>CM040405.1:48056267-48191767 GCA_022702515.1 Ilyophis sp. 1 JC-2022 | reverse complement strand
GGGGACTGCGCACGTCCAAGCACGTCTTTCAATCTCTTCTCCCTCCGCTCCCTCCCTCTCACGCTCCTCAGAGAGGCCTAATGGGCCCGGCGCACTTCCCGGCGGGCGCACGTGCCGTGCCGGCGCTACACGGACGCCGCGCTTGCGACGGTCTCTTAAGAGGCAGGCCGCGCTCCAGGGCTCGGACTGGGCAGCAACACTACTCCCTGGAGCTCCGAGGGGAAAACAACTCAATCAATAACCGTGCTCCACTGTAATCTTTTACACAGCATCCGCCCCGCTCAGTCACGGGCCTGTCGGCGGGGGGGGGGGGACAGACAAAACCCTTTCAGCCGGGGGAAGGTTGCACACAAATACGGAGACTCCAGCGCTTCCGAATCCCGCAGCATCCTTATTATGCATTCAGAGGCTGCGCAGCTGCTGGCCGGGCCCATTCTCTCACTGCTGGGAAATCAACATGATGGAGTTAGAGGAACATGTATGTTTCTCTCCACCAATACATCGCATTCTCCTCCTCACATCCTGGCCGTCGCCACTCCCCTGCGAAAGGGCTGTGAAAATGCTAATATTCTGCCGCGTCGGCGCTATTGGTTTATTCAGGCTTTTTTTGCTGAGCGATAGGAGCAAGGTGATAAAGGTTTACGACCCATGACCCCCGGTCAATAGACACGAATGGGCATCGGGAAATGACCACAGTGAGGTTATTTATTGAGACTTGTACAATTGTGTTGTGAATTGAATTAACAGCCTTTTTTTGTGAGGGGGGGGTGGAATTCCACCGATAGCTCCAATGTGTCCATTTCCTGTAAATATCAGCAGTCATTGGATGCATGTCACTACTGCACCAGTGTTGTATACCATATTCTGTACAGATCACACTGTGCCTCACATACCTCTCTCTCTTTCTTTAAAAGGCTAAAAACAAAAGCTCTGTTCACAGCCCTCATACAGCCAACTGTAACCACAGTAAAAATTAAATAGACAAAACAGAAACAGAATCTCAATTCCCTGAAGCCACAGAGACACGGTCAAACAATAACAAACTTCAGGAACTTTTTTTCAATTTTTGTCTATATATGTTTTTGTTTTGCTTCCAGCAATCACCAGTGAACAATGTATGGAAGCCAGCACAACAGCGTGGTTTGAATTCAGCAGCGAGTTCTTTTTGAGGGAATAGGGTCAGAGCAGAGGGAAGGACAGCTATTGGGTGGAGGGCATTCTAGCTCTTCCAGCACAATCCCTCCATTACAGGTGCACTGTGACCCGACGGTAACCACGTGACCTGGCACCTGCAACGACAGTTGCGACAGACATGAGGCTTCAGAGTGAAATTGAGGAGTTTTCTGGATTCAGCAAAAACTGAAAAGTATCAAGACAACGCAACAAGATACCGACACTGATTACAAGATACTTAATACCGAAAAACATGAAAACAGATATGAAATTGCATCAACCGGATTGATGCCCTGTGCATAAGCATAAGCAAACAAACAGAGAAGCATTTTTCACAAATTGCTTTTGATTTCCAGCGCAGGCGGTAATGATGAGTCACCCGCACTCTCAGTCCTGAGGAAGGAGATTCCAGAGGGCTACGGCTCCGGCCAACGCCCCTCTGTCCAAAAGCCTGGGGAGCCGCACCGCGTCGGGCCTCTCGCGCTGCAGGTCAATCACATCACTGCAGAAATGCACTTCTCCGCGTATCCGCGGGAGACGCTCGTTTGCTGAGATGACTGACTGAGGGCGGAGCGCAGGCCTGCAGTCGGGGTCTCCTCAACAGGCGGGGGTCGGTGCCTGGGATCGCTGCAGTGGCTGAGGACTGCCGAGGCCAGCTCCCTGCGTGCGCACTGAAGAGAGGCTCATCCATTACTATGAGGAGGGAACCTTTCTCCCGAGCTTCCTCATTACGAGCGGGACAGGAGCGGCGCTAAGGTCGCATCTAGAGTCCTCGCTCTTAATCCACACTCCCTAACCCTGTAGTCACAGCTTCTCGCCCCTGGCGCGCGGCTAACGCAGACACGGCCCGCTTCATCTCGCGCTTCGCACCTCCAACACCCTGCCCCCGCCCTTCAATCTTACTGCATCCACTCATCCCACTGTAGACTTTCCTCCGCTCACACCTCTCCTCACACCCGTCATACCCCGACGCGGCCTCAGGCACCGGCGGAGGTCTGGTGTGTGAAAAGGCAGTGCGCTGGCACGTGGCGGGCGTTGGAACGGCGCGGGTATGTGGCGCCCTCGGGCAGCCAGGCCTCGACACCTGGCCATCGTGAAGTACAGTCTGCCTCTGATCGACGCCAACTCCCGCAGCTTGACTCAAAACTGGCATCACAGGGGCCACGTCTCACACGCAGCCGATACCCACAGAACCCGTCAGCTTTCCTTTCCCAACGACTTCAGGGTAAAGGTACCATGGAGACAATACTACCGCGAGGTGAAAATCCAAAGATGAGTCAGAACGATAAAAACCACAGTAACCAGTCAGAGGGACATTACAGTACACAAAACCCTGGTAAGAAAAGCCTACCAGCAATTATGAAGGAACAGGGGACACCTGAAACGAGCTGCTAATTAGCCAGCTAATTAGGGCCCTGCTGGTACGTGCACCGGGCTAATATTCCAACAGCATCAGAGTGTTGCAGATTTAAGGGATGATGCTGCACATATCCAGCAGTTCATTTGGAGCGTTTATTGGACTTGCTTTCCTCAGCGTTGCGTAAGCGAGCAGAGCAATCAGCCCAGCCAGACAGACGGGAGAGGACAGCGATGGATTCTCCGCGTGGCGCACTGGCTGCAGACCCTGGCCCGAAACACATCCATCCAGCTCTGCATCAATCCTTCCCCCACAAGGAAGATCCAGGCAGCAGCACGGCACATTTCTCCACAGCTTCGGTGACAGGGCAAAATGAGGAATGCGTCGAATATTTCCCAACGCAGCGCGTCATTTCTCAACAGGCTGGGGGATGGGATGGGTCGCAGGGCTAAAATTAGATTACCAGCCTTGTTATGATGTCATCTTCCCAAGTTCTAAATCTTTTTTACATACCGAATGGAATTTGTTGAAATAAATGTCCTTTCACCATCTTGTATAAATGCCTGTACTTCATAAGGTTACCATTTTAATGGTCCCAATATCCTATATTCACCTTCAGAAGGTTAGAAGAGGCATTAAATCCCTAATAATTTAGCAGCACGGTGACAGTGCAAGAGCGTGTTAGCACAGTGCATACACTGTTGAACAGATTCACACTTGCAGAGAATCATTTTAGATGGAGCAAACTAACAAGGTCGTTCAATTAGGTGCAACAGCTGAGTGTATACAACGGCAAAAACGGCTGAATGAAAATGAAGTTCCGAGGCGTCTCTCACTCATCAAGGACAAAAACATTTCATTACCATAACAACCATCTGCCCCATCTTGCTTGATGGCAGCCAGACCCAGCCCACACTGTAGCTTGTAATTAACATCCCACCACCCCAAACACACACACACACACACCCACACCCACCCCACACCCTCTTTAGGAGTGAGGCAGAGCTAGACTGCAATGGGATGATAACTGTCAAGGAGCAGGGTCTTCATTTGCCCCGCCCATCAGCATCAATCGCCACCTGCTACAGACCAATGGCGCTTCAGCACAAGGAGAGTCGCGCAGCCCTCTGTCACCTTGCGATGCTTGCTTTTCCCTTCCGTATGCGGCCTGGTGTCGACAATCAAATCCAGGCAGGCTCTCCACGAGCCGACTCCACAGCTGCATTTTTATCCGCGATACCAAAATGTGCCTTGCATATCATTCGATGACACCAGGCTCTGAACCATGCAAGTGCCCTGAGCCACGTTCAGACCGAAGTAGAGTCATTTCCAATGCTATGGAAGTTTTGCAAATGAGCCACGGGACCCAGAGAGCTGTCACTGTATGTGGAACACTGCATTTAGGCCTGACCTGACTACTAACAATAAATAAATCAAAGTCTGTGGAAACCTGTGGCGATCTCACTCTCCTCAAAGCTCTTATGCCTCTGATCTTCCAACGAATACCAACTTGGATGCAGACCATCTACGTGTGAAATGACAAAAGGAAACGGAGCCAAATGTTTTCACTAAGAGTCCCATCAAGCAATTTTTTTCTTTTGTAGTCAGGTACAGCTGAGATGATTGAGTGAGTGATTCAAGTTCTTATCAAATCCGTACATCTCAAGTAGACATGATTTCTGCAACTGTTCAGCGCTTTTCTTACGCTGAATGACATGACCATAGAGTTGTTTTATGACCCATGAAAATTAATACGGAATACGCAAGATGCATTGTGTTGGAGCAGCTGGAGCACAAGTTCTAAAATTCAAGAGTTCCAACGCAGCAGGCAGTGATGCCTCCCCACTGCTGAAGGCCACCAAATAAAAAGACGGTCAAATAAAGCATCTGTTCCCACCACAGAGGTATAAGCTCCTCATCTTCCACTTGGTCCAAAGTAGGCGCCATTTTCACTTGGTGTTTCGGTCTGGTCCATTTTGTTTTTATTCTTTCACTCCTCATTGACCAGTTCAGTGTTTCTGTGGTCCTATAAGATGCAGCAGGCCAAAAAGAGCTGCTGAAACAACATGCTGGAGCGTTGTTTTATGGGCTGTTAGTGTCTTTGTATACTCAACTAGTGAAAACTGACAGTCGATTTGATTCTGGGAAACAATGTTCGTATTGCCATAAATATATAATCATAGCTCATAGGTGTAATAAAGACATATTGTAAATAGTACAAGCCTGACATATAGCCAGATCTTCACCATGTTCACATCATATTTCAACAATTAGGCCTCATCATAGCAAACGGCGTAACATCCCAAATCATCTTTCAGACACAAATTAAGCACATCAGCAATTAAAGACTGATTTCATCATCAAGGTGGTGATGTCAGATGTACTCTCACTGCATCCCTCCAGTACAAGCGTCAAAAGAGGGTGATATTGGCCTAAACCGCGACTCACTAGTCCCGCAGAGCCATTCTTCCTCCCCACAAACACGCACCACTGATTGCAGTGAGCTATTATTCTCAACACACATAAAGGGAAAGACCACATAACTCAACCAACACAATACTACAATCAACGAGAACTTTTCACATTTACCATACAAGACAAAACACAACATAATGCCATTTTCAAAGAGCATCTTCTAGAAGCAGGCAGGCCGTGTCCAGAGTGACCGGTGTTTTCCCCCTCCCCACTGCTGCAGAGCACCATTATGTCAATATCGTTCCTGTATGAGCAAAGATACAGCTTGCGTTACCGCCGCCCTGCCTCGCGACCATTGTTCTTACATCAGGGAGGGATGATGTCAGAGCTTTGGTCTGCACCGCTCAAAAGCCGGTTAGCGAGATGTTAAAAGCCCAATTAATTTCCCTCTCGAGTTTTCTCCAAATCATTTCTCGTTGGGAAATGAACAATGAAACAAGAACACGCAGCAATACAGTAGGCTATGTCAGTAGTTAACGACTAGGTTTTTTTTCTTAAAATGACTTGATAACTAAACGTAGTTTTAAGGGGAAATGTTCACAACAGCAGATGCTCAGATTCTGAATATGGTAAATAGCTAGGTTAGCTAACGTTAGCTTGCGACTTTATTCGTGTAAAACTTGGCATTCCTGCCAGACGTAGCTAGAGACCTCAGAGTCAACATTAACTTTAGAAAACCAAATAACCATTTTTATTGTATCGAAAACTGGCCATTCAGCCTTCTTGCTGTATGAGCTTGATAGGTGAATCATCCTTACAATAGCTGGCCAGCTGGTTAACATTGCTAGCTAACTAAGTAGCAACAAACATGATCTGCTGCAGTCACTAATCTTAGCTAAAGCCAACTAGTCAACCAGCTATACATTTCAGTTTTAATTTGTATGCAAATAACATTAGACACGGTCCGCAAATAAAGGGCGTGGGTGGACCATTTTATATGGTGCATTCAGTTCCACTCCCAAAAGCAGTCCACTCTTTCATTCATCCATTCATGCAATGCTCGTACGACAGGTGTGCGTCGAATTAGCCAGCTAGCTAATAAGATAGCTTGTTAGCTCCCATTACGCACAGGCCGATTGGATTTTATTGACGTTAACGTTAAAATGAAAGTTAACAAGCTGGGGCCATAACAGCACGCTTCTCGTATTGTAAAAACAAAACCAACGTCAGCTTTAAACAGTTAACATGGTGGCGGCTCTAAATACTCTAAAGTCGAAATCTAATCAGCTAGCTAAATTCATGTTAGCTGTCCTTTTCTGACATGAGGACCATTGTGGCTTGCTACTCCTTTAGCTAGCTAGCTAGCTTGCAAGCAACCGGTATATCCAGGAACAGATTTCCAGGGAAACAATGAGAACAGATCTTGCTACTTATTGGAGTTGCTAGCTATATGACGCTACCGTCGTCTGACCAGCTTCTATTGATAACTCAAGGAATGGAATTAACGAACAAACGTTCACTTAACGTTACCTTCGTTTCCCGAATGTCTTGCTTTCCTCCTTCAGGGTACCACTGCACCCGAACATAGCCTCTTCCGAGAGGCCGAGCCCGAGCGTCCGCCGCCCCGCTCTCGGTGTCAGAGCTGCCGGCGACACCACCACCTCCCCCGCCACCGCCGCCGCCACCTCCACCACCATCACCATCGATGTCCGAATCAGAATCAAAATCCTCCTCGCCATGGATCATTCTGACAAGGCCGAACCGGACCGAACCGCGATACCGACCAGACACCAGATCATGCGAGAAGAGGAGTCGTTGTGAGCCGCCTGCGGAGGGAGAGAGCGCCATGGAGGGAGGCTCAGAACCAAGGCTGATTGCCGGAGAAAGGGCTGGGGTGGGCGATGAGGATGCTGCGTCTGTTGCCGATACTCCCGAAGCTACGGGTTCCGCCATCGCTGCTGTTGTCAGGGAATGAGAGAGCGAGAGGGATGGAGAAGAAAAAATAGAAAGAGAAACCTGTAACCAGGCACCCGCACGTGTTTACGTCGACACGTCACGTATGCGCTGCGTATCGTTTCGGCGGCAGAAAAGTAGCAAACTGGTTCAGATGTGACCAACGTGTGAGCTGCAACTATATGTAGCAACTATGTGACGTCGATAACGTTGCCACAACGACTGAGTCACCTATTTATTTGATTCAGTAGTTTCATTTTATAACGCAATGGCTGAGTTTGTGTAGCCTACACATAGGCTACAATGCATTAAGGCATTATGGCTATACATCTTTTTTTATTTAAATATCACTATATGGAGCAACAATTTCAGTGTAATAACATGACACAAACCTTGAAAGATTTTTTTCAAGTGTAACCTAAATTACATCCGTTGGTGTTTATATCACACAATAATTTTGTGCGACATAAAAAATATTTCTAATTTACTGATTTGTTGTTATTCTATAAATATAAACACTTCAGCCAACAGTGGAGGCCAGCGACAACGCGGTTTCCAGCAGTTTACGACAATCTCCTGAAGTTCTACACCAGACAAGTGAAATGTTCAAGAGCTACGCTGCCGTAAACCTGGGGTGCACAACAAGAGCCGATCCGTTTCAGGATTTTGCGCCAACTTCTTCTCTTAAATATACCTCAATCATATCTTGATCTAACATTTGCTTATATAGACTTGTAGTCTACAGCCGCAGATTGTAAGTATAACCTAAAGATTTTACTGTGCTAAAGTAGGCTACAGGAGTGAACCAGCGTTGTTTTTAGAGCTGTCAGAAAACTAAAACTAAGGTCATTTGGTTGGAACAAAAACCAGCACGCAAATTCTCCCTCCAGGAACGGAGTTGTGCACCCCTGTCGTAAAAACAAGTTAGGCTGTATTTTATGTAGGCTAGTAGGCTAAGCCTGATAAAATCGTTTAATGAGGTAGGCCTATTCAATTACAAAAAGAGGCTAATATCCCCACTCTACATAACAAGTGTAGTAACAAGATAGTGTATACGCTCACTTACAATTTTGAGTGGTTTAACCATTCTTATGACAGATTAACTTTTTAATTACTTAGGCTATTGCACACGCCTCTATGAAAACATCTTGCATTTTGTAATCCTCCTTTGTTATGAACCCGTTCATGGCGCAGCAATGGGAAATATTTCGCACAAAGCAAATTTTGGCCACATGGTGTCAGTATCTGAATATGGTTTATGACCCTGTTTTTTAGGCGGATGTTGCCTTTTATTGTTGCTAGGTAGCCTATCACTCATATTTCATTACAAGAAATATCTTTGACATTCTGCAAACATGTGTTTAACACATAAATAGGCCATATTATATAAATGAACGTTAGTTGTTATGTGCTGGGGCTTATGGATTCATGAAAAAACAAAGAGGGGAGCAAATATTTTGGACATTATGCTGTTAGTGCTTAGCTACAGTTATACCTGTTTTGAAATTTTCTGTTTTGGGCATAACTGTATTAGTGGTAGCCTACACTTATAATAAATGACTGGATGAATAGAGAATCTACGGCAACATTTAAACTCTGATCTGACATGCCACGGAAACTAGGAAGAGAAAAAATTAAGCGAGGGACAGACTCATTATTCTTTATTTTTATACATTTTAAAAAAAAACATTAACCCACATGACCAAGCTATTACCAGGCCTATTATTTAGTTTGGTTAGTTTTGGAAACACAAGTTTGATTAAAATAAATTTGTGTAGGCCTACTTCCAATAGTATAATACAGCTTGTAAGTGGTTAACTGCCTTTTGATGTGATGTTAAGATGTCCACCCATAGGCTTACAAAGTATTCAGACCCCTTAAAAGTTATATTTTTCTGGATTAAAATTATACTTACACATATTTTTCCAATCAGTATTTTTAATGTAAAATAATATGCTCTGACAGTATTTACAAAGCTAAAATGAGTTATTTTCAGCAGATAACTGAAAAACTCAAATATGCTGCTTGCATAAGTAATCAAACCCCACACATTAATATTTGGTAGTCACATTTTGCTTCAATTACAGCTTTAAGTATTTGGGGTAAGCATCTACCAGCTTTGCACTCCACTGTTTGGAGAGTGATTTTTGCAGATTATTCTTGGCAGATTTCCTCCAGGTTGTTCATGTTGGTTGGATGATGCAATTGTTGGACACCAATTTTTCCAAAACTTTCACAAATTCTCAATGAGATTGAGATTGGGACTTTGACTGGGCCAGGACATTCACCTTTTAGTTCTTGAGCCACTTCAATATTGTTTGGCCTTGAAAGGATAATTATGATCTCAGTGCTTGGGATCATTGGCCTGCTGAAAGGTGAATTTTTTTCATAGTTTAATTTTTTCAGCTGACAAGGTTCTCTTGCATTTCCATGTATTTTGCTCCATCCATTCTTTCTTCAATTTTATCAAGTCCCTACTCCCATGAAACGCATCTGAAGGGTCTGAATATTTTTGCAAGACACTGTATTTTCTTACATTATTGCTTAGTAAATGAAGATAGTTTAACTTTAAAGTTAACTTAAAGATATAGTTTAAGTTCCCTAAACTTTTAAGAAATTTGATGTCATAGCAAGCACCCCTACTGTATGTTGCACTGGACCAATATAACGGTGATTAAAACGAATAACCTCAAGGCTTTTGATTAATTACAGACAACGTCCAATCGTCCATTCTCCCTCCCTCGCTTTGAAATATACAATTCCAAACACCATTAAACAGTTTGTGAAAATGTGCTTTTTGTCTGATATTTGCATAAACTACTCTATTGCAGTGCGGGATTTGCAATCACGCTTGATGTGGGCCAGTGACTAATGGTACTTACGGACAAATCGCTAGGAGACAACTGTATAAATACGCTCGACGCTCTTTCTCACACCCACTGGATTTTACCCACAGCCTTTAGCGACTAGCAGCGCTGAAACGCGAGTGTGCAACCTGTTTAAAAGAAAGCTAAGAAACGAGAAAGTTAAGCTCTAAACGAAAAATAGTTTTTGTGTTGGGAAAAATATTTGACGAAATGTCAGTATTGAGTGCCCTTCCTTTCCTCAAGCCTATTTACGTGCGGGCTCCAATCTCGCCTGGTCGCCAGCGCAGACACACACTCCCGGCCAGTGAGTTTCGCTCGCTTAGCCCAGAAGACGCTATCAGCGTGTTCGAAATTGAGAGGGAAGGTAAGAAACTGACTCAAAGAAACGGACTTTCCAACAATAATTTTTTTCTGTCCTTTATTGATCTCCCCAATAATATTGGGTTTAATCAAATACGGAATCGAATAATTTATTATGATTAATGACAGTATGATTTTATTAATTAGGATATTTAGTGGCTTATGTTGTCACCCTATAGCCATTAAGTAGTTCTGCTGTTAACGGTTCATTTTAATACAAATTGTGTCCATTTGAACTTTTAAAAGTTCCTTTTTTTCTATTTTGAAATTTAAAGTAGACTAAATCATATTGGCTTACTCTGAAAATTCAATTTTATTAGGCTACAGCATGTAGCGCATTTTTAGTATTTGACCGTTTAAACGGTATTTAACGCACATCAATGAAACAGCCGTTAGATTGCCATAATTCTTCTTGCAATTTATTTTTTAAAACCGCTACAGGAAATAATATATTATAGTTTCTCAAGAGTTTTGCAGCCAAAGTAGGATAGAATCTTGTCAGCTAGAAAACTTTCCAAATAAATATAACCGGGTTTTTACCTGAACGCCTAGACGACATTTCACCGACTTTTCACCACAAAAAAAATGTTCCCTGGGGTATTTTTTAGAACGAGGCTATTCTAGTTAAGCGTTAAATAGTTTGTGCTAAACAGAATCTTGGTAATTATATACGAGCATAAAATAGCCTATAATTTACAATGGACTTCGCCTACCGTAGAACTTTATAATAATATTATTTAACTAGATTAACCATTTCTAAAGAAATTGTAGGTGTGGTTGCTTCGCAGTGGTATCAATTGCTGTCAATGGTATAGAAAGATGGTAATAGGCTATGGTGTGAGGTGGTAAATAGAAGGTGGAAATGGTATGGAGTGGTGATGCCGTATAAAGGGATCTAAAGAAGGTGGAAGTGTTAAAATATGGTGATATATTTTCTGGTAAGTATGCTAGTCTAAATAACCTAGAAGTAATACAAAGAAATAATTAATTGTGATGAAAGCACAGAAAAAAGGATAGTATTGTTAGGTCATAACAGTGTTTTAGAGGAAGGCATTGTGATGTCATAAGCAGTGTAATATGGTACAGCATCCACATTCTATTGCAACGGTTTTCAAAATGTGCCCATTTTTTCTGGTGATAAAAGGTCAATTATCTGAAAAAGTGTATATGGTATAAAGGTAAAAAGTAATAGCAACCTGGAGGGTGTATAGAGGTATAATATGAGGTATGAATGGTGTAAATGGTGTAAGTGGCAGAATAATAATAAGTATGGTGAATAACAATGGGTTTCACAACCACACCTAATTATTATCAAATTCTATTAAGTTATAGGCTGTATCACCCTTTATTGAAAATATCGGGTAATGAGCTGTATGATAATGCTGTGAAAATGATTTTTGCGTCCACGCTCATCTGGTGTCCAGATCACGTTTATTATTGTAATATGTCAAAATGCTTACTGATCCTGTAAAAAGTCACTGTTAATGCACATGCCCCACTTGGGCAAGAACAAATGAGCAAAACAATAATCCAGGTGACCAGGGGGTGTTCCGTAAGAACTAGTGGACCTTCAACCATCTCCAAGCAATTGAGTTTCTCTACAGTTCAATATAGGGTCACATTAGTGCGTAGGCCTACTGGTAATGAAAAACCGTAAGCTCAAGATACATAGGAATCAAGCAGAATATTGCTTCTGTGTTCAATGCGATTTTTTTGTTTCCCTCTTAGCATTTATTTCTGTGTCAGGAGAGTGCCCACTTCACCTTGATGAGGTGCGTCATTTCCTCACCCTCTGCCCTGAACTGTCCCTGGGCTGGTTTGAGGAGGGACGACTGGTGGCCTTCATTATTGGATCACTGTGGGACCAGGAGAAGCTAACTATGGTAATTATGATTTTCAAGTTGTGGGATTCATCTAGTGAATTTCTTCAACTGGCTTACTTCAGTCTGCACCTGTTCACTTTATTCAACACTTGAGACATAATGAAACAAAGGTGATTTATAAGTGTATTATTCCTGCATTTTTAGAAGTTATACAGTAAACAGGATGGTGATGGAACTTGCATGGTTTTCTAAAGGGGATATTAAAACGAGTGGTTTACTTGTGAACTGGTACGATGAAGCAAATGGAGTCCTATACAGTGACTGGTCTCTTTGTGTCCTCCTCCCGATAGGATGCACTGACTTTGCACAAGCCCCGCGGCCCCACGGTGCACATCCACGTGCTGGCGGTCCACCGCACATTCCGACAGCAGGGCAAGGGCTCCATCCTAATGTGGCGCTACTTACAGTACCTCCGGTGCCTGCCCTACGTGCGCCGCGCCGTGCTCATGTGCGAGGACCTCCTGGTGCCCTTCTACCAAAAGTCTGGCTTCAAGGTGCAGGGTCCCTCCGAAATCACAGTGGGTCCCCTGACCTTCATCGAGATGCAGTACCTCGTCCGAGGCCACGCCTTCATGCGACGAAACAGCGGGTGCTGAGCACTCCCCTCCCCGGAGCCCAGGCTGCACGTTTGACAGGCAAACGGAGCAGACGACCATGACAAATTTTGGGGGACATGCAGGGCGGGAAAAATGCAGCTTCTCGTTGGCATGGCTACAGTGCAGTTTTGTGGCTAGATGTTTCTGTGTGTTGTGTGGCAGGGTAGGTCTCGTGCCTTGTGAATGTTACGGAAGTTAGATGACCCCCACAGAGACAAGAATGCCCCCCCCCCACCACTTACTCTTTGAGAGACTTTGGGAGTCACGCTCATCAAGTGTATTAAGATATGTTGCCGCTTCATATTTTTCTTTATCCCATCGCTAGGCAGTCCAGTTCCTCACCCATGTATTATATTATAACATTAGAGATACTTTTGGTCATTCTTAAAGGTATTAAAGTAATTATATCATTGTATAGCTTACTTATATTTTTATATTTTGTATCTCACAAACAAAATGCCGTTTATATTTATCTTGATTGTTTTTCCTTTTTTTTTTTAACGACGGACCATTTTTTAAATGCAGTTGTAAACATTGTATGGAGATGGAAGGTGTGGTGGTGTAGAGCGAATGGAGTACCAGGCTTTCACACGTCAGTGCAGTACCAGGCTTTCACACGTTGGCCTGTACCCGCCTCGTTTTCAAACACATAGGGTCGACCAGCTTTTGTCTTACTCGTTCCCTTCCTGTAGCTGCTCTTGGTTGTCTATTTATCTAATGTAAACATTAAAGAGGAATGAACTTCACGTCCCCTTTCACTGTGGTCTCTTGTACTCCAAGGAGCCAAAAAGGACACGGAGCACCTGCCTGTGTGGACAGAACAGCTCAGGAGCTAGGACGTCTTGCTCAGGGTGATTTCCTGAAAAACTGGACTTTCTAATGTTTTGTTTTTCTCCGTCACCACTGTTTTTGTACGCATGACTTTTGTATGTAAGCAGCTAGCTGAGCTGAAGGTGGGCCCAGAGGGTGTCATGTAATCAGGGATGCTTACTGCTTCCTTGGTCAACATTACTGCTATAAAGTAGATGAAGTTACCTTTCATCCATAGTCCATATGAAATGCAGACAAAAATTACTTGTAATATTATTAGCCCTTTTTCTTTGTCCTTTGACATGGATATGGGAAAGGCTGGCACAAAGAGCATTATGTTCACCATCTAAGCAGCTCAGAGACAGACCTGGGGCCACATGTAGAAAACTCTGCGTAAAAGAATGCTCAGGGAGAAAGTCGGGAATCTGCGGACGCAAAGTTTTGCACTTTTTCACCCTGCCTTTCCATCACGGTGTCGCCATATCACACTGACTCTAAACATTGCGTACGTATGGTGTCCAGCATGTGCCAAGGTACGCAGATTCTCACAGCACGTGTTATATTATACATCTGAAGTCCTGTGCGAAAACTCCCTTACGTAGCTTTCTGGGGGCATTTTTCTGCTCAGCACTGTTTATACATTTGGCCCCTGGTGTTGCACACTACCATAGTTTAAGAGCTTAAAGATGCACAAGGACCATTTTGTCTCAATTTGTAGGTGCTACATGTTGTAATGTTCTTTGGGCTTACAAGTGCAGTACATCTGCTTATAGCCTTACACCGGGGACTATTTTGTATGCATTTGCAACATGACGTGAGGGATGATTTCATTCAAAATTTTATTCAGTAGATCTATACTCACATAAAGCTTTTAAAAATAGCAAAACCAACAATCTAGATTTGTGTATTTATATGGAGAAGAGAGAAATGGTTGGATGGGGTACAGCATTGAAACAGACTGTAGTGTGATGCCAGTCTTTTCTGTGGTCAGTTTTCCCATGTGCTCTTTTTTGATAAGTTTCCGTCCGGTTACCCTTACCCACCATACATACATAAGCTTTCCTTGCCTTCCCACTAGATATCCACCACCTCTACCTCCAGGAAATCTTGAATCAAGACTAATTAATTATATATTTTTTGTAATTAGAAAAATAAAGAATTTGTTTTTAAAGAATTTCTGATTCTGATACCCTTTAGAAAATAGACACAAATAGACATTTAATACGGTAAGTGTATCCAAAATCCCAAATAATAGACCAAGATAGAAGTTCGTTTTACCGTTTACAACCAACAGAATTGTGACCCAACGAGATAGTTTACCTCAGTACCAAATATGCGCACAGGTTGAGAACTGGCTGCTTGCTTCTGAAAATAATTGCAGCTAAGAAGAGGGTGTTCAGTGTGTAATTTTGCTGGACTGTAAATCGTTTGAAATTGAGATTAATTCGGAGGTATCTGATATTTTCATGGTCTGTTAATCCGAGCTGAAACTAGGGGACAAGCATATCCATGACTGTAAATGTCAGGATGAATGGCTGGACATTAGACAGACACAGCATTGTGTGAGGAGAATACATGAACAACAATCAGAATAATGGCAGAAAACCTTTATTTTAAAGTAAACTGTTTTTTTTTTTTTTACCATACAAATCAGTTATCAAAATGTCCTGCACAAAATATTAAAGCATCTCAGGGAAAAAAAAGAAAAGGTAACAATAAAAACTAACATCCCTTTTTTATTTAAATAAATAATACAATTTTTGGTCCAATTTCAAATACAAATATCCTAATCAATGAACGTACAAATCCATTTGGGCAAAACTGATTTCAAGACGTGGTAAAAACCCACAATTTGTGGAAGGCTAGAAGGCACAGCACTCCCTCCGTTCGGGGAGGTGTTGAAAGGCACAGGGATGGTGCTCAGTTCAGGAGGGGGGCGATGGAGGGGGGGGGGGTAACGTCTTTGTACAAAGAAACATGAAGTGGTGTAAAATGGCAGGCTATGGTGCCGTGCTGCCTCTTAAGTGGCCCGTTGTGCTGCTTTACACAGCCTTAAACGTCTAAGTGTTCTACTCTGGTGCCTGCAGCGTGCGGGAGGGCGTAAAATGACTCTGCCATACACAAAGCCTGACAGTATCAGTCCTCCTCAATTAGGGTGTAATCCATTTCAGTGGCACCTTTTTTCAGCGCTAAGCCAGACACCTGCTGGGCGGAGGGCTCTAATCCGCAAGCCCAGGAGGAAACGCCAGAGTGCATTGTGTGCACCTCAACTGTTCAACAACAACAGTGGACAGTCAGTCCCAACAGGGAGGGCAATGTGAGATTGCTGCATATCAGTAGGCAAAACGTAACGTAGTGGAATGACCGCAATGAGACTTTCTGCTCAAGCTAAGGCACCCATTAGTAGGTATATCAAATACATAATGCACTACATTCCACTTGAACGGACATATCCTGGGCTAGATTTTGTTAACTGGCTAGCTGTTGATCAAGTACCGATCAAGTCACACAAATGATGAGTGATCATGTAAACACACAAGTCTTTAGTAGATGCTAACATACTGAAAGCTCTCCAGCATAAACCACGTGGTTGATGGAAATATCTCCGTTAGCTTTCACAGTTATTGAAATAAAAATAAAGAACCAATAATGGGAAATGGTTTTGAACAATTTCTTTCGTCAGCCAGTAAGTCTCACAAATATGACACACTTTGTAATCAAGAGTATAATGTATAAGAAGTGATAGTGTACGAGACATTTTCTTAAGACATTTCTCTTCCTATGGTTCTTGAGAGCACAGATACTGTTATAAATGTAATAGAAACAATCATGAGATTCTATTGGTTATGACAATTGTTAAAAAAGCACAAGTTAAAAACGTTCTTCACCTTATAATAACGCTTAATAATACAATAATAAAAAAAGAATAACCCTAAGCTCTAAGCTAACCCACCATGATTTTGTTTTGGTTCAATGTACAATATTGTGCAGCTTGAATCAGCCTTCATTGGTAATTCTGGAAATGCAAAGACCACAAACCAATGGGAAAACAGAAATGTTTAGTGTTAAAGATTATCAAAAGTCCAGTGTTTTAAAAAAGCAAAAAATAGAACAGGGGTAGGCAATCCTGGTCCTGGAGTGCCAGAGATGGTCCTGGTTTTTGGTCCATCCAAACCTATAACTACGTAACTGGATTAATTTTAATTGATCAGGTGTAATGAATTCAGGTGCTGGAGACACTCATTGTTTCACCCTTCATAATCAGGCTCAGACCTTTACTCATCCATCAAACTCTTGCGATCAAGCTCAGACGGAACAAAAACCAGAACCTACCCCTGAAACGGAACAAAGAGGGGACTTGGACATTGGTGACGTCCCCCTTTAGGATTCTGAAGTGAAGTGACAAATCTATCCAAACCATACTAAACGTACACTGTGGCTGCAGTCCTTCAGACGGCTCCCCCGCAGTCTGCAGAGAATGCTGCTCTCCAGGTATGCTGCTCTCCAGGTATGCTGTCCTCTGTGCTTGCACCATGTAAGGCAATCAGCCTCGTATTTAGGTTCATACGTTCATTACCAAGTCTGAAATCCCAGCGTAGACGCCTACGAGACTGCACATTACTGCGAGCCGTAGGAGCCTTTCCTTCGTACTCACATTTCAGACTGTGGCACCGTCTCCTCACAGGGACTCAAGCTGGGTAGTGTCAGTCGGGGAGGCTCAATGCACACGTGCACGACGTGCTCAATGTCGCGCTAATGCACGACGTGGTCAATGTCGTACTTCTCACAGAACTTACTGGTGAAGGGCAGGCACGTGAGGTGCTCCAGCCAGTGCCAGTGGATGGGGTAAATGTAAAACCAGACCACCAGAGAGGAGAGCAGGCCCACGTAGACCAGCAAGGACAGCAGAATGAGGAAGCGCTTGCGGTACTTGTCGAAGGTGCCGAAGGTGACGTAGGGCAGGAAGGCGAAGGACAGCAGCAGGCCGCTGAGGAAGCCGAAGATGTGGGCGATGTTGTCGATCCAGGGCAGCAGGCCGCACATGAAGAGGAAGAGCACGATTCCCACCAGCTTGAGGAAGGCCTTCCAGGGCTTCTCCAGCATCTGCCAGCCTTGAAAGAGTTCCACAAATAGGCAGGCTAGCAGTCCAAACTGAGAGCCTGCCGGCCCCACCTGCACCATGCAACGAGAGGTCAGAGGTTAAACTTCCATCAATCAGAAGATCTGATTAAAAAAGAAGCCCGTTATTTTCTGAATGCTATATATAATTTATATATACAGTGCCCTCTACTATTATTGGCACCCCTGGTAAAGATGAGTAAAAAGGGTTATAAAAAATTAGCTTAATCTCACACTGAAAATATTAGAAAAATCCAACCTTTAATTGAAGTAAATTTATTATGAGAAAAAAAAATCCCTCCTCAAGAAATTATAGGATTTTTCAAATTTTTTCAGTGTGACATTAATCTAATTCACCAAATGGTTACTCATCTTTACCAGGGGTGCCAATAATAGTGGAGGGCACTGTATATATCAAGCAGCACTGTCTAATATACAGCATATCACTCACAGAAAAAATACACACACAGGTACAAAGGCACAAAACCTTAGCAAAAAACAAAGTCCCCACCCTCCACACAAATAAACGAATGAACACAAGTCTGTGCGCTACCTGAGTGCAAATAATAACAGTGTTTCAGCCGAAAGCGGCTAAAGCGTCAGTAACTCTCCCCATTGCTCTTGCAGCTGAAATATAATGCTGGCTATTTTGTGCCAATCGTGAATCAGGACACACGCGTGGAGCGGTCTCTCCTGACGTCACAATACACCGTTGATGTGGAGTTGGGGGCACCGGTAATGAGAGCGGGGCTGTAATTATCACCCAAGAGTGAAAGCTGAGCGTGTGAGGTCACGGAGCGAGATGGGAGACGGGTCACGCGCATAACAATAAAGGTTGTGCAGTCCCGAGGGCCCAGCTGTCCGTCGTGTCAAAGCACAAGTGCTGACCGCGTCCTGTTTACATCACAACTCTGCCATTTCAGAAGCAGGAGCTACAATTAGTCCCATTATCCTTTTGTTTTTATTTATCATTTCCTGGATGCCATAAATGAAATCCATCACTATAATCAACACCGATGGAAAATAAGCTTGAAGCACAATTGGTTGTCCCTTTGAAGCCATATTAATCCTCTCGACAGATGCTAAAAAACAAACAAAACAAAAAACAAAGCCTCACTGTAATAATAGGGATGCTGTCTTAGGAAGTGCCATCTTTCAGGGAACATAAATATTAAACCAATATCCAATGCACCCAGAACACTTAATTATGATGTAATTTCCTGTCCTAAACAGCTCTGTGAAATGCTTTACACATTTTTAACATGTTAAATTAAATACACCTTTTATAGGAAGTATGTACAAGCACGCTGCTGCAGCATTAACTGTAGCATAATCTCAGTGTAAAAAGAGAAGCAACATGTATTAAATAGAAAAATGCAAATACAGTGAAAACCATGAAGCTTAATTCTAAAATTTACATCTGTGTTGTTTTTTTTTTACTGATCACCTTCCAAGCAATCCTGGTTTATTACTGTGACTTCAAGTAAACATTTGAAACGCAGGGTGTGGAAACTAATGTTGTTCATTGGGTTTATAGCACACACTCAGCAAGAACTCGTTGGAGCCGTTCAGGGAGATGTAACATGTTCGGCTTGAATATACTGCGATGCTCATCTGTGCTGGCTAATTGGGAGAGTCCATCATCCTTCTAGGAGGTTGATGTAATCATAGGCACATAACCACATTTAGAGCTGAGTCAGACTGGCACCTCAAACCATTAAGCTGCATGTTTTCATCGATCTCCTCGGATGAAAACAAGTCTGTTTCAGACAGCATCGCACAGCAAGGGTTCTTAAATTCCCAGAGTCTGAATCTCTGTGTTCAGAGGCATGTATTTTATCATGAGAGAGAGCGAGAGAGAGATTAAAAAAATTTAAAAATCCAGGTGAAGCATTAGGCCAACTTAAAAATCAATCATTCAATCAATCAATCCCTCACTTCACATCAAAACAATTCTCTGTCAGTTTTGGGCGAGATGCGACATTATGTAAACTTAACCCATATTTTCATATATTTTAATATCATATGGATAGTGCAACTGAGAGCATAGTTACCCGTCTAATTCCAGATAATGCAGTCATAGAAATGTCAACAGCTTTTACAAGATTGCAAGTGTGCAAACGTGGTGCAGTACTGCTTGTGGCCGAGGGCAGGCTCTCTACCTCACCACCCTGTGCTACAGCAGGCTGAGAGAAACCCCAGATCCTTCGGACTCACTATACGGGCCACTCAAACTGGCCTGATTAGACTGACGTCAGGCCTGCTGACAGATGGCTAATCTTGGGGGGAAGTAATCTTCCACAAGGACAGCAACAGCCCTCCGCACACACCTCACACCGCACACGTTCAGCCTCAGATGCCAAACACGGATGACACTCCTGCGTTTCCCCCCAGCTGTCGCCTGCAGTCAGACAGAGAGCCAAACGTGAGGAGCTGGCTGCTGAACTTGCTGAATTGGCATCTTGGAACAAACTGCACCAAACAAACCCGACATATACATTTTGATTCAGTGTCGATTCATTCTTTCTTCGGGAATCTACCGAATTGCTTGTCAACACAATAATACCAGCATCTAAGCTGCTAATCATGTCGCAATTTATACAAAATGACTGCTCACCTGAGGAGCAGATCAGTGGTGGTAATCTGCTACTGATCCCATGGGAACTAGGGCCACAGTGAGAGTTAAGATAGCAGCGCGTCTGCTCGCACACTCTTCAATCTGTTCCTGCAGTGATGCCTCTTATTTTAAACTTATCTTGGCCTGAGGCACGTGCCCCGTCTCCTAAAGTACAATTAATAGCGAGGGAGGATCGACTTAAACAAAGGGCTAAAGCAGGGGTAGGCAACCCTGGTCCTAGAGAGCCGCAGGGTCTGCTGGTTTTTGTTGTTACTCACCACTTAATTGGTCAATTAGAGCAGTTGAAAGTCACCTAACTCACCCTCCTTGTTTTTCTTGGTCTAATTAGTTGCTGTGTTTAAGGTGAAAACAAAAACCAGCAGACCCTGCGGCTCTCTAGGACCAGGGTTGCCTACCCCTGGGCTAAAGTACCAGTCACAGAGCTGCTGATAGTGCTGCACAATTAATCACATTTTAATCGTGATATCAATTTTGGCTTTCCATGATTACTAAACAAGAATCATCGATAATGAGGCACAGTCTGTTTACAAATGAAAACTCTCACTTTACTGGACTTTCTCTGGTGTTCTATATCAAATAAGGCACTCCTATTTTACCTCCTTCACAGTAAAGGGTGAAGGCCCCTCCCCACCAAGAACAATAACTATAACGATAACGATGTGAGCAAATTCTGATGGATTTTGATTGGCTGTCAGTGTTTCTATCGTTCATCCAATCGCTCAAAGTGATCCCAATGATATCGTTCGTCACCGTCGTTGTCGTTATGGTTGTGGTGTGGACTCCGCCATCCACTTGAGTTAGAACGATATATTTATAGTTATCGTTCTTGGTGTGGACGGGCCTTTAGGGTTCGAAAATGTGAAGACGTAAGCATTATTCTGTTCATTCAAAATATTAAAGTGCAATAAAAGTATTATTTTCCAAAACCAAATTAATAATTGTGTTAAATAATCGTGATCTCATTACTGACTAAAATAATCAGGATTATAATTTTTGCCATAATCGTGCAGCCCTAGCTGCTGACATCTATGGTTATATTTAGTCATGCTGTCTCCACACAGCTGCCTTACATCAGAAACAATGGCTTCAAAGGAGGATGTACTCCAGCTTTCTATGCTCCAGGAGGCCAGCGTAGCCACTGTGCACCTGAGAGGGGCGACGTACCTTTGCAGGCCGCTAATCCCGACGTCACGCCAGGTCATAGTTCGGCAGTGCAATAACTACAATAATAAGATAATCATCCCCTCATTTAAAGTGGTTTAAATTGAATAATTAGATAATCACCCCTTATTCAACGAAGTTTTAAGTGGCTTGAGTTAGGGTCATCTCTGCTTTGCATGCATCTTCCAAGCTATTTTTGTAGCATGGAAGCCAATGCCCTCAAGTAGCTTCTGCCAGTCGTAAAGGCTAATGGATTGGGTGCACACAGAGCCAAACACCATTTTCCAACCTGCTTTATGCCAATGCAGTGTACAGCCTTGGCTGCTGCTAAGTTGTGTTGTTTCAGCAAAAGGACTGTTCTGATGGTAACCTGCACTGTGGAACCACACTGGGTACAAACACCTGGACTGTGAGATCAAGGGCAGACCCTGCTGCATCCTAAGATGGCGTAATTCCCAGCAGAGGGGAAACAAGCAGGAGTGAGTTTCAGTGAGTTACTCTCACTCTTTAAAGCTCTGCTCCCCCCCCCGACAACCACTGCTTCTCTTACTCAATGGTCACTTATGTGGGTTAAGCAGCTAAGACTGTAATTCCAACTATTTTCAAGTCCCAGACCCCATCACTGAAGCAAGCAGAACCTCAGGCTTGTTGATATACCTAAAGCACACACCCTCCCTAGCACTGAAGCAAGTAGAACATCAGGTTTGTTGATATACCTAAAGCACACACCCTCCCTAGCACTGAAGCAAGTAGAACATCAGGTTTGTTGATATACCTAAAGCACACACCCTCCCTAGCACTGAAGCAAGTAGAACATCAGGTTTGTTGATATACCTAAAGCACACACCCTCCTTAGCACTGAAGCAAGTAGAACATCAGGTTTGTTGATATACCTAAAGCACACACCCTCCCTTGCACTGAAGCAAGTAGAACCTCAGGCTTGTTGATATACCTAAAGCACACACCCTCCTTAGCACTGAAGCAAGTAGAACATCAGGCTTGTTGATATACCTAAAGCACACACCCTCCTTAGCACTGAAGCAAGTAGAACATCAGGTTTGTTGATATACCTAAAGCACACACCCTGCCTAGCACTGAAGCAAGTAGAACATCAGGTTTGTTGATATACCTAAAGCACACACCCTCCCTAGCACTGAAGCAAGTAGAACATCAGGTTTGTTGATATACCTAAAGCACACACCCTCCTTAGCACTGAAGCAAGTAGAACATCAGGTTTGTTGATATACATAAAGCACACACCCTCCCTAGCACTGAAGCAAGTAGAACATCAGGTTTGTTGATATACCTAAAGCACACACCCTCCTTAGCACTGAAGCAAGCAGAACCTCAGGCTTGTTGATATACCTTGTTGATATACCTAAAGCACACACCCTCCTTAGCACTGAAGCAAGTAGAACATCAGGCTTGTTGATATACCTAAAGCACACACCCTGCCTAGCACTGAAGCAAGTAGAACATCAGGTTTGTTGATATACCTAAAGCACACACCCTCCCTTGCACTGAAGCAAGCAGAACCTCAGGCTTGTTGATATACCTAAAGCACACACCCTGCCTAGCACTGAAGCAAGTAGAACATCAGGTTTGTTGATATACCTAAAGCACACACCCTCCCTTGCACTGAAGCAAGTAGAACATCAGGTTTGTTGATATACCTAAAGCACACACCCTCCCTTGCACTGAAGCAAGCAGAACCTCAGGCTTGTTGATATACCTAAAGCACACACCCTGCCTAGCACTGAAGCAAGCAGAACCTCAGGCTTGTTGATATACCTAAAGCACACACCCTCCCTAGCAAGTGTGGAATGCTCTCGATCAGTGGTTCTCAAACTATTTACACCGCGTACCACTTCAGAAAATACTAGGGTCTCCGCGTACCACCATCAATGACCGACAATTAAACACACACCCGCAAAATAAACAATATGAAAAACACCTACGCATTCAATACGATATTAAAATACAAAACTGACTGATAAAATATAAATACAAGACTGATATTTAGGCTAAATAGGCCTACCCCCGTAGAATGAATAATGTTAAAAGATAATATCTGTTGGTGTAGGCTACATCGACCGGTTGAAGGGCTATTTAGGCTACATAATCAATGAGAAGGGTGCGCCTGCTTCTGTGAACAAAGCCCAACTTGTGCTCGGTCCACTGGTAACTATCCACTTCGTCAGTTTCAACAGGGCTGTCCGAAATTTCTCTGTCCTCTTGACCCTCATTTCTCTTCCTTCCTGTTTTGAGCCACGATGTAAGGGCAACTTTTGAACCATCCAATTTCAATTTCTCTTCACTAGTTATCTAGCTAAACTGGCGGTTTACTGACAGGATGAAAGTCAAATGTACAGAGACACCGCACGCGCATTTTGTCATATTAATGTGAAATGCAGTAACATAACCACAGAATGCTGAGGGTAATGTATATATACAGTGATTCATTAAGATTTTGCTTGAAAGAAGCAGGGTACCTGTGCTATAAGATCTCCCAAGATCTCCAAATACTGCAGAAATTCAGGGTCGACACAGAAAAAGACTTCCACTCACTACCACCAGGGGCCAGTATTACAATATCTTGTCTTTCGAAAAGTCATTGTGACACTTCTTTTCATGTCAGCATGCATTCTCATTTTGTTATGCATGCCGCATAAAGCTAACGCTTTACTGTGTATATGCAGCCTATGGTAGGTTTTCACAGAACTTTAAAAGCAACAAGTCCAAATATTGCGGTAAAACCCCAACAGCAGCTTCTGTTACGAATGAAGGGCTTTGCTACGCAATTGGCGCGATGCAAGTAAAATCATCCAATTAACTACTCAGCAAAGCGAGGTGGTGTTTATTCCACCGTCAGTGGACCTTTGTAAGATCAACGGTGGTTATACCCCTGACCGTTTCCCTCCTCCCCCTCTCTCTTTCTCTCCCTCTCTCCCAGGTCTCCAGGTCTCCAGGGCTCCTGCTCAAGTGACAGGGACGTAACTCGCCCCTCCAGGCTGAATCAGGCATGTAGGGAGGAGTCCAGGCAGAGAGCAATTTACCCTCCAGACAGGGTCATTTCCAGTAATCTCACAAATCTCTCTTCCAGCAACCAGCTATAAGCTGTTTACCCGGCAGCCCCTGCAGAAGAACACATTTCCCCTCTTACCAGCTTCCCCAAACATCTGACCAGTGCAGTGGGGTCAACTTTCTCAAAAGACGAATCAGTTTGCCACAGTATATCAGCTGACAGAGCGCACTGGCCGACCACGTGAGGAGGAGACTAACACACAGCCAGCTTGTGCCAGCCCACGTGTGACATCAGCTGAGAGGAGGAGGCGCGGGTGGAGCGGGTGGCAGACCGTACCTCTGCTCTGTAGGGCAGAAAGAGGGCGCTGGCGAGGTTTCCCGTGATGCCGCTCAGCAGGTAGATGATGGAGATGCGCACCCAGCCCGCCAGCTTCTCCAGGTCCCTCAGTACCGTCATCTGGAACACCACTGACACCAGACAGTGTAGCAGCCTGCAGACACACACACCGACACACAGACGCATCGAGGCGCTCAGACTCTGACCCAGACACACACACCGACACACAGACGCAGTGAGGCACTCAAACTCTGACCCAGAGACACACACCGACACACAGACGCAGTGAGGCGCTCAGACTCTGACCCAGAGACACACACCGACACACAGACGCAGTGAGGCGCTCAAACTCTGACCCAGAGACACACACCGACACACAGACGCAGTGAGGCGCTCAGACTCTGACCCAGAGACACACAGCGCGCAGTGGCTCAGACTCTGACCCAGACCGACACACAGACGCAGTGAGGCGCTCAAACTCTGACCCAGACACACACCGACGCAGTGAGGCGCTCAGACTCTGACCCAGAGACACACACCGACACACAGACGCAGTGAGGCGCTCAAACTCTGACCCAGACACACACCGACACACAGACGCATCGAGGTGCTCAAACTCTGACCCAGACACACACCGACACACAGACGCAGTGAGGTGCTCAGACTCTGACCCAGAGACACACAGACGCAGTGAGGTGCTCAGACTCTGACCCAGAGACACACAGACGCAGTGAGGCGCTCAGACTCTGACCCAGAGACACACAGACGCAGTGAGGCGGTCAGACTCTGAACCAGAGACACACACCGACACACAGACGCAGTGAGGTGCTCAAACACACTGGTGGTGACATACTGAAATTGTACTGCAAGTGTATTTAAGATACCAACAAATCATACTTTTTGTTAGTGCACTTAAATATACTTAAGTACACTAGTAAAAATAATCCCATTTTAACATACACACTGCACTCAAAGTACACTTGAGTACAACTTTAGTGCACTTAGTATACTTAAAACGCTGCCAATTTAGCACAAAGTACATAATTAGTATAAAAACTACTAAAAGTATAATCTTTTCTCACCTGGGCACCACAGACACTATGATGACACAGGCACCACTGACACAGAGACACAGACACAGACAACGACACCACAAGGACAGGCTCCACGGACACTGCAAGGTCAGTGTGACACAAACACCCACAGACTCAATGTGAAACCAGCAACACAGACACAGCAGAGAAACCAGAGAAAGCAGCACAGGCCCTCATACATCATTACAGGGGCAGGCGTGACATTCAGGGAATTGCTAATAATGGATTGCTCACCCAGCGTGCAGAAACAAGGACAGCCACAGTCTGTAGAACTGGTCCGGCACGTCGGGGTTCAGAAAAGGCAGGAGGCCACACACGGCATCTAAACAGTGGACCTGTCAACACGGAGACAAAAAGACTCTCTCAGTGTTACCCAGGCCTTTAGCCCGGCACAGACGCAGAGCGAGCAGGAGGCCGAAGCGCTCACCTGTGAGCAGAGAGTGGCCTCCTCGTGGAAGTAGCCGTGCATGAAAGAGCAGTACTCTCGCGTCGAAATCTCACACCTGTCATCGGGATGAAACCGGATAGGTCTCAGCACCATAGCGCAGTTTTTAAGAGAACTGGTCGTATCTTCAGTACTAATGGGAGAGAGAGCTTCTCACCTGCCCTTAGTTCCAATGCAGCAGGGTCTGCCCTTGATCTCACAGTCCAGGTGTTTGTACCCAGTGTGGTTCCACTTGTGTGCAGAAGTACAGACCTTAAACCAGGGGGAAACAGAGAAGCAGGGTATGAAATTAACCTTTTCACCCACTGGCCAGAGTGGCTTGTGGATTCTAAAAATCTGCATTTTAACAGCCACATTACCTTTTACAATAACAATCCGGTTGGTTACCAGCGGCTGCTAGAGTAAGAATCTTACCAGTATTTGGCTAGTGGCTGGTGTTAATTTCACGCCCTGTAGAGAAGCCTTCATACTGAAGAGATAACCTGGTCTTGGGTGGGGGGAGGGTGAGAGAACTGTATCATCTCTACCAGCAAAGTCCTAGAGCTCTGTACCCTTTGACCAGTGTACAGTAATTCTGGAGCTTTGACCATTGAACAGTACCCTCTCTACATCCTCTGTATAATTGGGTATAAATCTGCATCAGCTGCCAGGAACTCACCGGCCACTTGGTGATGTCATCGGGCCAAAAATGAGGATCTGCTGATGCAGGCTCTTCACAAGTCCTGCAACCAGGAGAGAAACAAACACAGGGAAGCTCACAGTAACTGATTCTGCTTCGTATTTTACACCTGTACGGATGTACACCTGACATATGCACATATTTCTTCAAAAAGAACGTTACAACACAGTACCTGGGGTCCTGGTGACAGACTGAGCCAGATGACCTTTTTATATCAATGTCCTCATCCTTCCATTTTATAAAGGTGGCCAATGTCTCCTGGACACGGAGCAGAGAGAGAAAGATCAGTCAGTGAGGCGCGCCACAGCCCCTCAGAGAGAGCTAGCTCAATGTGCAAAAGCAGATCAGTGGAAATAATTACAGCAGTCAGAGCTTGTCAGCTCCAGCGCGCAGGCTGGGGATTGGTGTAGCTGATGAGAATGTATAGAGAAGCCCTTTTGTGCGCTGGACAGGCAGCCTGTCGATAGAATGCAGACAGAATGAACGGTGCGAGCGGAGCGTTTACGGCGGTAATGACGGGTTCGCTGTACCGAGCAGTCTGTGCTGTGGGTCTGCACGCAGCCCGATTTATCGTTCTGAACGCAGCACCCCGATTCCCTCTCCAGATCCTTGGCTTTCTGGATCAGCTTGACGATCTGGACGTCCCGCCGGATGCAAGGCGAGAACTTGGCCCCCAGGTGGATTAGGTCTTCCTGAGGGACAGACGGACAAGAATACAGATAGCACTGTTCACTCGATGGCACATTTTCAACAGCGAACATCGTTTTCAGCTCCCTGTCATACCGCAAGGTAAACCACAACATGGAAAATGAGATATGGAAATTGCAACCAAACACTGAGTCGTTATGAATATTTGACATGCATATTTTCTTGAGATGTACAAATCTTGTATAGGCTACGATTTAAGTAAGACTTTAAAATGCCATAAAATAAGTGAATGCAGGCCGCCGCGGTGGTACAGCGGTAAAGAGCGCTGACTTTCAGTCAGCGCAGTTGTACTCCGAGGATCGGGGTTCGCGCCCCGGTCCTGCCATAGCCGAGCGTGGCCGGTGCCCTGTGGAAGCGACAATTGGCGGTCGCTTCCGGGTGGGGGGAGGGTGTAGAGGACGTAGCGCCCTCCCTAAATATACCGATTGACGGGGTTGTGCAGCGGTGGTTCTCTAGCGGTTGCTACACGGGGGGAATTGAATTAGAATAGGGGTTCAATTGGCTACTAAATTGGGAGAAAAAGGGAAAAATCAGAAACAAATTTTTAAAAAATAAAATAAGTGAATGTGCGTGTGGTGAGGAAGCAGATGGGCGTGACAGGTGCATGACAGGTGGCAAGTTCACTCACTGAGCTGGGGCCGATCCAGAAGTTCTCCTGCTGAACGTGCTTAACGCTCTCGTAGATCCCTTTGTTCCGCAGCACCTGTGGGAGACCAGATGCCAGAGTTAGCCGACACAGTTAGCTGACCTGCAGTGAGCTGACACACAATTAGCCAACACACAGTTAGCCGACGCGCAGTTCGCCGATGCGCAGTTCGCCGACGCGCAGTTCACCGACACGCAGTTAGCCGACGCGTAGTTAGCCGACGAGCAGTTAGCCGACGAGCAGTTAGCTGACACATAGACAACGCGCAGTTAGCCGACCAGCAGTCAGCCGACACATAGACAACGCGAATTTAGCCGACGAGCAGTTAGCCAACACGCAGTTAGCCGACGGACAGTTAACCGACGTACAATTAGCCAACAGATCGTGCTGAGAGAGGCAGGGTCGCAGCGGAGACTCACCAGCTCTGTGGTGGAGTGCTGTGCAAAGCCCACAGGGGCGAAGCCGTAGGTGCAGATAGCCAGCAGGGTGATGACGATGTGAACAAAGGTGATCCAGTAGGTGAAATAGGGCCTGCGTGGGGAGGAAAGACAGGCCTGGAGACTTTGCCTGCGGCTCCTGACGCACAGGCTCATTTCTGGGATAAATGTGTCAGCTCACAGGCTGCTCATACAGGGCCTCATGTATAAACAGTGCATTCATACAAAAAAAGATCGCCACTTTCCCCATGGATTTGAGATTTATAAAAATGTATAAAACTTGGGTACACACATTTTTGAGACTGTGGGAATTGGCGATTCCGATGGCAGGGAAACTGGCATACGCATCTTTTTTGTACGTGCGCACCGTTTATACACGAGGTCCACAGAGTGCATTTGAAAATATCAATGTAATTAATTTCTGAGGCTCACTTATGCATTTTCTGAGAGATTACAAAGCAATGAGGCGCGAATTGATGAGATTATGAAGCTAACTAGATACAAAACGGAGTACTGCAATGAGACTAGCCCATTTGGGACATGCTGGAAAACTGAAGAATAAAATGTGGTGTATCGTTACAGTTACTGACACATTCTTTAAGCTACGCGGTCAGGCTTTATACACATCTATGTTGTTTCAGTCTGTTTGTACTCACCTACGGCTGTCTTCAAAGTCTTCCAGCTGCTTCTGCACCTGGCTGCTGAGGCTGTGACGATAATGGCGGTTCAACCACTTGCCGACCACGCCCATGCCGTACTGGCGCTTGCGCTTTTTGAAGGCAAAGTGCTTGACCTGCGCCGCGATGCGCCGGCCCCTGCGTGGAGCATCCTGCGCCTTCGACACATGCTTCCTGTCGACACACAGGAAGGGCCATGTAGCCAGAGAATGGAATTGCTCAGGCATGCAAACAGAAATACACGCACGCGCGCACGCGCACACACTTAACTTGTCCTCACACTCAGACAGTCACACTCAGTCCCTCTGCTTAGCATAGGCAGTGAAACTCACGGGCTCGGGTACAGCCCTTCACCCACAGGCACATCCCCAAAATTGGCTGAGGGGTGGAGGGAATAAGCTGCCGAGAGAGGGGGTGACTCAAACACATCATCCGCCATGGAGTACATTTCATCACGAGCGTCAACCTGTCAGTGAGATCAGTGAAGTAGAGAAGCAGAGGGCAAAGTCATTAACACCTTTAGAGAGTGATTACAAAAAACACACCCCATCCACCACCTTATACCCTGATGCTACCTCAGCCAAGTCAATTATTTTAGAAGGGCCCATTCAACTTTTGTTATACAGAGCATACAGGCTTGCGGAAAAAGAAGTAAAAATAGCAATCTGACATTTACTCGTAATTATCCCAGTGAAGAACTGCTCTACAGGTCTGAAGAGACTGTGAAAGACTGCAGAGAGAAATGGAGGGTGCTCTTGCCTTGCTGAAGAACACAGAGTCGCCCGTATCGGCGGAGTCCACCATGTCCTCGTCCAGCCAGCTGGGCCGAGCGAAGCTACGGCGGGGGAAACTCCGCCCGGTCTGAGAGCCCGGAATCCCTGTGCGCCCCTGCGTCAAACAATCCTTTACGTCAAACCGCCAAAAACCACATGACATAGAACAACGGTCAACAAAATCTATCTCAGCTGGGCTGCCTGTACAATAACGGCTCCTTCCCCTGCACGTGTACATAAGTACAGATACAGGCACAGAAACAGAGATACAGGCAAACTACAGACACCAGAGAAGCAGGCACAGCCAGCTCTCCTTACCTTCAGCAGATTGCTAGCCGCCCGGAAGCTCATGCGGGCGACGGACTCCCTCTTCCTGCGAGGAAAACGGGCGTAGCCCGAGTGCTGGCTGGTGAAGGAGGCCAGGGACGCCACGCCCGGGGTAAGGGGTGGGTGAGCAGTGTGCGGAGTCTGGGGCCGATCAGTCTCGTCGGGGTAACGGAATGCTCGTCCGCGTGCCAGAGGGTCCACGATCTGGTAAAACAGAGAGAGGGAGAATGGGAAAATTCGCTCAGGAGATGGGAACATTCTCACGCCTCCGGACGACTTGCAGCAGCTGAATTTCAGTCGGTTTTACATTTATTTTCCCCTCCAAAATTAGCCTTCCTCATTAATATTTAGGGGAAATTACTTCTCACTTGAACCACCTATTCATATCAGTGCAGTTAATGAAGTCCTCTAATTACATGTGACATAAATGCAAATTGCGAGAACAAGCGCTGAGAGAGTCCGGCTGTGCGGAGGGCTACGATGACGGGAGACAGGTAAAGTGACGGGATAGAAGGAGAAATAAACACATGGCTTTCAAAACATTTGTTCACGACAACATTTCGACGGCCGCGCTGACAGACGTAAGGAGACGGAGAGGCAAACAATATGGCTGGAGGACATGACTGGGAGCCCAGAGAGAGACCTTACCCCCTGATCTCCACACAGCACTGAGGTGAGGAGGCAGAGGCAGAGGCTGGGCACCGGCAGAGAGTGAGCTGGAACAAACAGAGCCACGCTGGGAGCCACTGCATTATTTATAAATGGAGAGGGAATTACTTCCCCAAGACTGCTGCTGCCGCTGCCTCCTCCTCCTCCCCACGCTGACTGCTCTCAGGGACACACTTGTGCACAAGCTCCCTTATTGTCACCAGTGTAGAAGGAAAACAGATCCATAATTACCTGCTCCTCGCCGTATCATGACAACCCGCACCACTTGTTGCTTGAGCCTCTTATCAGCTGCCACCAACACACCTAAACTAAAATTTTACTTCATATTTGGTAAAATATGAACAACATAATAAATATATAGAATAAATAATAGTGAACAAATATTGCGTTCATGAGGGACAAGCGGATTAATTTAGCCACTGTATTGTCCCTTGCGTTTAAACCTGTGAGACTTAAGTGACAGTGGGCAGGTCTGTAGTAGTTCCCTCCCCTTGTGTGTCAAACAATATGTCCAAGCTATATGCGAGTCAGCATGGAGTATCGGTGAAGAAGCTCATACATACCCAATGCTTGCAGTCAGCTAAGAAAGGCGATGAGATGTAATGTAGCTCGTAACTGACGCATACAGACAGCTAAGAAAGGCGATGATGTAATGTAGCTCATAACCGACGCTTACAGACAGCTAAGAAAGGCGATGCGATGTAATGTAGCTCATAACCGACGCTTACAGACAGCTAAGAAAGGCGATGCGATGTAATGTAGCTCATAACCGACGCTTACAGACAGCTAAGAAAGGCGATGATGTAATGTAGCTCATAACCGACGCTTACAGACAGCTAAGAAAGGCGATGATGTAATGTAGCTCATAACCGACGCTTACAGACAGCTAAGAAAGGCGATGATGTAATGTAGCTCATAACCGACGCTTACAGACAGCTAAGAAAGGCGATGATGTAATGTAGCTCATAACCAACGCGTACAGACAGCTAAGAAAGGCGATGATGTAATGTAGCTCATAACCGACGCGTACAGACAGCTAAGAAAGGCGATGATGTAATGTAGCTCATAACCGACGCTTACAGACAGCTAAGAAAGGCGATGCGATGTACAGCATTGTGGTAAAGTGCAGTACCTTGGGCATGGTTTGGGCAGTGGGAGACTCCAGTGTGTGGTCCTGGCTGGGCGCCTCATGCTCGCGGTACTGGGCCTTCAGCTTGCCGTAGCGCTGGCTGCAGTGGCGTAGGCTCTTGCGCTGCCACTGCTGGTGCTTGGCCTCGCAGTCGCTGCCGACCCCAAACCACTGCGCAGTGCTCCTGCAATCGCCCGGTCGGGGAGAGAAGAGGGACAGTCTTTAACTCCTCCGGGAGCTGCCATATTCAATGCGCTTACGAGAAAAGGTCATCGCTGTATCGGTTACCGGCAAGAATAACGACGTTTCTCTGAGGGTAAAATGCTGGCCTCAATGCATTCAAGAGCACTTGATGATGAATGACAAACACAAGCTGAATGGAGCACCCGCCTGCTGTCCAGTACACTGCTCTGAACTGAAGTAGGTGAAGTGGAACGTTTGGAATTAAATAACAGAGTGCGCTATTGCCGCTCACTGTAACTAGTGCTGAGTGATAGAAGCACTTTGGTTATTTAATCAAGTAAGAAGTGTTCTCTGTAGCCTGAGTGTTCTCTGAACTGTTCATCAGTTCACTTATTAGCATAATGGTGGGGCCATTTTGCTAAGCTTTTAGAACAACTGAATCTGTTCACCTTCTGTACAAGCATATCCAACCCTGACTAAAAAGCCCCTAGTTATATCGCACCACTACAGTGTATCTGTGTGGAACTCCAAGTGGTAGACATTAAAATTTCTAACATGGACGACTCTCTACACACATTTTCATAGGCTGTTATTCAGCCTGGAATACTCATGGAAGAGGGGAGTATCTACACTTACAAAAAAAGGGGCATTGAAATTTTGGAACAAATAGCTTATTCAAAGCAGCCTCTGGAAGCTGGCTGAAGAGCAGCACAAGAGCGGCAGAACTGCAGTAGATGAGCAGTAGAGGAGCAGTAGATGAGCAATGAATGAGCAACAGAAGAGCGGCAGGGGATCGCGTGGGCGGGCAGCAGGATCTCACCTGCGGATGCTCTGGGACAGGGAGGTCTCCCTACGGAACGCCGCCCGCCTCTCCTGCGCCGCCGTCGACATGGCATCCTCCGACACGGCCTCCACAGACCGCTGCAGACTTCCGCTCTTCTTCAGGGACGGTCTCAGGGGCTGCAAAGCCCAAAATACAGAAGAATATCAACAGGGACAAAGGCTTAGGCAGAGCTCCTCCTTCCCCTAACAAGTCCCCATACATTTTTACCACTGTCCTGAACCTAAAGAACAAATGTTTTTTTAATGGAATAATTATTTTAAAATGGTTAAAAAGATATATTTTATATTATGTATTTTTTTTGTTTTTATTTTTATTTTAGAGGCTGAACTAAATGTTTGCATGAGTCACTTCTCTACAGCCTTGACCCCACAGAAAGCTGCAAGTAATTTAATTGTTCATTGATCAAATAAAACTTCCAATTTAAATTAAATGCAAAGGTAACATAATAAATTATGAATATGAAGGCAGAGGATGTCATTTTGATCATCTTAAAAAAACATCTTAGGGAAAAAGTGTATTTATGCTCCCATTAGGCACGTTTACTAATCGCGATTAATATTATCTTAATTTACAGCAAAGGAGAAATAAGCATGAGGCCACTGTGGGCTTGCATGGAAAAATCTCTAGTTCCTCTATCTCTAGTCCCCCCCCCCACTCCAAACAGAGCCTCCACATGCGCTGCTCTCATCAGCTGTGACATGTAATGGTGCTTGACGGTTTTCAAGCCCGTGAAGAGAATGATGACGGCTAAACGGCCACTTAATCCACACAAACCCCCTTGGGGTGCGCGTTGGCCGCTGTGGCTTAAGGTTTTTAACTCAACGGCATAATGGAAAGTTAACCAAACAATGTAAATAATCGTGACAATAATGAATCGGTTTTGTTTAGATTTAGCTTTGTGCCATGCAACAGAACCCAAGATAAAGTATAAACTGGCCCGATTAGATAGATTAGGGACAGTTTCAGCTTTAAGGCAGTTAGGTGGTTCTTTACCACGGTGATTAATCATACGGTATAGTTTTCCCAAGCGGCATATTATGGTAGGAGAAACTCAGACATCAGCAGTTACCACTGTGTTTGAACCACAACTGATATTACACTGCCCCAGCAGGGGTCAAACCATGGCCAGGGCAGCCCTGTGGGAAACGAGCTGATCGCTTAGCCTCACCTTCAACAGAGGCAGTGCCCCCCATGGGGGAGGGAATGAAGGGGAAAGGTCATCGTACCCGTTTCTCATAGAATGGAGGGGAAAGGTCATCATACCCGTTTCCCATAGAATGGAGAGGAAAGGTCATATTACCTGTGTCTTATAGAATGGAGGGGAAAGGTCATATTACCTGTGTCTTATAGAATGGAGGGGAAAGGTCATATTACCTGTGTCTTATAGAATGGAGGGGAAAGGTCATATTACCTGTGTCTTATAGAATGGAGAGGAAAGGTCATATTACCTGTGTCTTATAGAATGGAGGGGAAAGGTCATATTACCTGTGTCTTATAGAATGGAGAGGAAAGGTCATATTACCTGTGTCTTATAGAATGGAGGGGAAAGGTCATATTAACTGTGTCTTATAGAATGGAGGGGAAAGGTCATAATACCTGTGTCTTATAGAATGGAGGGGAAAGGTCATATTACCTGTGTCTTATAGAATGGAGGGGAAAGGTCATAATACCTCCGTCTCAGCATTGGTCTTCTCCTGGTCCTCAGGGGGCGGAATAGCAATCACCAGACTGGGCGGCTTCTTGCTCTTTAATCGGCTGTCCGATTGGCTGCCGTTGTTGTGCGGGTCACCTTCCGACGACATGCTGCTTGACCCGCGGCCCTCTACAGAAGAAGAGGAGCACAAGTGTGTCACCCCCGGGTGTAAATATCACGCCCAATGCACGGTAATTTGTGCCAGTCCAGGTTTTATGAGAAGGAGTCTAGTGTATTGCCAATTTGGGACTTCCAATGATTACGCCAGCATTTATCTAGAAAAACTGGAATGGCACAAACTGCTACCCATTAGGAGTGTCACTTTTATCCCTGGTTACACTCCCATCCACCACCATGGCGGAAACAATGTTTGCTTTGGCAAACAACATGGCTATTCAACTCAACACTAACAGTTTGTATGAAGCAACAGAAATCTACAAGCTCACACACTGGGGTTTCCACAGGAACTTTCACAAGCAACACCGCAGCCGACACGCTGCACTCTTAGCAACTCGAATTGACCTTTCACAAGTACTTTCACCTCTAATGGTGCAGTGCAAACATAATGACAAAAAAAAATGTTTTTACCCACAGCAAGCTACTTTTAATCTGCCAGGGATACAAAGTAAGTCAATCCTCAGTGGCTTTTCTGCACTAAAAAGGCTACCCTGCATGAAGACGGTGAAGGTGGCCATTCTCAATATTCTACAGTATTGGACAAAGTTATTTACATCAGTGTTTTTCAACCTTTTTTGAGCCAAGGCACATTTTTTACATAAAAAAAAATCCTGAGTCACACCACCAACCAAAAGTGTTACTAATTAAGTGAAGTTGGATCATTTCCCATGGCACACCTGACGATCTCTCACGGCACACTAGTGTGCCGCGGCACAGTGGTTGAAAATCACTGATTTACATCATGAATGCAATGTGAAGACAAAGCTGTGTATCGACTGGCCTTAGGAGTGTGTGTGCCTGTGCCCCATTCTAATGTGGCCCATTATAGCAATCTGAATTTCATGGTCACACGAATCATCCGTTACTGGATCTCTGGTCTCTTAAGAGTTTTGCATTCAAAACGTTTCACCCCTTAACACCAAGTCTTTGTCTTCCATGAGAAGTAACTTGTCAGTAGTAGCACAGGAAAGATACTCCCTGAAGCGTGGGCTCCTGTTTTCATTATACATTGTTGGCATATTTTGAATCTTTTATTTACAGTATATTGTTTATATTTTGTATTTGAACTGCTTTGGTAGCACTTACACCTGTCCGTATTGCATTATTTAAATAAATTAACGGGTTTCCTCATCAAGTTGCGTATTTATTTATCAGTTTATGATGATGGAAGACATCCTGACTCAACCCACTATTCAGTTGTTCATTATGGAGCGCAGGAGAAAGAGAATACTGCGAGCTATCGATGGTTGAGACCGCATCTGAACAAGACAGCGCTGCTCAGCTAAGATAAGCCACCATTGAATACATTGGTTATGGTATTTTCCAAGCTATACACAGGCACTTCTGTAGTACCTGGGGTTGGCTGACATTCTTCTGGCTCAGGTCACAGTGCTATGAAAAGGCCTCCGATTGATGCCGACCCTCAGCTAAGCCATGCACCAACCGTCCAGATCAGGGGTCCTCAATCTTATCCAGAAAGGGCCGGTGTGGGTGCAGGCTTTTGTTCCAACCAAGCAGTAACACACCTGATTCTACTAATCAAGGCCCTTAGCAAAGGCTCTAGTGGTTGATTAGTAGAATCAGGTGTGTGACTGCTTGGTTGGAACAAAAGCCTGCACCCAAACCGGCCCTTTCTGGATAAGATTTAATTGAATTGAATTGAATTGAATTGAATACTTTATTGTCACTGTACATGTACAGGGAAATTTCGTTTCGAGCCCGCAGCAAAGATGCACACATACACAAGATAACAATATAAATATATAAAAGAATAAAGTGTCCTACAATGGGGGAAGTGCTGAGGGTATACCCTAGCCTAGTGGGGTAAAGTACAAAAACAAGTGATGTAAACATAAATAAATTAAAATATTGCACAGAGAGAGTTGAATATTGCACAGAATTTAAATATTGCACAGCATTTAAATATTGCACAGTTACCAAGAACAGTTATCAGTTCAATTTGTGAGGCGGAGGGGATGCCTTGAGTTCAGCAGTGTGACAGCGTTCGGGTAAAAACTGTTCTTCATTCTGGTTGTGCGAGCGTACAGGGATCTGTATCGCTTTCCAGATGGCAGAAGGGTGAAAGTGCTGTGTCCCGGGTGAGTCGGGTCTCTGCAAATCTTTATGGCTTTGCGGTAGCAGCGGGTCCTGTAAATCGCTTCCAGTGTTGGGAGTGGAGAGCCGGTGATCCTCTGGGCTGATATTATAATGCGCTGGAGGACCTTCCTGTTCTCAGAGGTGCAGCCAGAGTACCATGCTGTGATACAGTATGTTATGATCGACTCTACAGCGCACCTGTAGAAGTTTACCAGCAACTGTTGTGGTAGTTGTGCTCTCTTCAGACACCTCAGGAAGTAGAGCCTCTGAAGACCTTTCTTGGCCATCACTGTTGTGTTAGCGGACCAAGTCAGGTCATGGCTGATGTGAACTCCCAGGTATTTGATAAAGGAGCCCTGGTCCAGATCAATGGCCCTTAAGCGGTTGATAAATGACTGGTGTGCCCAGCCAAAACTTTCAGGGGATTTATTTCACCCTCGATGCCTGTTAGAATAAATAGAAAGTGGCCATTAAGTTCCGCTGTCAGGATAATTATATATGCCTGAATTCTGAGAGGAAGAGAACTAAAGGAACACAGCAGAGAGCGAAAGGCTCTTAACATTTGAGCAGACGCTCCCGGAGCACCTTCTCTGTCCATCTCCCATGTCCCCGCAATCTCCTGCCACCGCTCAGCTCACATCAGCTCCTCCCTTTTCACTTGTCACTCACATGTGCTCCGCTCTATCAGAGCAATATCTTGAGAACCGTGACCGTCAAAGCACCAGGCTATGGAGCGTACAATAAGTGGCACCTCTACTTCAAATAGTTCATTCTCCTCCACTGTCCAGCTCCTCCACAAACAGCTGCTAACACTTCAGGACAGACAGAAAGACTCTTATGCAGGTACACGCAATGGTGTACACCAGAATAAATTCCTCACGAGCGATCAGAATGCCTTGGCCTAAAACATTTATTTATTTATTTTTTTTAAACGCTAAAGAACTTGGTGGGAAACATGGTGGGAAGCGAATAAAAGCAATCAACTGAGCCTCATAGACCGCTCCTAAAAGCACATATATGAGCACTAAATACTAAACAAAAGGATATCTGTGATTATGGGCAGGACATGATGGCTAGGAGAGATGTGCACTCTGTGTAATTATTTTGAGACATTTTTCCAAATAACATATCACCTGTGCAGTTTCCAAGCATACTTAGTTACACATATTATACACCAACTACCGCACATTCAGTATAAAGGCCTGTAAATTACAGGCTACTCTGTTCTTCATTTCACATTCAGAAAATTGTTATCGATTTTATCCCAAAACACAGGCAGGGGTTCGATCCCCTGCCATGGTACTTTCTGAGCTGTGATCGCCCCTCTTTCAGATACCCTCTCTGCTTTCTCCTTGCCTGAATAAAGAAATTAATTGGAAATGGAGGGTGGACTGCCCACTCTCCTTTAAAAACAATTGGCTTTAAAGCCACAATATATGTGGATTAAACACCATCATTTACCTTTCCTGATGAGGGTCAATGATAAATGGTAGATTTTTAACTCAAGGATACATAAATCACATTGCTTTTGATAAATTAATATGAATAATGGCTCACCAGAGACAAAAAACGAGCCTGTATAATATTTTTAAATGAAACACTTTCAAATATTATACATTTCTGAGCCTGACTTAAATGCATACAAATGTATTTTACTTTTACAGTGATTCCTGGGATCCTAGCCTTTGTAAACCAGTGGGGATATCCTACTGTAGTCTATAATCAATGGGTCTTTCTGACCTATCATGAAGCTTTACAGTACCACCCCAAATCCTATTGGCCGCTGACATCAGTAGATGGGACCTTCCACTTCCTCCTCACACACCTCAACCAGAGAGGGAATGGATCAGTGCATGCTTGCTTTCTTTCATATATACAAAATAATAAAATGTCTGCTGTTCAATTCATTGTATCTGTCTGCAACTGGCAAAAGTAGCCGAACTATAAAATAAGTCCAGCATCTTATTGGCCTAAAGTCTTGTAAACATCATTTAACCTCAAACTAGGAAGTTATTTCCGTAGTTTTTACTGTTGAGGTCAAAGGTCTAAAAAAAACAAAACACCATTTTAAAATTTCATCGTAAAAATATGTTTATTTATCAATAAAACTTACACCACAACATAGGGAGCCGTTAACACTGAAACACAGGAGCGAACCTACTGCAGTTCCCTGCATTTTAATTAGGAATGTGAAAGGAAGAAAGGGATTTTACAGGGAAATCCACTTTACTGTAAATCCACTGGTGGGAATCATCTAATGAATCAAACCCCAGGGTCCGGTCAGTGCTTCCCCGCCTTATTCCCGTACCAATGCAAGGTCACACTTTTGCTTCGTAAACACGAGCTCATGCAGCTATAGCTTTTGCATTTATGACCCGTTGGCAATCTGGCCAATCTGGAGCAATCCACTAATAAACATTTTCTTAACTGATTATGTAATATGGCATTGCAGGAAACTTTTTAATTAGCAGGAGAAGCTGCTTCAGAGCAGTGAAACTGGACTGGCTGTCTTGATACTTAATGGAACTCAGAAAGGTAACCAGAGCTACCAGAGCTTACCTTATCACCTGGCCCTTATCTCAGTTAAAGTTCAGTACCAGCACCCCTTTCAGTTAGTGAATTTTTATTCCACCGCGAGTTGCCCTGCTAAGACACAAGAAGGCTTGGAGGGCGGCACTCAGCTCTGCTGCTCTCCTTGCCCAAACATCCATTACGTACAAAAGGTTTTCAAGCTATTGCTGGAGCCAATAGGAATCAATACAGGCTCCACTGACGGCGTTTGGAAATGGATGCAACAGGAATGGCATATCTTGAGAAATCTGACACCAGAGAAGTCAAAGTCGCTCTCTAACTGTGTTGGCGGGGGACGGAATGGCTGAGAGGGGGATGGGGAGGTTAGTTGGGCACAGTGTTACCCCCTCCGTCTCCCGAGGCACCCCTCACTCTGAATTAATGGACTTTTCCAGATTCTGAAGTGCTGTCTGTCTAATGTGGTTTTCTAAAGCAGTCTCGTAAAGAGGCCTTATAAACCACAGCTTATCCTAACACAAACGGATTGTTTAGCGAGGTCGAAATCAATTGAACATGCAACGAAATCAGTTGGCACCGTGCAACGATGGTGCTGGGGAGAAATGTGGAACACAGACACGCACCGGTCCTCGTGTCCCTCGCCGTGTGACTTGCAGGAAAAAGGTTTGAGTCATATTTTGCAGGCCTAATCTTTGTCCTTAATCTTATACTGTATGTCTTGTGTGTCACTGGCATTTAGGTTTTTTTTAGAGCAGCAGACTGGCTGATATTTATGTGATGAGATGCAGTTTCCACTTTGTCTCCCTCTGCATTTCCCTTGCTTCCAGAGCCCGTTCCCCAGGTTACATCGTGGAATAACCCAGGAGCTTTTCCAAGGCGTAACCAATGTCGTTAATTAATTAGAGGAATTGACCAGCCTAAGGAAACTACACCTGGTTAGAGCGGCTGGCAGCAAACTGCTCCTTTTAAACTGGCGAGTGGGCACAGTATGGTTTTGAACATGTCCATTTTCTCAGGGTTTTTCAGTCCCACACATACACAATTGTAAGCATATTATGCAATGCATCCCAGGTGATTTCCGGGAGCTCTTAAAATGGTTTCCACAACAACTTCAGTAACCAGCAAAGAAAATCTCTCTGGGATTAGGAAGGATTTTCCCTCCAGTGGAAACATTTCTCCTTGCTTTTAAAAACATGCTAAATGATATCATGGGTGAACAGTTACACCAGTAAAGTCAGCAACAAAGGATGATGACCATTTCCAATTTTGTTTTTCATCTTCAAAATATCAAATGCCATCAGTATATTTACAAAGAAGCTCGTTCCATACAAAACACAAACAATTTAATGCACATATCTGACTGAAAATGTCCAATCAAGGTTTTAAAATGATGTCCAAATATTTCCAAAGGATACAGAATTCCAAAGATCAATACATTTCTTTTTTAAGAATGCATTAAAAACAAGACTGTTTGTGGTTGCCATGTTTAAAATAATATGTTGTATTGACCGAATTGCACCATAAACTGGCTAATATTAGAATTAGAATGCCTCGTACTGTTACATGAAACAACCTCCATCAAAATAACCATTTAATTACTGGATTCCGTGGAGAAGTCAGAAACTAATACAGCATGTATGAAATGAAGAATTCACTCTTACTGTCAACATATTGGCATATATGACAATACACTCTTCTGTATGCAATTTAACGTTATATAATATTGCTTTGAGATGGCTTTGAATTATTTATGGGTTTCAAAACACCATATCCCCGTTTGTGAATGCATACTGTATAAAACCAAACAGCAGTTGTTTGTATTTTCTATCTCCTGACTACTCATGATGAAATCACACTGCAAACTGTGTGACTGGACACAAACGTAGGCAATTATCAATAGCTTCACTCTCGTCCTCTAACACTGATCGCATCTTATGAGTCTTTGTTTCAAATGTTGAAAGTAAATTTGAGATAATCTGGATTTATGTAAAATTTACTTTAAAGCAGTGGACATGGAGGGTGGAGTGTATGCAAGTTTTCATTCCAACCAATCACTACACCTGCTGATTTCACTAATTAACTAATACCTTCAACCAGAGAGGAGGGAACTAAATAGTGAAGTCAGCGGGTGTAGTGATTGGTTGGAGTGAAAACCTGCATACTCTCAGCCCTCCATGGTACATGATAGGGCAACACTGCTCTAAAAGATAACTATTAAACAAGTTATAAGGCCGCAACTTTAAGGCTGTTAGAAGCTAAAGGGAGAAAGCAGATAGTTTACTAATCTACTAATAATGAGACAAGCTTGTTTCTGTAAGAAACTTGGAAAGGGGGAAAGCAAAAGGGTGAACTAAGGAAGTTTCATAATCAATGGCATATATGATTTTTATGAATAAAAAAAAAAAAGATCCAACAAGAAGAATATTAAATTACACTTTGCTAGAAATAAAGATGTCCTCCTGTTCACACTAATTGAAACAACGGTTGGCAGCATCATGGCATTCTTAGTGACCTAATGCCCATTCAAGCTGACCTCAAAGTGAAGGCTTGCATTCACTAAAGGCATTGCCACTGGTCATAAACCAAAAGGCACAATCGCATGTGAAAGAAATCGGGACATTGAGCCAGCTTGTATACAATTCCCCACAATTAATTTCAGTAATGCATTCACCACCTATCAACAGGCTTAAAGCCTTTCTGCTCATAGCAGAAATGAATTACATCTAAAACAAGAGTTCAGTCACAAAGCTTCATATCATTGCTTTTCAAAATATCGCTATTTATCTTAAAACAGCAGAGGATCCCTTTACTTGGAAAAAAAACCCATGTAGTCAGTCGTACAAACACATTTTGATGACTCCCAGGGTAACACTGAGCAGGGTTGCCAGACTGGGGAATTAACAAAATTTTTAACGGGAAGTTTTACAGTAAAAATGTATGGGAGTCAATGCCAGATGGGGGATTTTAAAAGGAGAAACGGGAGACAAATTGTTATAAAATTGTATGAGAGTCAATTGAAGATGGGGGGTTTTGAGGAGTTTTTTTAGGAGAAATTAATACAGGCATCTGGCAGCATCAACACTGAGAGACTGCAGTGATCACAAAATAAATTCTGTTTGAGCAAATCACAGATCAGCACAGAGGATCTTCCCTTTGTCCCCTTCAGATAAGCGAGCAATGCTAATATTACTTTGTCGAGCCACTATACGTGCATTCCACAGGAGATGCCGTTTCGATCCCTAGTATTTGCTGCCACCATGTTTCAGGGGAGAGTATCACACCACCTTTTCCCACGATGAGGAGCTTCAGCATTGAGAGGCCTGAGCATTGAGAGGCCTGCCTCAGTAAATGCCTCAAGCAGCACCAACTGCATACCCATGAAAACAGTCAGAATGCAAAGTGTGCGGTATGCAAAGTTTCCTGGCTTGGATTACATCTTAGAGAGTAACCAAACCTTGTTTTCCACCTCAAAGCGAAGCGGAGTCAGGTTTCACTTCCTCAAGACCAACGGGAGACAAAGAAAGAGAGCCGCTCCTGGCTCCCCACTAAAGTCTGTCCAAGAGTACCATAATTATGCACATACTGAGCTCGGTAAGCGTTGGGATGTACATTTCTAGCACTGTGGTCAAAGCCATGTTCAGTTCAGTGGAGGGTAAGGTAAACAAACACTCCCGATAAAACATGAAATGTGACCCTCTGGGGCCAAGGACGGCCCAGTGTTTAGATTCACAACAAAGCCACCTAATGCTGCGCCTCCGCCAACATGACTACATTTGTTTTTCTGAGAGAATTCCTAACTAATGGAAGGTCTCTGTCCAAAACGCTGCACTCTAACATTGCGAATACCATGAAACAGGCCAAAATAAATAGCTTTTGTTCATGTACATACTGTACTGCGTCAGATTCGCTCAGTTATGAAAGCAACCTCAACAAGCTACCAAAATAAGCATGAAAAAAACCCACAACATTTCAGTTTATTTCAGTAGAAAACCCTGTATGCTTACAACTAGGGAAGTGGTATCGCTCGATGTGGCTGAACACTCAGCCGTAGACTTTCGGGGTCCAAAAGAGGAACAGTGCTTCAGCAAGTCATTACAACACCTTGTCCACCGTCTGTCCCATGCTGGCCTGAGGGTAAAAAGAAGAAGAAGAAAAAAAGACATTTAAAGCAGCACAAATGACTCCTCTACCACTGCACTAAAAAGAACATGTTTATTTAATTAGACATCATGCATTATCGTGCATACACTGCACGCCTTCAAAGCTCCTCATGTGAAACCCACAGTGGACTGCAAGACACGCATGCTACGCTATTTAGCCTAATCAACACGGCATAAATCCTTGCCACACACTCTGCCTTTGCGAATGACACGGCCCAATCCAAAGAGACAACACACCCATCGCCGCGGAGAGCCGGTGGGCAGGGGACGGTCTGCATCTCGCAGTTTTCACTTAGCACACTGCCAGTCTCTCGTTTGTGTCAAACGCTCATGGACATTACAGTCTTACACACTTCATTAGATCTTAAACAACAGACCGTTCACTTTGAGTAAACATGTTTTTCAAGCCATTATTTCCATGGTCTCTGTAGCCAGAAGATTGTATCGGTGGATGTAAATGTACAAATATTTAGCGTGCATGAGAGAAAATCATCATTTCATACATAGAGCTGCCATAAACAAGATTGAGCATGCGTGGGTGCATGGCATCAGTGGTACACCACTTTTCCCGCCCTGCCACCGACATCAAAAAAGGAACTGCTAACCTATCTACCACACACATGCTTACATGGCACAGTTAAACATTCATCTTTACTGAATGTTTCTGGAATTCCATGAGAACCATTAATTTGTCCAACACCCTACGTGTCTATGCAGGCCATAAGAAAACATAGACCAAATTCCACCTCCATGTAAAAAAATAATAATAATATGTAGGAGGAACTGACGCAATGAAACCCTAGTTCCTCTGCAAAGCATGTCAAGACCTGCAGCTGTGAAACAGCGAGCAGCTAGAAGCTACCACAGTGACTGCATTCCTGAGCATATTCTGCTCACGCCCACTTCATAAGGTGGCTTGGTCTGGCAGAGTCAGTGCGGCACAGGAAGCCGTACCAAAGAAACAGTGACATTATTAAGCACATAAAAGCCAGCACGTTTTTGTTTTGTTTTTTAAACCCTAACCCTAAGAAACAAACACGCAGGTACAGCAACGACATCACTGATCGCTGAGCGGAGGACAAAGCTGCTAGCTTCAGCACTTATAATGCAGCAGCACTGAGAAGGCTAAGCTAAAGCTAGTATCACCGCCCCCCTCTCCTGCTGGACTCCTCCGGTTAACTGTGAAGAGAACATCTGCACTAAGCTATCAGAAGGTGACAGCCAGTTGAACCAACCTCCCACAGTGGGCCTTTCTTTTGTTTTCTTTCTTAGCAGGGAATAAGTCGAACAGCCATGTCGTGATCCTATCGTTACATAAGCATTTCCACAGTGCAATGTCTCAGACACTGTGGACAGCAAGCCTGCCCTCCACTGCACAAAAGCTACATTTCATAGCGAGCCACTGCTGGCTGGAAGAGAATTGTTTTGATAATCCCCTTCTACAGGGCCTGATAAAGTGAGGCAGCAGGGGGCCAATGTTGTGGCCAAGGAGGGTCTAACGGGCGATGGCAGCAGCAGCACAGATATTATATCATTACATCCTCATGCTTGTTGATCTGAAAGGAAAACTCTTCCTAAAGTCAAACACAGGGCATGAAATTCACTTCTTCACCCCTCCATTTTCAACATTTTACCAGCCATATTACCTTTCACAATATAACACAACCAGGACAGTTACCTGCCAAAGTGGCTGCTAGAGTAGAAATTTTACCAGCTTGAAATTTTCCAGCATTTGGCTGGTGGCAGACCTGTGCTACACTTTCTCACCCTGGTCAAGCATCATATCACGCTCAGTTATATTATAATGAAAACGTATTTATTTTGGTGAAGGGAATATTTATAGGCTTCAAAACTGCCTCGATGTCGTCAAAACGTTACCCAGTTATCAAATAACATTTTGTAACAAATGGGTTTGACACGGTTCACAAACCTGAATACCCAGCTGGTTGAAGCCTTGGCCTGAAGCAAGTGAAACTAAGACAAAAATGTTTTTTGGCATCATTTATAGCGTACAAACGCTTGGCTTATTTTCCTCTGCATGCAGGTGTTTTGTGGTGTAACAGAACTGCTCATTCACTCTGCCAAACACAGGTGTTCATACTTCAGTGTACAGAATAACACCGTAAAGAGATACAGTGTACAGAATAACACCGTAAAGAGATATAGTGTACAGAATAACACCGTAAAGAGATCTGCCACAATATTCAACACTGTTAAATACTGTGAAAGTGCCTGGAAGGCTGGTGCAAACTCAATTACTGCTCACTGTCATGTGAATTGGGTTAGAAACGTAGCCTAGGACCATCACTAACTACAGCCCAACATATTTGTACAGGCTCTTGAACTGTGGAAAAATTATTATTACTTGGATTTGCCCATGCCGAAGATGCAGCATGTCAGTTCTACAGTCATTGGTATTTCCCAGCACATGCTTCATTGCGATCGAAAAAGAGGACGTGAAGAAGAACAGCGCGATATGGCGATTAAGAACCCTGAATAGCGCTCCCTGTCTGGTTAATCTCACAATCTCACAAAAATACAGAAGCATATAACGGTTGTGTGTGGTGTGGTGCACCAGACAAATTCCCTGGTTGGAGACCACTATAACTCAGTTACACCACGACACCTGCAAACTTAACTCAAATGCCTGGATAAAATGTATTTATAAAGCGCTGTGTACGCCACTGCAAAGAAAGGTCGACGGAAGAGATGATAACGTAAGAACCAAAATAATATCTCATTGGGGAGGGGCTGCTGGGTGGCTCAGCCTGCAAGGGGAATGGGTTCCAGCGTGTGTAGGCACCCCAGCTGACTGCTATCAGTAGCCCTGCAGGCAGAGCAGAATGAGAAGAGTGCTTGTTTGACTGTGCCCTGTGAAACTGCTTAAGCACGTCACAGCAATGCGGTGGGTCTATGTATACAACCACACATTGCAAATGACAAGAAATCAAGAAAAGCTGTACCATGGCTTTTACAACAATGCAACGAAGCGTTCTGATAGAGGAGCGTATATTGACTGATATAAGATATAAGGATTTTGCATGCACGGTGTCACGTATTGTTCCAGACTGGCCTAGCAAGGTTGCAAATTAAAAGGTACTCAGCTACTTCTCACCTAAGGGGACCAACATATGATGAATACTTTAAGCGATTGGTATCGTAGTCCCAGGTGTGTAGCCTACTTATTTTACAACAGAATATGACCATACTCCTAAAAATACAACAACACCATTGCAAATAACTGATCTCTGGCACAGCACATAGGCCACACAACATCGCTGTAATGACTGCTCCCATGTAGTTTTACCAAGTGCACCAGATCCTTGTATTACTGTCACAACATGCATGCTTGTGAGGTGGGCCGCATGGGTTCAAACTTAAGCAAGCGGAGAGGATCACATTGAGTCCATGTGGGATGCTACACTGATGCCACTGGTGGGAAATTATCCAGGCAGTGTGAATCAGAGAAGAGCATGGTGCTACACATGGTGTACAGGCTACTCTGTTACAAGGAGAATATGGTAAGGAGACAAAAAGCATCAGCAACCACCCCTCAAAGGAGGTTCTGTTTGTCACGAACATGTAGCCTACAACTTCCTGAGGTTTGGTTTCATAAGATATACCATGCATTTGGGGAAGGTTGTTATGTTAAAATTGTGAAATACGATCATATTTGTATTTGTGTTCAACTGGAGTTTGTACTTTGCACGTGTATTACTCACGCCCTATCAGCTGCCCAATATAATAAGTAGGCTACGCTAAACACACACGTATAATAGGCTACAAATAATTAGCTACGTTTTCTCTTTAAGCGAAAAACAGCCAATCGAAAATAGCGCTATAGCACAATAGCCTACACTACATTTCTCTCATGCTTGACAGACCTGACAATCAATATGCACAGATGAAACCCAAATCAGTGAGATTAGTCCAGAAGTCAGCAACTACAGTCCATGCGCAATTCTAGTGTGCGATTTCATATTTTTATTTGATGTTGCCTTTAAACAACTGCACACAGTAGTTCAACAAGAATATTCAAGCGCGAAAAGGTTAACCTTGAGAATAGTATGAGGAATAGCCTAGTAGACTATTTGTCACGTACATAAAAACGAAGGCTCTTACATAATTAGCAAAATAAACGAATTGGAGAATATATGTGACACGGTGACAATCCTAAGTATGTTTCTAGTAAATTTGTGAGTAGCCTGACACCGAAAACATATTTCGTACGGAGATTGTTCGCTCTGTGAAACATTTGAAAATAACAATACATTTAGCTCCAGTACTCGTGCTCTACCACTAACCGCGAATATGGGATCATGTTTCGCTACTCTATTTTTAAATATCTGCAACATTCAGAATTATTTTCGGTTGTATAGCTATTTCAAACGTACACGTCCTTAGGCTAAAACTAGCCACACATTGGAGGTATAAAACTAATTTTCGAATTTCTTCACCTAATTGAAAAGAAAGTTGCGCCTATAGTTGCTACAGTACATGCTACGGATCCCAAATAGCTTTTCTTCGATGTAGGCTATAATTAACTCAAAATTTGAACACAGTGTTGTTCTCACCTTCACAAAGAATCCCAGTCGGCGTTTTCCATCAAAGTTATATCCTTAGCTATACTGTTTTCCATTGAATAAATGTAACAATGTGACTCGCGTTCACTTCCTCGACACAATTCTTTGGCAAAGGAGGGAGGGGTTTGCGTTGTGGCCTACCTGATAAGGCATTTAACTTGCTTTCATTTGGAGTTTTAATTAAACTCATGTCACTTCTGTTAGATCAAATTGTGCATTGAAACATTGTCAACTTCAGATTTTTGTTAGTACGTTTATTTTTTAACCACCAAATACTTTTAAAACAACAGTTTCTTATCTTCTTTTATTTCGAAATCCCAACCCTGGCAACATGACTCAGAGGTAACGTTGATGAGCAAAGTGGGGCTTCCCAAGAGTAATTGTGTTGGCCTATAAACAGGAGAACAGAGGTCCGCTGTTTTTGGGCTTGTTGACAACGTAGTAAGATCTCTCAAGATAAACTGAGACAACCTCCAGAAAGACAAACATAAGTTAATCGTCGCCCATGTTTATGGGGGGGGGGGTCATACATTTCCCTCCGCCTACCCCAAAATAAACCACTCGTGATTTATAGTAGCTACCGCTGTTCATTCTGCATACCTATACATGTTCTCAATAATGCAAGCACAGAACAAAATGGCAAGTGTAAAAGTGTATGAAAGAGAAGAACACCACCAGTACTTTAACTGTGGTGACCAAGAGAGGAAAAGTTTTTTTTTTTTACCATTCTTTTTATTTAGGGAGCCGCTTTGCACCTGGCGATGACCAGTCCCTACCTTTCAGCTGCAGTCGCCCCATAGCGAATAGAAATACTTTTTTTTTTTGTCTGATGTTCCTTATATTCGAATAATTCGATATTTTAATTAAGTGCCTTTATTTTTATACCCCATGTTTGTGTCTGAAATGTGCATTACTGCCCACACTCCTGTCCTCCCTGCTAACATTTTGTTACGAGTTTATGTAACCAGAAGGCTCTTAAGTTACATGTGGTCCCATTACACAGTGGGAAAGATACCGCTATGTTATTGACATGATTTATTTTACCTGGAGAAGACATTTCAAACTTAATGGATGAAAACACATCCATCACTAATATAAAAGTAAAACACTCACTTTACATCTTTCCCAAGGAGCTTAATATACTTAATTAGCCTAATACAACGATTCCAAATTATGTTAAATCTCAACCACCATTCGTTTACCCATTTCACATTAAAACCATACAGTTGCAAATGTAATGAACACCCCTTCAAAACTGGTTAGTTTCCCGCAAACTTGCAGCTAATATGTAGCGCATTTGCCGCAAACTAAATTGTTTTCCACAAAATGTTGGCAGAGGTTTGTCAGTTTGCCAGTAGCGGTGAAGTAAAAACTTTGCCAGAAGTGAATGGCAGTTCCCACAAAGCTAATTTGCATGTGAAAATATGAGCTTGTTGCAAACATGTGGCGACAATGCCAAAGGTTTGCTGAAAATTTGCTTGAAGGCCAATATTTGTGTAAGGGACACCCTCCTATAGTCCACAGTGCACATCCAGACTAAATAGCCTTTTATCAGTTTATGGTCTGACCCCTGTCCATGCGATGATATAAATAATAAAACACAATATTGATAAATCTTATGTAGGTAACCATCTTCCATGTTAGGTTCTCACTGGAATAATTTAACTTTAGGAATTTGGCACAATCTTTCATGACTGTGGCTTTCTCCTCTACTGCCATCTAGTGATAAACTAAGAACGGTACAATTACAAAACTGTTGCCTTATAGTCAAGCTCACCATTCATTGTCAAAATACAAAGGCATTTTTCTTTATTAATAAGTGGGTGACAATGCTAAAGTAGACGGGTTTAAAGTAATGTGCGCTTCATAATATAATCTATCTTCATTTCAACTTTCAACAATTAAAGCCATTATTCTTGTACAAAACAAAAAAGGACCAAATCGTGACCAAAAACTGTTGCAAAGAAACACTGGAATAGTGAGAATCCATGCCAAAGAACTTATACTACTGATTAGTTAAATCTCTTACACAAAAAAATAAAGACATCTAAAAACAGACAGATATTAGCATGTACATTATCTGGCAGAGGTTTTTAACCAGGAATGTGACCAATGTTCTTTTGATTCCGTAAAGCCAGGGTTTTGGCAAACATGGATCCCTTCTCTTTGCCCATAAAGTCAATAAATTTTATTTTCCTGCATACAAAACAGATTTTCCAAACCACTTGTTCATCTACTCCAGTAACTGATGGTTTTAATTCACCGTTGAACAACTCTAAAAGCATATTTACCAGATTTATATATAGCATACAATAATGATCAATATGCATGAGTCATTTTGTTCATTTTGTTCTAACAATCTCTACAGACAGGCTTGATTTATCCAGTCTGGTCTTAGACTGAAAAGCCTAATTTATTTCACTTGTCTTGTGGATCCCAATATATCATTATTCCACAGGACGCAAGTCATTTACCACAATTTTTGTTTACATTTTATGCTGTGGTGTCCACAGAACACATTAAGGGATGGTCCAGTTTTTTTGTGCTGCAACCCAGTCACACCACATGTTGTGCAAACTCGATTCTGCAGTACTTTTACATGTGCAATGCTGTTCTACATTCAAGGCACAGCCGTCATCCTACATCCCCACACAATTACAATAAATTTGTATTTTTATTTATCAAAATCAACATTTAAATCAATGCATCGAAGAACAATCAGTATACATAACATTCTACTGCAGAGTAAATGTAACTTACTATGCACTACAAGCAAAAATCTGTAGTGCTCCAAAAACTACACCGCAAGGGGCTTTTAAGGAAGTAGTAAATTGATTGGATATACAGTATCATTTTCATCATCCATCAAAAAAAAAAAAAAAGGTCAACATTTTTGCCCGGACGCAGAAACGAGGTAGCCTAAAAGCTACGACGAGCCATAGCCAGCCCAATGTTAAAGAAGTTAACTTTAGCCTAGTTCCCCTGCTTCGTTAATCTGGTGTGGTAACTAGCCGATAGTGTAATGTTACGGGTTTGCGTGGTCAAAAACAGCCAGCTATTCATGGCAGGCTTTGCCTGAAAAATATGCTACCATTTTCACCATAGGCATTTTTATTAATTATTGTTTTCCTTTAGATATTGTTAATTTAAACTGGAGTGAAAAATATTGACCACTTTCAACATAATTACAAATAAATTAATCCAAGCAAAATATTTGAAAGCTGCACAATCAGTGCACAGTGTAGAGTAGAGGAAAGAGAGGCTGAAACTCAGATCAGCCACAAAACAGGGTAAACCACCACTTCTGATGGATGGGTCAACGGAGCAAGTCGTTTTTGATTAAAGACCAATTTCTTTATCAGTTGGTGCGGTTAGTATACTGCGTGATTGGATGCATCTCTGGGAGTCAACCGTCAGCGTCTCACAGCTTGGACTGCAAGGGTTTCAGATACTTGTGGTAGGACTCGTGAACCTGCAGGGAAGGAACAATAACACAGAGGTGGCTTAGTTAAAACCTGCTGCAAAATTGTCTTTGCATATAGCACAGGGGTATGCAACCCCGGGCCAGGAGTGCCAGAGACGGTCCTGGTTTTTGCTCCATCCAAACCTTTAACTACATAACTGTATTAATTTGAATTAATCAGGTGTAATGAATGCAGGTGACCATGTGCTGGAGGCACTCAGCATTTCACCATTCAGAATATTCAGGCTCAGACTTTTAATCATCCATCAACCTCTTGCGATCAAGCTCAGATGGAAAACCAGAAATGTTGCCGGCACTCCAAGACCAGGGTTGCCTACCCGATATAGCAGAAACTAAGAGGAACGATGTAGTCTCACTTGAAACCTAATATTTATGCATTTCATTCATATATTCACCTCTGCCAAGCCTCTATGGCTGCAGAATTATTCAAATCATACCTCATGTCTGTAAGCAAGTCCTTTGTAACTTACTAATACCACAAATTTAAGTGCCGTTGTTTTTCAGTTATCCAAAAAATGTTTCTCTAGAGATTCTCCCTGCAAGCCTCATCCCACCCCGGCTCCTTTGATGTGGTTGAACCCTGACCTCTGTGCGGTTGAGGGGAGACTTTTTGGCCCACTCAAACATGTTCTCGTAAACATTTCCATCGTAGCGGCCCAGGGTGGAGTTCAGAATCTCATCACGGTAGTCGAAGGAGTCCACCAGGGCCACGGCGTTGGGCCGCAGCTGGGAGAGGAGTTCCTTCAGCCGCTGGGAGATTTGGGAGAGCTGGGGCACGCTTAGCAGGCCAGCCTGGGGACAGGAAGAGGAAGTGGGAACCTCATGCATCCTCCTTTCCTCCACTACCACCTCCTCTCCTCCGTGCCCCGGAAACCGATCATTGTATTTTAATCTAATGTTGCTGATTACATATTCATGGTTACATATTAATTAATATCTCAACGCAAACCGCAATGTCAAATACATTGTAGACTGTACATGCAAACACTTGTACTTTAAATGTACAGGCTTTTTTGCATACTTCTGGGTAAGAGACGAGTGGAGGAAAGGAGGAGAGGAGTGAAGAATATTGGGACACACCTCTTGTAAACCTGTGGCTGTAAAAAAAAAGTTCCTGGCTGTGACACATTGATTAGTTCAGCCGTTTACAACTGATGGTTAGAACCTGCTTGTTCTCATTTGGATAATGAACATACACACGTTTACTTCTTGGTGTCAAAGACGGCTTGTGTCCAGTCTTAAGGCGAGACAGCCTAGGTGAAAACGCCATTTCTTTTTTTTTTTGGTCGATTTTGAGATTTTTTTATTTATTCAGTCAATACATGCTGTGTTACAATGTTGAACATGCAATGAACAGTACACACACTACATAGCCTAGAGTTCTAATTCGGCAAGTCTTTGTGTGTGCGTATGTGTGTGTGTGAGAGAGAGAGAGAGAGAGAGAGAGAGAGAGAGAGAGAGAGAGAGAGAGAGAGAGAGAGAGAGAGAGAGAGAGAGAGAGAGAGATTCTGTTCAGTCAATACATGCTGTGTTTCAGTGCAGTTATCAGTTGTGTGTTTAGATTGTTGTTACTACACTGTGTATGTAGCCTGTGTGTGGTTCTGTTCAGTTCTGAGTTCAGTTCAGTTATCAGTTATGTGTTTGAGATGTCTATTACTAATGGTTTGATTAGGTATTGTGTTTGTAAATAGCGGTTTCAAATAAAAATGTATGGCATTTTACAATACAGAACTTTTTATAAACATAAAATCTCAGAAAACTTGCAATACATTTTTTCTTAGTTGTTATGTACATAACAAACTGGGAAAGTTTCATAGTGATATCTATTAAAATAATTTTTTTGCCTATTCACCTAGGCTGTCTCCCCTTAAACAGCTTGTTTCCCGTCTTAAACACTGTTTTGTATACTCACAATAAATTCTGCACACACAAATAAAATAAATCTAATTTCCAGGAAATGTCCATGCCACATCTTTAGTGGATGTGGTCTGTATTGGTTACCTGTAGGAAGTCCCCTGAGTGTTGGGTGATTCCATGCAAGGCATAGAACAGCGCGAGGCTACTGAGGACAGAGTGGACTGCTGTGTCACCCACCTCCCCGAGTTTGGCTGCAAATAACTTCACAACCACATAATGACAGTGGGCCTGGAAGAGGGAGGGAGAGAGGGAGGATTACAGGAGTTCAAATATTAACATTTCTCTGAACCAACCCTAAGCAACAGAACATTACAGCGTTAGGCCGCAATCACACCGGACGCACTTTGTAGGCTTCAAAACAACCTCTACTGATTTTACGATGCCTACTCTTAAAAAAAATAAAAAAATTTTTTTTTAAAAAGCCGTTCAAGGCGTTTTTGTTGTTGTTGTTGCTGTTGCTAGGCAACCGAACTCCGCTCCTGTCAATCACTTCGCTGACGTTTTAACGGCATTAGCGAACTAATTTTACCCAAAGGTTTGCTTCGTTATTTGTCTTTAAAAAGTGGGTTATAAGCGGAGCGCCTTTTTTATCATGGTATTCATGATTTGTGAAATCATATAACTACCAATTTCTCCTCCATCATCTTTGTTTACAACAGAACCGAACGGCAGAATCACAGCTCCGTGCGCACCAAGCATTTTTCAAAAAACAGCGAGGCGCCCGGATTGGATAAACGTGAGGCGCCTGGTGCGCAAAAGCAGCGTAGAAAACACTACACGCTCATTGAAAATACTGGGGAAAAAGGCACCCCCAGCTGTTAAGGTGCGTCTGGTGTGATCGCAGCCTTACACAACAGTCCACTTACATCCGTCGCTGTGACCAGGTCAATAGACGTGTTGTTCCAGGCATCTTCCTTGCTCTTGTGCTGCATTTCCATCTGCAGGTTCCTGGCTGCGGTTTCAACCAGCCTACGGCACACATACATCTTAACTCTTAAAACCACTTCACAGCCCCACAAAAAAAGCTTCAGTACACCAGACTAACCAGAAAAAGCCCACGTGCCTGGCACAGTGGTGCAGCAGCGTATCCTTCCTTCACTCACCTGGCAGCACGTAGTTTGTAAGCCTCTACCAGGCTGGAGAGGTCACTGATGTCAACAACAGGGGGCCGAGCCGAGACGGGCTGGGCCTGCAGTCTGCTCTGGGACTTGTTCAGGTAGGACACCATGCCGTTAAGCTGTTGTCCTGCACTGGCCTGGGTGTAGCTCTTCACCAGGTACCTGCCAGAGGAGAGAACAGCTGTATTGGGCAGTGGTTCCCAACCCTGTTCCTGGAGATCTACCATCGGGTAGGTTTTCACTCCAACCCTAATAAAGCACACCTCATTCAACAGCTAGAGACCTTGTTGAGCTGCTAATTAGTAGAATCAGGTGTGCCAACATAGGGTTAAAATGAAAACCTACAGGATGGTAGATCTCCAGGAAGAGGGTTGGGGACCACTGGTATAGGGGACATATACAGATGGGTGACAAATTAAATTATGTTTGAGCACCATAATTCATTGGACAATGACACATTTTTTGTTATTTTGGTTCTGTACTCTAGCACTTTGAGTTTGAAAGGATACAATGACAATGAGGTGCAGACTGTCAGCTTTAATTTAAGGGTATTTTAATTATTTTAATGAGGGTATAAAAGACTTGATATCTTATTTTCTGGTACTCCTACAAGCAATACTATAACCTCTCTGCATTTGAATGGATCTCTATGGGAATTGGGGGGTGGGACTAGATTTAGCTGTAAATTACACTTGAACAGTATGGAACACATGGTTGGCTAAATGGCTCAAAGTCAATAAGTAAGATATCAAGAGTCTTTTGATGTTGTTGGGTCACAGACATTAGGAAGGCATGGCATGCTAAGGGTATGCCACCAAATATTAAATATGATTACTTTATTCTACATTATGTTAGTGTCCAATAATTTTTGATGCCCAAAAATGGGGGGGGGGGGGACTATGTACAAAAGGTTCTATCATTTCTAAACGGTTCATCCAATATGGATGAAAATACCCTCAAATTAAAGCTGACAGTCTGCACTTCAACGTCATTGTCGTTGTATCCTTTCAAACCCAAAGTGCTAGAGTACAGAACCAAAATAACAATGAGACAACTGACAATTGTGCAGTGGTCTCAATTTTTTCTAGAGCTGTATATTACAGACATAACTGGTAACCTAGTGTGAAGCTATATACATTTATTTATATATTCTGCACATTCATTGGTGCCTCCACGTGACGACTGTTAAGACATTTTAACTCTGTCTTCACTACCAAATTCTTAATGTACCTAACGACACTACACTTTCTATCAGGTAGTGTAAATAGTTGGGGCTGGTCCTCGCCGTGTAGTATTTGTTTGAATAGGAGTCTAGAGGGCACTCACCTGGCGGTCTGCAGCATCATGACCGTGTTCTCGCCCTCATAGGTGCAGGTGGGCGTGAAGGTGACGTAGATGTCGGGAAGACAGCTGGAGCGGGAGTAGCCGTGGCCCCCGCAGGCCATGCGGCAGACCTCAATCCCCGTGCTGGCAGCCCACGTGGTGAAGGCCTTTAGGCCCGCCGACAGAGCGTGCAGCTGCCGAGAGGAGAACATTCACGCTCTAAGCATCACGTGTTAAAGTTACAGCCCAATATGTCTGCAACACACATGTAGGTTTTTGCGCTCGTGTTTAAGCGGGAGGGACGCAGCCGTACCTCAGGCAGCTCGCTGAAGTCGCCCTGGCTGATGTCGCCGATGATGCGCCTGTAAGTCTGGTTCATGTACTGACCCACAAAGTGAAAGGCGTAGGTAGTGGCCAGCAGAGGGAAGAGCTTGTATTGCTGGGTCTGGTAGTCCAGAATCTGGGGCTCAGGATCACTGGGGAATGCGGACAGGACGATGTCACAGAGCGGAAGACCCAGACAGATCATCTCATCGAACACGTATGGTCACCGTGCGTATGGACATGCGGTGTACTAAACTGGCGTTTCACATGTCCGCGTATGCGTGCCGTGAAGACGAGCGGGCGTACCCTGGCCGCAGCTCCGATTGGCGGCGGACGGTGCTGTAACGGATGGCAATTGTGCAGGCTTTGGACAGGGCGCGGGCGGACTCCCCTACAATCATGGACCGGATGAACACCATAGTGCCATAGGTCAGCTTGTCACTGGGAGGCTTCACATAGGTCCCGTCAGGCTCCACCTGAAGGGAATACAGATGCATCTCTCAATAGGGGCTATAGGCCTCAAATCTGGAGAACTGTGAATATTTTGTAAGCTGCCCAAATTCAACTACAAAGTTAAAGATGGAAGAAAAACTCAAGATGCTAATTTTCTTTTCACAGCTCAGAGCAAACACGTGCAAAGTTTAGGCTGACGGGATGACACTTTAGATAGAGATTAAAGTGATCCTACACTATTCATATTATAGATGGGCAAATATACAGTTCAGTCGGTAAGTATTTGGACACTGGCACAATTTTTCTTGTTTTTGCTCTGTATTCCAGCACATTGGCTATGAAATGGAACAGTGGGGATTGGGGGTTGGAACTAGATGAAGCTGTAAAATACACAGGAATAATATGGAACACACGGTTAGCTAAAAGGCTGTAAGTCATCAAGGGTCTAAGTTATTAAACAATCCTCAAAACATCACTCTGCTGCCAGATATGCTGTAGATATATGAATGGATCACTTTTAAGGTTGTTTCTCCTGACTCATTTTCCTGTTGAACTGAAAAAATAAGTCAGGAGAAACAACCCTTCAAGTGATCCATCCATATCTACTGCATATCTGGCAGCAGAGTGATGGTTCGAAGCTCATTTGATACCTCAGAGCCATTTAGCAACCATGTATTCCATACTATTCCCTGTGTAATTCACAGTTTAATCTAGTCCCACCTCCCATCTCCCAATTCCCATAAAGATCAATTCAAATGCATAGAGGTTGTAATATCACTTGTATGAGTACCTGAAAATAAGATATCAAGGCTTTTGATGTTGTTGGGTCACAGATATCTGGAAGTCATGGCATGCAAAGAATATGCAATCAAATATTAAATATGAATACTTTATTCTACATTATGTTAATGTTAAGTTTATGTTAACGTGTCCAATAAATTAAAAAAACTATATAAAAATGGCTACAATTGCTACACTACACGGTTGCCATGATACGGATGTAAAAACCCACAAATTAAAGCTGAAAGTCTGCACTTTAACATAGTCGCTGTTCCATTTCAAATCCCATGTGCTGGAGTACAGAGCCAAAACAACAAAAATTGTGTCACTGTCCAAATACTTTTGCCTGGTCATGCATGTGGTAACCAGTATTAAAATTGTCTTGACTATGCGTCTGATGGTGTGTTTCTCAGCCAGTTCATCAGTGCCTGTGTGTGCTCCAGCGCACACATTGGAAATCCCTGCAGAAGCTGACCTTTGCATATTTCATCAGCATGTTCTGCCGAGGGATTCGTACGTTCTCCATCTTCAGGTAGCCATTGTCCACCTCGTCAAAGCCAAATTTGGGCCCAATGTCACCCACCACAACTCCTGAACAGAAAGAGGACACCAAGGTTTGGTCCTGCACGAATACACAGGAGCAGTAGCATCGCAGCAGAGCGGCGAGTACCTGGCAGAGGCATGTGAGTACGCATACAGCGAATGGGCACTATGAAAGCGTGCAGGCCATGACACCTTCCTTGGGTGTGCAGCTGTGCCAGGACAATTGCATGGTTCGAGGTCTTCCCCACTGGAGAGAGATGGAGGGAGACAGCAACTTAACTCATTTCACATTTATGGAACACTACCACAGCACGCATCATCACTCTTCTTACTGTATGACTTTGGCTGTCAACTCAGATGAAGAAGAAACTTCTAGGCCCCCTGAGGGATCAAGCAAGTGGCGGGATGAAGAACATTACTCACATCCTCCTGGCCACCACTTAATGGAGGTGATTGTGGGGCTGTTGAGAACAAACTCTTGAGTGGACGGGTCATAGGTCGAAGTTGTCTCCAGAGCACGGATATGAGTCCCTGGAAAATAAAGGCATGCTCAGCATCCGACTGGGGAGCGACAGCACAACAGCTCAGGTTCACACTCATCCTCCATCAGATAACGTTGGGTTACGTATGTAAACCCTGTTCTCTGAGAACATGGTGAGGTGTCTCACAATGGGATGCGCCATGGAAGCTCCCCTGACAGACTAATCACGTAGTAATTAGGGAGGGGCTTCCCCTTCCCTTATAACCGTGTGTCTCACCCGGGAACTACATTCTCAAGCGTCTTTTCTTTCGAGTGCCAATGCAAGTCGGGCAACGCAGTGAGATACCTCACTCTGTTTTCAGAGAACAGGGTTTACATATGTAACCCGACGTTCTCTATCAAACTTCGCTTGGTATCTCACAATGGGATATAGTCCACTCCCGAATTGCATTATGCTCTGAAGCCATCCCCTGTAATGATTGACGGAGCAGCAACACAATCTGTACTCATGGAGATCCCACACTGAGCACTGAATGCGCCACTGATGGTGCAGTCACGTCCAGTCTGTAAAACATTACAAACGTGTGAGGTGTAGTCCAGCTCGCAGCTGCACAGATGTCCTGGACTGACACGCCTCTAAATAGGGCCCATGACGTGGTCATTCCCCTGGTGGAATGAGCCTGCAACCCATCCGGCACCTGGAGTCCACTGTACTCATAGGCCCTGCTGATAGCCTCTAAAAACCAGTGTGACAGGCGCTGTCATGACACAGGCTTACCCCTGTGTGTAGAGGCCCATGACACGAACAATTGGTTACTTTTAATACCACCTTTCCATAGTTCTGCGCAAAGCATAGACATGAGAGGTGGAATGACAATGCCTGAAGCTCGCTCACGCACTTGGCCGTTGTCAGGGCTAATAGCAGTACTGTCTTAAGGGAGACCAGTTTACAGCACAACTGAGGTTTGGTAGAATTTTGGATTGTGTAGTTACCTGGCCATGATATGAATCCAAATGGTGGCAAAATATGTTCGTTAGTTGCTCTGTGCTCCCCTGGGGTTATAATCCAGAATAGGGTATTTGTCGCTCTCCATTCACTTCTATGGGGCAGCTAAAACGGTCTCAAAATGACACTTCTAACACGTATACGACCGGGAAAGAAGCGGATTATGTCAAGAGAAAAAACAACCAGTCCTCGTACGTATTTTTTACTTCTATTTTCTTCAATGTTGTTAGCAAGCTACTAGAAAAGACAACCAAAATGTCGGCAGTTCGGACCATTTAATAAAATAAAAAAATACGTAAGAGAAATGCTTATTGCTTGTATTGACAGAATCCTCTTAGTTCACGATCGTATATGTGCTAGAAGTGTCATTTTGAGACCGTTTTAGCTTCTCCATAGAAGTGAATGGAGAGTGACGAATACCATATTCTGGATTATCACCCCAGGGGAGCACAGAGCAACTAACGAACATACTTCGCCACCATTTGGACTCATATCATGGCCAGGTAACTACACAACCCAAAGTTCTACAAAACTTCAGTTGTGCTTTAAGCTCCACGCTTTCCACAGGCTCAAAAGGCGCAGATGACAGCGCCTCTAGAACTATGTCGGAAAACTACTGCGGTCGGAAACCTTTATGGCCGAAAATAGCTAACTAGTGGGAAGCTGGTTTGCACTACACTAATAGCTAACCGGCCAGCTGACAGGCCGACCACTGACTGGTTAGAGCGTGAGCTCGGCTAACCTAGAGCGGGCTAGCTGCCTGTGTAAAATCTATTTCTTGACGAAAAATACAGCCCAGACCGGAGACGGGTCCACGTTCGGTGTCGCTAACCTTGACGGAGCGTGCCATGAACTGTTAAATAGATTCCCACCGGTGCGCTGAAGGAGCTATGATCTTCACGAGGAAGAAAGCGAAAATGTCATTCCCGTTTGAGACACACGGTTATAAGAGAAGGAGAAGCCCCTACCCAATTAGTCTGTCAGTAGTGATTAGTCTGTCAGGGGACAGACGTGGTAGTATTCGCGCTTCCATGGTCGCAACGCCTGAAGGTAGCCTCCCATTGTGAGATACCGAGCGAAGTTCGATAGAGAACTCTTTTGGCAAAATGCATGTTTTGAAGCTTGCAGAAACCTTGGACATGGACAAAATCAGGGCTGATGGTGGTTGTAGGTGTTTCACAGCAACTTAAGACAAATGTTAAAGACGAAAATACAAGATACATGTGAGATAGGAAGAAAGAAAAAAAACATATTTAATGGATTATAGAAGGCTGGGTGCAGTGGTCTAGTAGTGCCTAGGGAAGTGGGTGTACTCTAATTTTGCAAATAGATGACTACTAATTGATACGTGCACCAGTGAGGAATAAGAAGTGAGTATACTCTATACCCGCATATACCCTCCACTACACGACTGGCTGGGTGATACGATGTGGAAAGCACACAGCTTGGTTTAGTTTCAACCAGCAGAGTTAGCAAAACGCCTCAAACACATCAGATGTAGTGCATTCCAGTTAGGAGTGCGTTTTGGCACAAAAACAAGGGCGCAAGCCAGTGGGGTCAGAAGGGAGGACTGCCTCCAAGCACCATTTTTACAATGGCTTTGGAAATATATTCGACACTAAAGCTCTACTGTTTGAAACGTACGTATATCTTGGCATTGCAAAGTATCCCCCACAGTGGACAGTGCATATCGGTCGAGGGGGGACCCAAATCTGGGGGTCCCAGCTCTGTTACCGTGGCCCATCTCTGTCTGTGCATAGGTGCCGATGATCTCCAGGTTCCAGGCAGGCATGAAGAAGGTCTCCTGCTGCTCGGGTGTGGCCTGGTTCAGCAGGGTGGGGAGGAACATCCCCAGGTGCAGATCCAGGGGCTCCGGGCGCCCGCGGTGCACACAGCTGAGGGCAGGGCCAAGCGAAGAGAAATATATTTTTTTTTTTGGGAGGGGGAGACAGAAGAGAGGTTTTTGCGCCATAGAGTACAGACAGACAGAGGAGAGTTGAAGAAAGCAATGATGGTGAGGATGTTTGTTAGCGTTTGCTCTGGCGGATGTAGGAGTAGCCTCGAGCAAGCTGGATTCATGGTCAGGGCTTGGAGGAGTTGCACCCTGAAGAGGACGTGTTACTCTCCTTCCTACTACCAGCTGACGGGGTTGTAGCGGCGAAGTCTCAAGCGGAGGCTACACAGGGATTGGAATACATCAAGGTGCAATTGGCTACCAAATTGGGAGAAAATGAGAAGAAATCAGAATTTTTTTTTTATAAAAACTAATCAGCCCAGGTGCTTAAAGGTGTGCTGGTCTCCAAAGTACAGGACCGAGACCGGGAGCACACGCCGACAGAGTGAGGCTGGGGTGATAAGTCCCCATCAGTCAGTTTTTCTAAGCCATAGAGAAAGGAAACGGCGCTGAAAAGCAGAGGAGCCGGCAGCAGAAAAGCTGTCCAGCGGAAACCAGCGACGAACTGAAAAGCTGCCTCTGGACTTTGCTTTATTTGTCTTTGTTGTTTTAGTTTATTGTTTTTGTCTGGAACCAGAGAGGGGGGAAAGGATGAAGGTGTTTTTATTTATTTTTGTGTCTGTGTGGGTGTCATATAAAGTATAAAAATATGGACGAAGTGATGATGGACGTCACCCATTAATTTCCTATGGCTCATGCTAAACAGGGTGCTGACATTGCATTGTTGCAACCGTTTTGCAACCCACGCAAGCGCATTGGGCTCCAATGGGTGGAGTCCATGACTGCCGGCCGACTGCCTTAGACACACCCACATCTGGAAAACTTCTCACACCGACTTTACTTGCACACAGCAGCTTGGTGCAGGGCAGGCTGGATACCCGTAACAAGAGACACCAAATCAGCCAAAAAAAAAAATCCAAGCCAAATCAGCCACCCATAGCGAAATACCCTTCCGGTACCAACGTCACCGTGCTGAAACGCTAATATTTATTTGGTCTCTCGGCCTTGTAATAAAAGCCATACACAGTACACACGCGATGGGGTAGCGGCAGTTAAAATTCAGAAGTTGGAAGCAGAATAAGATAAAGAAGCTTTTTAGCCCCTGGGGGAAAAAAGCATCAAAGATGGCGGCGAGTTGCTGCTGCTTGGAGCTGTGCTCTCTCTCTCTCCATGTGGCAAATCCAAGGGGCCAACTTTCGGCTCTCAACCTCAACACCAGATATAATGTCGCCCTCTGCTGATATCTATGCTTTGCGCTCAAAAAGCCAGTTTTCCCATTGGGCTCCATTCATTTTTGCTAGCATTCTTATTCCAGAAAAATCAGTGGAAGGCAACGATGGCTAGGAAGCCTATTCATTACATCATTGGATACCTTGAAGTAAACAATCAACCCCATAATAAAATTGTCTTATAAACACTACCGCACTTTTTGGACTCACACTCCAAGATGGATGCGTGCTCGGAGCATGGAAGTATGCGGTTTGAGACACAGCCTAAGGGCAAATCACAGCGGAAACCCGGAAATGCACATCTCCCTCACAGGGATGTCACGCTTGTGACTTCCATGCTCCGAGCACGCATAGCGAGCACGCATGCATTTTGGAGTGTGACTCCAAAAAATGCGGTAGTATGGAGCGCGGATAAAGTACCCGGATGCGTGCTCCGTTTGTTCAAAATTCGAAATATGCACCGATGCTTGCTCCGATCCCAAGGCCCTCTCCCTAGAAATTTCCCAAGTTAATAAATATGCCTAACTTCAGGGCGTGTCTATTTCTGTAGTACTGACACCTAGTGGTTCAGATTGGAAACTTAAACGGAAAAAACCGCACATTAGGAGTTTGTATATGAATAAAGTGCTACAATGTGAATGAACAACACAATATGAGATGTAAAATAAAAAAATTTTCATATACATTTTTGAAGTTTAATGATATGTAATGTTAACCAGTGTAGCTAGCTAGTCGGCAGTATAAAACAACCTACATCGGTGCTAATGAGCTCAATTGTCCTTCGAAGAGAAGCCCTCTCTTCGCCCCAGCTCTCCGGATGGCTTGCCTTCGTCAGATGCCATTTTCAATAATGATCCGCCTTCTTATTCTGGCAGCAGCCCGTCTTTTCTCAATTTCAATGGAAAACCACCCCAGAAACAACAGCATCGCCACAATCATTATCGGCTTAATTTCTACTAACTGCGTACCCAGTTGTTCACGCTCTGGTAAACAGTGCAAAAATAATCAAAACACAGACACGATTGTTTACAATGCAAAAACTTTACTTGGATTTTATTATGGGGTTGATTGTTTACTTAAAGGTATCCAACGATGTAATGAATAGGCTTCCTAACCATCGTTGCCTTCCACAGACTTTTCTGGAATAAGAACGCTAGCAAAAATGATAATTCAACTGTTGCGGATATTGCTGGTTATATCAGAATATTTTAGTAATAGCCGATACAGTACAATGCCAGCGAACGACGTTATGCCTCTCAGGTTTAGCCTACTTACTCGACGGAATTTCCCCGATAGTTACGGGAAAGGTTAAAGGTTATAGGTCAGATGTCGCCACAAAGTGTTTGAGACACAGCTAATGTTTTCATAAAGAGAAGGTAGAACAAAGGTTGTACATGGAAGAATAGAGAGAACTAGATGAACAGGGATATACAGGAAAGAGCACAAAAAAAGCAATAAATCCTTCAACTTGCGAAAAGGTCATGCAAGTGCATACATGGAATTAATCATTAGCAGCTAAGGCTGTGCTGTAATCAGTGAATTTAACATAGCCATTTTTTTAAAAGGGTTGACTGTGTCTCCATGCATTATCCTGTGATATTGATTAGGAAAGCAAAGTGTGACATGGGAAAGGTTGCCATAACCTTCCCATGTCACCCTGCTTTTGATCCAGCACACAAAAACTTAAAATCACACATTCACAATTAGAGCTTTCAGGCATCCCCTCAAGAGAAGAAAGGCCCAAGCAAAGCAAGAATAAACCACAGTAATCCAAGTTCTGCAAGGGGGGGGGTTACTTTATAAACCTGGCACAAATCAACAAGAAAGCGACCAGTGCATCCGAGCCAACCACAGATAAACTGACCTGGCCCACGACACAATGGGCTCTATCTTTGCGCATAGTCTAAAACGCATGGTGCAAGTGCATTTAGGGCGTGTCCACTTTTGCAAGTAAGTTAGAGGGCGGATCATTTGAGTGCAAAGTAAGGCGCAAGGTGCAAATGGGCTAAACTCTTCATTGATTAAAGGTGTGTCTTGGGCGTAACATGCAATAATCCAATCAGAGTCATCTCCCATTCCCTTTAAAAGCCACCCGCGTTAGAAACCTTTGGCGGATTGCTAATATGTTGGCGGATAGTAAGACTGTGAAAACGGTGATTTACAGCTGGCAAAACAGACATGCTCGTGCATGCATTTAAAGCGTGCGAGCACGGAATAGGCTATATGGATCAATATTACTCGGACTAACCATTATGACGCGTTTTGACATACACAATAATCTTTCACATTAGGGTTCCACGGTCATTCCCAACCAAACTATTTCCCTGAAATATAATAAAGGGAAAATAGGACAATATTTTCCATTACCTTACACCATTGCTGTTATTTTACAAAATATATGCAGTTTAATTTCTTTATAACACCTGCAACAGCTGAGCATAGGCTACCAGAATATGGCTTCCCTCTCAGCATAGAAAACGCCAAACTAGCCTGCTTGTTTAACAAATTTAATTTGATTATACAATTAAGCATTGTCAAACATCAATTCCATGAGGCTGTTTTACAGCAGACAGATCACAGGCAATGCATTTTGGCTAGCGAAACATAAAAAGCATGCATTTGCCTTAATGATGACACTAAAAGCCTGATTTACTAAGACCTTTAGCTTGTGCAAAACCTTGTCGCACATGCAAAACCAGTAACATAACCAATCATTGGACCAATCATTGGTTGTGTTATTAGTTTTGCGTGCGCTAAAAGGTTTTGCACACGCTAAATGTTTTAGTAAATCAGGCCCTAAATACAGTAAAGCTGTCAGGTTGGGAACCCATAGGTTTACACATATTTCCCCTTGTTTTATATTGTCCTTCTTATGGAAATATGGCCAACGCATTTTTACCGGTAGCTTAATGCCTTAAAACAGTGTTTTTCAACCTTTTTTGAGCCAAGGCACATTTTTTACATTAAAAAAAATCCTGAGTCACACCACCAACCAAAAGTGTTACTAATTAAATGAAGTTGGATAATTTCCCACGGCACACCTGACGATCTCTCACGGCACACTAGTGTGCCGCGGCACAGTGGTTGAAAATCACTGCCTTAAAACAAGCCCACTTTCCCATGATTGCAGGGACACAATTTACTCTCTGAAAACATGTCGCCAGCGCATAATTTACCAATTCACAACCCGCCATTTCAATCCACACAAACAAAAAATCACTCGGATAAAAGGACCCACACTGTCGTTGATTAACCTGAAATGTGAAAATCAATTATTTATAGAAAGAGTTCAAATTCTACTAAAGAAAGGTTAATGATTTACCCAACAGATTCAAGAAAACTTAAATCAAGAGGCACTCCTGTTTCTTACCAGCAAGGACAAAGGGAGGACAGATGAAGGTGGATAGGATATATGGATAGACAGAAAAACATTTTATCAAGCACTATAGGCCCCATTTCAAAGGATTCCACACCACAACATGATTCACTTTAATATAATGGTCCTCATTCACCATCAAAATAGAGCCTATTTCTCCAGTTTTTTGTCCATATACTTATTTTTTTTCAGATTTTTCCTTTTTTCTCCCAATTTCATAGCCAATTGGAGCCTATGTAATTCAATTCCCCCATGTAGCAACTGCTAGAGAATCGCCGCTACAAGCCTGTCAGCCGGCAGTAAGAAAGAGAGGAAAGAGAGCGCCACGTCCTCTTCAGGGCGGACTCCTCAAGCCCTGACCGTCTTAAGCATGACGATTCTCTCCGAGTCCCTCCCCCCACCCCGGGAGCAGCCAAAAGGCAAAGGCCATAATCGGATCTGGCAGGACTGGGGATCGAACCGCCGATCCTCAGGGTGCAACTGCACAGACTGAAAGTCTACGCTTTTAACGCTACACCACCGTGGCGGTCCCGTGTCCATATTTTAAATGGAATGATCACACTGGCTCCAGGGGCATCAGGGATGCATTATACAGCAGTAAGTCTGAAGTGGGTATTAGTTATCTGACCAACATTAAAATCACAAACTACTGTTAGTTTGCCATGTGAAACAAATGAGCATACAAGGTAGTATGTGCAGTATTTATATCTGTCAAACACCTGCAGGTACCCCGGTTCATCAACAATGTCAGCGTCAAGGTTCCAACAAGACAGCAAAACCCGCTTCCTCCTAATGAATGCCCAAGAGCCTCCACAGTAACTGCCTAGACCTTCATTCGACTGACCGTGCCCCATTTCAGTCTGGGCGTAGGTGCCCAGAACCTTGAAGGACTCCGCCAGAGGGAGCCACTTCTTTCTCTGTTCTGCGTCACACTGGCCGTGTAAGGTGGGAATGAACATGGCGAAGTGGAGACCCAGGGCCTCGTGGTGAAGGCCTCTCCAGACACTGAAGAGGACAGACAGACACACAGATGAAGACTGCGCACCCAAAGGGCTCCCAGCATTGAAACACGAGAAAGTATTTAGCGTGAATACTTCTTACAGCTGTTGTGTGCCTCTCACTCTCTCACACACACACACACACACACACACACACACACACACACACACACACACACACACACACACACACACACACACACACTTCCAGATTTTTGTACCATAGGACATTTTGGATCTCCTGTTGTCATTTCACTGTCTCCATGCACACTTTACAAATGTTCCCATAATCCTGCTGGATAGCATAATTCAGGTAACCACACAAGGGAACCTTTCTGCTGCAGTTCTTTTGTCCTTGTCCACATTCAATATATACAGTACACACACACCACTGTGAAGACCTATCCCATTTCCACCATAACAGACGTCCCAAAGTTTTCCATGTCACTGAGATATTACCATAGGCCTACTTCTTAAAGATTGAATATAGCCCTAGGCCTCGGCCTAACTTGAGAACATATTTTCCTTTCCGGATCTGCATTCAAATGATTTCAAACCATTAGCCTAATGGTTTGCCTACATATCGCTAAAAATGGGAAACGGAATTCAAAGGAAGAATGATTCATTACCTTATAATATAACCCACAGGGCTCGACATTAATGGTTGTCCGATTGTCCGGGACAAGTATATAAAATGTATTTATATATTTATTTATGTTTTTTTTTTTCAAGTAGTCGGACAAGCATAATAAGGCTTAACTTGCCCAAACGGACAAGTAAACAAGACTAGGCAAGCCTAGCTCAGCCCGGATGCCTGTATGCAGCCAGTGAGGAACATGCGACAAAGAACGGTGAATATTGTTCTGGAGCATGCAGGTTGGCCTGAATACTGGAATGCACACATCATTGTGTCAAGTCTCTCAACGAGAGAGCACACGTTATATTTGGTAACATTAACGTACAAATTATGAGGTTGGGGGATTGGATTCTGAGTCTGGAGTTATTTCAGAAATCGGGGAGAGTTTTTAGTTGTGCATTGACTAAAGACAAAAAGAAAACCTTAAGATCATGAAATATTTGGCATATTGTTTGCTAAATGCTTCTTTATTTGAAGCATATGGCTGTTATAACCTCCAAAGTTGACCAACAATGCAAGTAATAATAATAATAACAACAACTTTATTTATATGGCACTTTTGAAACACTGGGTTATAAAGTGCTGTAGGCTACAAAATAAAAAAACAAAAAACAACACGATAAAGATTAAATACAAGATAAGCAAATGAAAATAAATATAATTAAATAAATATAATACAATAGTATATAGATAGTATATACTATATAGCAGTAAAATACAATTAACTGTCATAAAAGGCTCAATATCAAAAATAATCAGTTAAAAGCAAGTCCATAAAAGTGAGTTTTCAATTGGGATTTAAAAGATGAGATGGACTTTGCCAGTGTCTGGAAGGCTGTTCCAGATTCTAGGGGCCCTGACAGCAAAAGCCACATCACCTTTGGAACAGCGAGTAGAGCTCTGCCCTCGGACCTAAGGCTGTGTGACTGCTGCTAAGGGATAAAAAGCTTGGAGATATAAGAAGGGGCTTTTGTCAATTTTCATTAATAAAGTTTCAAGCGCAGCAAGAGACAGTGTTGCGGAGTTTATTGTTTCACATCAATAAAATCTTAAAATCAATGCAAAATTTGACAAGGGGACAAGCAACACCAGCTTACTGAAGCTTCTGCCAGAATCAGACAGAGGGGACCTGATGCCCCATCATCACCTGTCCTCACAGGATAGAGCGAAATATGTTGGTGAAAATGGCCAATATAATACACACTGCTTATTATGTAGCCAAAGAAGAGCAGCCCTTCACCCGATTTACAATCCTACATGGTTTCATCTACAGAATCTAACTTTCCAACTGCTACGCGTCCAACAAGGCTCGTGTACGGTGCAAATGCACGCACACGTACGGGCATTGTGTAATTGTTGTTAATAAGCTAATAAATCACAAGAACTGTCCAAATCTCTGTTGGTTTTAGGACAAGCAAGTTTAGCCTCCGGACAATTAAAATATCTGAGCCACTTGTCCAGCTCAAAAAGTTAATGTCAAGCCCTGAACCCTGGTATTACTGAGCTGTTGGTAATAAAAAGAGACTTCAGTGTTCTCAGCATTCTCTCTATACAACTATAATCTTCTGTTAACCTTAGCCCTGCTTTGAGCAGGATTCTGTCCAGTTTTTATGAGGCATAAGTTATGACTCATAACTCGTATACATAAGGACAGTAATCATTTCACTAACTGGCGTAGTGGCAAACCTGAAACGAACGCAATAAAAATATCAAAAACGTGGCATCAGCTTGTTGCATCAGCTGTTAATTCTGAGAAAGGAAGAGTCATGTAGGCTAAACGAATCAGTCCTCCTTTTGCTTAAAAGGTTATGCTGCTGTTCCCATTGAACAAACAGTGTGCGTATTCAAAAAAACAAAGGACAAGCAAGCACTGCAGTCACAGTGAAAAGTAACACCTGAAACTCCTGTGGTCATCCACTGCTTGCAAGTGAAGACATCACTTTATATGACCCTATGTGATCACAGGGAAAAAATAAAAACCACACATGACTTCATGAATAATTGAAAATGAAAATGTCAAATGTTTACTGGTAAATGTGTAATGAGTAATTGTGAGTAAGAAGAATGAACACAAATACAGGAGATCAGAATGTTTCACTCCTTTCTTTTCCCTGTATTAAACAAATGAATGCACCGATTATGGCTTAGGCCAAACCGTTCCTATATACTGAACTCAAATAAAAATCTAAACGAGCGTTGCCTTTCCTTTTCTCTCTGTATTACACAAGCAAATACATTGTCTCTGGACAGAAGGTCTGGCCCTGTGCCATAACCTTGAATTAACCTCATCTAAAATATCTTGTTGCCAAGCTCAATCCCAGGAAATGGCACTACCTTTGCTCCTGCTCCAGCAAAACTGCTGTCACTTTTATTCATACAAGAAAGACACGCAATATCACACAGTGGTGACGAAAGCACCATCTAAGGCACTGCTTTTTTATGGCCTGACATAACTCAATTACTGTAACTCACAACCGGACCACGCCAGTGCCAACTGCAGCCAGGAGTCACATGGAAGGATGGATAATTAGCAACAGGATCACACAGGGACAGGGATTCAGACAGAGAAGTATGCCTTCTATTCTAGCACAACAGAAACTCCTCTGATCAAACAGGCCTCTGTGCTTTTCTTGCAGAAGATATGTAGACATCTGGTACAGCACAGTTGCACGGCACAGTTGGTGGACTGCAGAAAAAACAAGAATTCTGCAGGATGCACATGCTAGTCCACCCTTGGGATTGAGATAATTATGGATGACAAAATGTTAAACAAAAATCCCTGGACACAATCACTGTCCATTTAGCGTCTTTTCCTTTAAGCACCATGTTCTCCTATAATCCACAAGCTTCCACAATCTCTAATGGAGTCACCAACACAACAGGTCTCATATTAAGCAAGTTTATATTATGAAGGGAAGCAATGGTGTTCTGATCATCTCGCAATACTGGGGCACTTATCCTCTGTTTTCACACAGTAATTTCAAAGCGTGGCCGTGACCGAATACGATCCCTGTTCCCTTTCCCCTGTTCACTCAAACCCCTGTCTATTATGTGCCCTGTCCCCTCACTTTGCAAGCAGTGTGCGAAAGAAATCCTGAAAAACCATTTCCAAGCTAGTGAGGAAATAGTTCATAAAAAATTTTTATTTTTTTATTGAGAATATCAATCATGACGATGGTTACAAAGCATAGATTATGAATGAAGATAGAATTTTAAAAAATAAAATGTCCCGCTCTTGTATTACAAGTTGTAGATTTTACTTCCGAATTTGTCGGATGAGTGCGCTCCTGAATCCCCGGAAATAAGCGTATCATCCTGGTACTTTAATTGCCCCCATTTGTGAGAAAGTGTGATGAAGTCCACTCAAATATGCGCCCTCAAAGGGGTTAAGAGATGGTACTCGGTCACGGCCCATGTTCGTGTTAGGTCCCTACGCTGCCTCATGAATGTGCCCCTGAGTCTTGATTGGAACTTCCCAGTAAAAGGCTGAGGGTAAAGCCCTACAGAAAGCGTTGAAATCTCCTGGCATTGCCCTCGTCTCTCAGAATTGGTCGCTTCTGGGCGTGCATTCTATTTTTAAAACACTGTGTTAAATTATATCAATTGGATTCTAAAGGAAATCCCCACACAGCAGTAATTCTCCATGACAGAACTAGAAGTGCAGAAATACAATTTGAAAAAAGGAACAATTTAATAAATTACATTGAATTTATAAATCGGATCTTTAATGTGATTGGTTATTCCACCACGTTCCCCGTCTCGACTCTGGACGCCTCGCATTGCAAAGAATTCCAACATGCCTTGCAGACACGAGCAATCGCCTCTCATTGAAAATTTATGAAAGCGATGTAATCGCACAAGAAATCCGCTCCACACGGCTTTATGGTTAAGAAAAATGTTAAAACCATTCTCAAAGCTGCCTTAAGTGCTCCTGGAAAAATCCACAACAGGTGTCTGTAATTTCCAATCAAGACTCAGATGAGCCCTTTAGAATTAAAGGGGCGCACTCATGAGGCGGCATAGGGAAGTAATGGTTAGCAACAAAGTCATCCAGTTGACGGTAAGGTCAGTACCAATATTATCTTCAAAACTTGAAAATTTACTGCTGGATACAAACAAGCAAAAGCCCTTAAAAGTTTACGGTGGAAATCAGGACATACTGTATTATTATTAATTTGAGACATCCGTCACCCATGACTGGGCACTCATTAGCAGGTTTCCAGCTGTAGGTCTGAACTCCAGCATAATACATTTGGCTATAGTGGTAAGCTTACCTTTTATAGAAATAAATTTCTTCCGGGTCAGAGATGCCATATTCCCGTAGCTTCAGGATCATCTGTGCGCTCTTCTTCACAGCCGCATCGTATCGCTCACTCCTTGACAGGAAATTGAGGTCCTGATGTTGAAAGTCTGGATCACTGATCACCAGATTCTCTGGTGAGGAAGAGAGAATGCTGAATCCACCATGTAAACTTCAACTTTTAGGTTAGCATCCCCAGTGGAGTAATGTACCGGAAAATTACGCAATAAGTTGTTTTCTTATATCTTTTGAAAAATTAACAAATTAATAATTTTATAATTATAGTTTCTCTGGATTACTGCCCTTGCAGCCAAGAGAATCATTTTAAAACCATCTTCTCCATGAGTCAAACATTGTAAATCCATTTAGAAAGACCTGTTAGTTTCACTTTAATGACAAATTAGACATTGTATGTTCTAGAAGCCTGCTCAAAAAGAAGAGCAGAAGTCTGGGGTGTCTCATGATATCAATTTATAGCCTACTAACTACTTGATAAAACAATAGGTTGAGGGAACAAGGTGGACCCTACAAAGGTTTATAAGTAGCCTTGAGTATACTTTCATAAAATAAGTGTAAAAGCTTTTCAGATTTATTTGACAGCCGGGAGACTAGAGGAATGGCAGCGAGTCATGCAGGAAAGATCAGATTCGAACGCGGCGGGTGGCAAAGATCACGGAGCAGACTACCTACTCACTGAGACACACTTCAGAAAGACATATTTCGACTTATATTAAAATACATGTATAAATAAACAATGATAAATAAAAGAAGCTTCGAAGCTTATACTTACAGAAAAAAGAGCGTATTAACAGTGAACTAGTAGGCTTAGTCTAATGTAAGCTACTTGTGCTCACTGGATAACTTTAGCTTACTTTTGAGTTTCATGAAATAAAAAGTGGCCTGTTTAGTCGACAGTTATCAAAGCCATAGCAGGCTAGGCTAAGTGTAGCCTAGCTACGGTTTTTATTTTTTTATTTTTTTTAAAGGGTTTCCGCGCTGTTCTATTTTCGACAGCTCCGCGTTATCATAGCTATGATGCAGTTTTGGCAAAAACAGCTATGCTGTAACAGACTAGCCTTTTTATTTTCATTCGCTTTTTGTTTTCAAAAAGAGCATTTCCCGGTATAATTACTGACGTGTGGCGAAAGTGCCGCCGTGGTGATATATTTACCTTAACATCTGTCCCAAATTGTAAACAGGTCGGAGATTTTTACGGTAAGAAGAAATTTTATGACAACGTTACCCTCCAAAACAAACACAGTGCGGAAAACCAGACAAACTCACCGATCTCTCTCCTCCTTCGAGTTTTCTCTGGACCGCCATCTATCATATTTGTGAGTATCTCAGTGTTGAAAGTAGCATTTTCTCGTTCTCTACGAATATCAGGATTCATATCTGACGAATGTCAAATCGTAACTATGATGCGTACTGATATAGGCAAGTGACGGTAACGCTAGCAAAACGCCCCAGTTAGCTACTTCTGAAATAGGCTAATGTTACTTTGATCAGGCTTTGTAAAGTAGAATATACTAGATTGTTCCGCCTCCAAGTCGCTCGCCGAAGCTAAAAACACCGTCATCGAGTAGGCGTTATTCTTTGTGTTTTTTGGCGGATGACAATACCACCTACCGTACCGGAGTATGTAGAACAGGATCTATATATATACTTTCCCCTCTTTCCCTTTCTGTATTCCATAATATTAAATTAAGTTCATGAATAAAATTACAAGTGTAAAGTAAAATTCTATATTCTATTAAACAATCCTGTGCCTATTAGGAACTCTATTATCCCTCTCTGTACTTCTCACACCATATCTCCATTTGTTCCAAGTATCCCTTCCAAATCCCAACCTCGTCCAACCTCTCTTACACTTTGTTGCAAACGCACCCTTTCTTCTTTATATTTTATACAATGCAAGACTTATTTGTTGAGATTTTAAAACCCCAATCGTATGACCATTGCTCTACTTTTAGAATAGCTTTCTTAATCTCTCTCAGCACACTTGTGTTGTCTCTCCCCCTAATCCATATAGCTCCGTCATCTTCATATAATGATGAGCATATTCTTCTGTCAAGATTCTTGAATATACCATTGATCATAATGTTAAATAACACCGGACTAATGACACTTCCTTGTGTAATGCCGTTAGCTATATCATACTCATCAGATAACTCTAGTCCTACCTTAACTCTAAACTTTCGTTCTGATAGACAATCTAGTACCCAGTTGTAAAATCTTCTACTAATGCCCATTCTATTCATTTGAATTAACAGTCCTTCCCTCCACATAGAATCGTACGCTTTTTCAATATTAAAAAAACAATCACCATCAATTCTTTCATCTTAAATGCTTTCGCTATTTCATTGCTAACTTTAACAAGTGCGTCTATAGAAGACCTACTTTTCCTGAATCCATTCTGGTACGATGCAATTAGACCTCTGTTCTAATCTGTAGGTCTAATTTGTTAACATCTCCCGGAAAAGATCAAGTGTGCTATATAATGTTAGAGCATCTAACAGATATAGCTTTAGAAGTTTTATTAGAACTTTTTAATAAAGTATGGCAGGAGGGTAGATTGCCTGGAAATTGGAAACAGGCAGTGGTAGTCCCAATCAGGAAACCAGGAAAGGATCCCACAAAACCTACAAATTACAGACCAATAGCTCTTACATCTCAGTTATGTAAAATAATGGAACGTATGATTACTGAGAGACTAACATACTATCTAGAAATAAGAAATCAGCTCAAATTGTCAAAGTGTGTTTAGGAAAGGGAGAGGTACCATGGATCCAGTTTTATGTCTAGAATCAGAAATGAGAAAAGCACAAATAAATAAGGAGGTGGTAGTAGCGGTGTTTTTCGACGTAGAATGATTTAATGTGGAAGGATGGGTTGCTAATTAAAATTAATAGATTAGGAATTGTAGGAAGGATGTTTAACTGGATTAAGGACTTTCTTCTAGATCGGTCAATTCAAGTGAGAGTGGGAAGAAAGTATTCCTCTTGCTTTCTGGTGGATAATGGAACCCCACAGGGAAGTGTTATTAGTCCCCTTTTATTTTCAATAATGATTGATGATGTGTACTCGAAGGTGAAACAAGGGATAGGGAGATCATTATTTGCGGATGATGGGGCTTTATGGAAGAGAGGAAGGAATGTAAATCATATAGTGAAAAAACTACAAGAGGTTATTAAAATAGTGGAGCAATGGTCCTTTGAGTGGGGATTTAAGTTCTCTGTGGAAAAAATAAACATTGCCTTTTTTACACGCAAAAAGATTGGGGAAGAAATTAAAGTGAAATTGTACGGAAGAGAATTGGAGAGGGTGAATGTGGTTAGATTTTTAGGTATGTGGTTCGATACGAGGCTCACATGGAGTACTCCATATTGATAAGGTAATAACAAAGTGTAAAAAAGTAGTGAATGAGGAGCAGATAGGACATCTCTGAAAACAATATATATGGGACTAATAAGATCAGTACTCGATTATGGATGTGTGGCATATGGGTCAGCCTCAAAAACCTTACTCAAAAAATTTGAAGTGATTCAAGCACAAGCACTTAGGATATGTTGTGGAGCATTTAAAAGTACTTCAGTGTCAGCCTTGCAAGTGGAGATGGGGGAAATGTCATTAACACTGAGAAGGCAACAGCTAATGATGACATATTGGGCAAATCTGCAAGGTCACAAAAAAGATCACCCAACAAAAAATGTTATAGGACCATGTTGGGAGCACGAAAAAGGGAACACCAAAAGTTTTAGGTGGAATGTGAAGGAGAAGGCAAGCGAGATGGGGATTTAAAATAAGAAATACAGCCCAACAGTAGCTCTTCCAGCTATACCTTCTTGGTTATTGCCACAACCAATGGTAAATTTTGAGCTACATAACAAAAAAAGAGGTGAACGGAAGGGGAATAAGTATGAAGGTATGTGAATGAACATATTAGCAATCGGTTTTATGGATTTTTAAGAATATATACAGATGGATCAAAAGATCCAAATTCAGGAAGTGTCTCAGCTGCTTTTGTCATCCCAGAATTAGGAATTAAGGAGGGGAAAAGATTACCTAACGACTTATCTGTATTTACAAGTGAAATGATGGCTATGGTAATTGCATTACAATGGGTAGAAGAAGCTCAACCAGAGAGGCTCTGACTCGTATGCAGTTTTAATGAGTTTGGAGTCTTTTAATTCCAGTAGCAGACAGGACATTTTATTTGAAATTCTTCAGACACTATTCAGAATACAAAGATTAAGAATAAGTGTTAGATTTGTATGGGTACCTGCTCATGTGGGAGTTAAAGGGAATGAGGAAGCAGATATAATTTTTTTTTAAATAAAAATGCATTAAAGGCAGACTATATACAGATAGATGTTAAAATCAGTAAAGCAGAGGTAAAAGGGATCATTAAAAATGAAATTAAAAAGAGATGGCAAGAGGGATGGACCAGGAAAAGTAAAGGTCGGCATTTATTTAGAATAAAACCATTGGTTGGAAATACACAATCTGAACGGGGAAATAGGAAGGAAGACAGGGTTATCACAAGGTTAAGGTTAGGACACACAGGTCTAAATAGTACACTTTTCTTGATAAACAGACATGGAGATGGCAGATGTGAATTTTGTGGGGAACAAGAAACAGTAAATCATGTAGCATACAGCTGCATAAAATATGTCAGACAGAGAGAGAGACTAAAAACCAAGCTACATGAAGTGTGGACACAACTTCATTTTGAAACAATCAACAGGGGATACATGTATTACATTTCTGTTGGAGTATCTACATTCAACAGGCTTAATAAATAGAATATGAGTTTTATTATTAATATAAACTTTAATTTTATTATTAGTATTTTAAATTTTTATTTTATTATTAAGCAAGGATATTACTGATTCCCAGTCCACACTCCACACCAGTGAGTGGCAGTAAATGCACCACTAAAGTTTTTGACTAAAGTTATCGAAGGAGGAGAAGTGAGTAGAAAGACCTAAGATAAATTAAATTTAATGAATCCAGATCTACACTCCAATCCGGTTGGTGGCGGTAATGTACAATTTAATTGTCTACAAACCGCCATAAAACACCGAAGAAGAAGAAGAAGAAGAAGAAGAAGAAGAAGAATAATAATAATAATAATAATAATAATAATAATAATAATAATAATAATTAAAAGACTGTTTAGAACAGTGAATGGAAGGAAGGAAAAGAGCTTATCAGTACTATTGGAGTTTCAGGGTTAAATTTTACCTGAAAGCGTAAAAATTGGATATATGAGCTTTAGGGTAAGGGCTTATGTACCACCACCGCTACGTTGCTACAAATGCCAGAGATACGGGCATATTGCTGCAGTTTGTAGGGGGGAAACAACGATGTCCTAAATGTGGAGGAGATCATAAGTATGGAGAGTGTGGGGATAATGTGCAAGCTAAATGCTGCAACTGTGGAGGTGGTCATAGCGTGGCATATGGCGGATGTGAAGTTATAAAAAGAGCAATGAAAATTCAGCAAAACACAAAATAACATAACATATGCAGAGGCAGTAAAGAAAGGGCAAGGAGAAAGCAGAGTAGAAAACTCGGAGAGAAATTACCAACCTTCTAGATTTGAAGTGCAAGGAGAAAGAAGAGTAGAGGATTTTGAGAGAACAATTGTTAACCAAACTTCTAGAGTTGGGATCGAACAGTGTAGTCAAACTAAAGGGTTAAGTACTGAAAAATTGGTTTTATTCATTGCCTATGTCCTCAATTGTTCAGACCAAGCTAAAAGCAAAACCGAGAAAATAAGAATAATAGTTAAGGGAGCGGTAAAATTCTTGGACGTGAAGGGTCTTTGTTGGGAACAAATTCAAAAGGAATTGGAATTGAGTCCGAATCAAAGTCAGGAAACATGTTCTAAAGGACCTATGTAGGAATTCAAATCGAGATGAAGAGAAGAGATTCAAATATGATTTAAGAGACGTATAATAGAGATTGTTTGGTATAATTTTAGGTTTTATTTAGTATTTTTATTTTTATTTTTTATAGATACAGACCTAAGATAAATTAAATTGAATGAATCCTGATCTACACTCCAATCCGGTTGGTGGCGGTAATGTACAATTTAATTGTTTGTAAACCGCCATAAAACAACAACAAAAGAAGAAGAAGAATAAGAAGAAAGAAGAATGCGCATTGAAAGAGCTTGCTTCTTTGGGTGTTGGAGGGAAAACCCACAGAACTTCTTACATAGTTCTATCGGTTCAAAAATTTCTTGTCGTATTCGTTATACGGTATCCGGTATATTCTCTATTGAAAACGGTACGCCTCAGTGTTATTAGTCCGCCTTTAGTTTCTATTGTGATCAATGACATTTCATCAAATGGGTCCAGATATAACGTTAGGTAAATAGTTGTTTGCGGATGACGAGGTTCTCTGGATTAAGGGTAGGCATATTCATTAAAAAAATACATGAAGCCATTATGCTAGTAGAGGAGTGGTCATTATTTTGGCGGTTAAAGTTTTCTGTCGGAAAAAAAAAAACTAAAACAGTATTTTTCACAAGGAAGAAATTACCCAGTAACCTTGTCTCAAACGTTATGTTAAAGAACTATAAATAAATAAAAAGTGAAAGTGCTTACATTTTTAGGAGTATTTTTTATGTTATTAACATGGTAATACCAAGCAAAATGTAAATGGTAACTTATTGAATGTTATGAGATGTAAACAAATATGGAATGGGGAGCAGCCAGTCGCCTTAAAAAACATATCTCTACGATTAGATCAGTACCCTATTGGACAATGGTATTAAGTTGAACGGCCTATAGTATTTGGTTCAGCGGCCCGTTCTAACATAAAAACATTATATAGTATTCAAGCCCAAACATTAAGGATATGTTGTGGGGCTATTAAAACAACTTTCTTGGCAGCATTACAGGTGGAAGTAGGAGAGATGCCTCTGCAATTTAGAAGGAAAAAATTATTGGGAAAATCTTCAAGGACGTTATGATGACCACCCCACAAAAAAACTAAGCCCAGGTTGGGAAGGGAATAAGATTAATCAGGTAGTTGAAATTGCCAAAGACCTGGGAGTTCATGAATGGTATGTTAGCCCTACAACCTTTTTGTCAGTAAGGCCACCCTGGTTTCTCCCTCAGAGATCTTAGCATATCACATAGTCTGTTCTGCACATGATAAAATCTATTTAGATACCTTTGCAGATACAATCCCAAAAACAAAATATAATGTGTATATCCCTATATATAGTATATCTATGGGTCAAAGGACCCTAATACAGGATGTGCCGTTCTTATTCTATATTGCTGAGCGTTAAATTAAGGAAAAGGAGCTGTCAGTACTGTGAAAAAGATGGCTATATTACCGCCATTTCAATGGATTGAGGAGGTCAAACCTGTTATATTGGTGATTTTGCTCAGATTCCAGTTAAGTTTTACTGAGCCTAAAGCAATCCAGTATGAGATGTAGACAGGATATTTTACATGAAATATTACGAAGGCTCTGAAGGCAGAAAAATATGTAATTAAATGTGCCAATTAGTAAAGCCGAAATTAATTAGCATTAATGAAAGGTAGACAAAAGGAGGTAGGGATAGGGAGATATATTAGAAGGTAAAGAAATAAGAATGTTTAATAAACAGGATGAAAATGTGTCATACTCAGCTGAATTCAACAATGCTACTGATAAAAAAGCATCCGACCGGAGAATATGATCACTGTCATCATCAAACCGAGACTGGAACATGTCCCCAATATTCAGGACAAATACAAAGTCTGCAAAAAGAGCTGGATCGACATGGAAATAAGGAAATGGACTTAAAAACTGTATATTATATACACCGGGAAAGGTGTATATAATAGTATTTTCACATTCCTGCATCAAATGGAACTCATTACAAGGATTTAAAATAGCTTTTAAACAAATAACAGGAGGTGGAGATAATGCTCTGGTAAGGTAGTAATCTGCCATTAAATAGAAGATGAAGAATAGGAGGAGGAAGATGAAGAAAAAGGAGCTCTGCTACATTGCTATGTCACTGTATTTTGAATAACAAAATGATGTGAATCAAAAAACTTCTCTGTGCTCTACTAATTTGAATAGAAACTGCTTTAGGCTGCCAGGTGAATTGATATTGATATAGTTCAGTAGGTAACCAAAGAACAGTTCTGTGGGAGCAAGGGTCTGCTGTCTTCCGTTTCTTTTCTCATAACTGCAGGGTTAAAAAAGACTCATGCGACAATCTTTGTACCTTAATAGTGTACCTCTTTTATAAAAATGTAAAAAAGAGGCAATATTTAACTTTTTTTTAATGGTAGGGTCACTCCAGGAAAAGGTATTTCATGCTGAAAAATGTAATTTACAGGGTTTTCACTGCTGTTAAACTCTGAAATGGTCATTTTTGACCCATGTTTTGATACGAAGGTTAAACCTGTAAGCTAGCTGTGACCCCAAAATGCAACGCAACAATACTGCAACAAAAACTAGATGGCACTTGGTTAACACCTCTTTAACTTGTTTTCAGATTAGCCATGCTTCCATCACCTGGTGTTTTTCACTTTCCCTGGGAAATCAGTTCTGGTGTCATCCAGGAAGGAACAACCGTGAGAACATTTGGCAGGTGGGATGTTTTATTTATTTTTTTATAGAACAAGCAATCCACCTTCCTTCTGGAATTTTATTCAGCTTGTGGAAAACCTGAGAAGGTTACAGATAGACATGGCATCACAGTGCAGAAAGTGCCATGGCACAGGGGGATCAGTAGATGGGTTGTTGACCGCAGAAAAATGCCCTCAGAAAGCAGCGTAAGCGAGTTTCCACGCAGAAATTCAGATGTATAATATAACACGTGCTGTGAGAATCTGCGTACCTCTGCACACGATGGACGCCACACGTACGCAATGTGTGATACGTACATGTGATATGGCAACACCGTGACCGAAATGCAGAGGTAGAAAATGCAGATTTCCGACTTTCACCCCGAGCGTTCTTTTACGCATTCTTTTACTCAGTTTTATACATGTGGCCCCTGAATTAATATAGCTTAGTTTTCCCAAAGGAGACTTGCATGAACTCATATAGGTTTGCCTATCAAAGGGTATGAATATTTGTGCAGTCTATATTTTTGATTTATAACTTTATATATATATATATTATAATTTTGTATATATACTCTTAACTTCTCTGCATTTGAATTGATCTCTATGGGAATTGGGAGGGTGGGACTAGATTTAGCTGTAAATTACACTGGAACAGTATGGAAAGTTTCTACAAGTTTCTTATGATATACAATATTATTTCAGAATTGTTGAAATAACGGAATGCATGAATAAGTTTTATTATAAGGTAGGCATACAAACACGTTTACAGCGAGAGAAAAAAAAGTGATCTCGAGTGTAATTACCCTTTAAACCATCACTCTGCTGCCAGAAATACAGTAGATATGGATGGATTACTTGAAGGGTTTCTTCTCCTGACTTACAGGTGCAGCTCAAAAAATTAGAATATCGTGAAAAAGTTCAATATTTTTTGTCACTCATTTCAGAAAGTGAAACTCATATATTATATAGATTCATTACACATAGTGAAATATTTCAAGCCTTTATTTCTTGTAATTTTGATGATTATGGCTTACAGCTAATGAAACCCAAAATTCAGTGTCTCAGAAAATTAGAATATTTTGCTTTAACATATTTTTAAAGTATCATATTTAATATTTGGTCGCATATCCTTTGCATGCTGTTACTTCCTGAAGTCTGTAACCAATCAACATCAAAAGACTCTCGATATCTTATTTTCAGGTACTGTTACAAGCGATACTATAACCTCTCTGCATTTGAACTGATCTCTATGGGAATTTGGGAGTGAGACTAGATTCAGCTGTAAATTACACTGGTACAGTATGGAACACATAGCTGGCTAAATGGCTGTAAGTCATCAAGGGTCTGAGCTATCGAACGAGCCCCAAACCATCACTCTGTTGCCAGATATGGAGTAGATGTGGATGGATCACTGCAAGGGTTATTTCTCCTGACTCATTTTCCTATAGAACTCTATGGGGGAAAAAGTCAGGAGAAACAACCCTTAAAGGGATCCATCCACATCTACTCCATATCTGACCGCAGAGTGATGGTTTGGGGCTCATTCAATACCTTAGACCCTTGATGACGTACAGCCATTTCGCCAGTCATGTGTTCCATACTGTACCAGTGTAATTTACAGCTGAATCTAGTCTCACTCCCAAATTCCCATAGAGATCAGTTAAAATGCAGAGAGGTTATAGTATCGCTTGTAACAGTACCTGAAAATAAGATATCGAGAGTCTTTTGATGTTGATTGGTTACAGACTTCAGGAAGTAACAGCATGCAAAGGATATGCGACCAAATATTAAATATGATACTTTAAAAATATGTTAAAGCAAAATATTCAAATTTTCTGAGACACTGAATTTTGGTTTTCATTAGCTGTAAGCCATAATCATCAAAATGACAAGAAATAAAGGCTTGAAATATTTCACTCTGTGTAATGAATCTATATAATATATGAGTTTCACTTTCTGAAATGAGTGACAAAAAATATTGAACTTTTTCACGATATTCTAATTTTTTGAGCTGCACCTGTATATTTCAATAGGAAAATTTGTCATTGTATCCTTTCAAACTCAAAGTGCCAGAGTACAGAACCAAAATAACAACGAGATAATCAATGTTATTCACTTCACCTGTCAGTGGTTTTAATGTTGTGGCTGATCGGTGTATATATACAGTGTCCTCCACAATTATTGGCACCCCTGGTAAAGATGAGTAAAAAGGGTTATTAAAAAATTCACCGTTTGGTGAATTAGCTTAATCTCACACTGAAAAAATGACAGAAATCCAACCTTTAATTGAAGTAAATTTATTCTGAGAAAAGAAAATCCCTCATCAAGAAATAATTATTTTTAACAAAACCATGTGTGTGCCACAATAATTGGCACCCCTAGAAATTTTTATGAACAAAAGATTTTAAAATGTACTTCAATTAAAGGTTGGATTTTTTTTCCAGTGTGAGATTAAGCCAATTCACCAAAAGGTGAATTTTTTATAACCCTTTTTACTCATCTTTACCAGGGGTGTCAATAATTGTGGAGGGCGCTGTATATATATATACATACATACATACATACATACATACATACATACATACAGTGCAGTTCGTAAGTATTTGGACAGTGACACAATTTTTGTTGTTTCGGCTCTGTACTCCAGCACATTGGATTTGAAATGGAACAGTGACTATGGGGTTAAAATGCAGACTTTTAGCTTTAGCTCCTGACTTCTTTTTTCATAGAGTTCAATAGGAAAATGAGTCAGGAGAAACCACTTTTAAAGTGATCCATCCTTATCTACTGCATATCTGGCACCAGAGTGATGGTTTGAGGCTCATGTGATACCTCAGACCCTTGATGACTTACAGCCATTTAGCCAATCATGTATTCCATACTATTTCTGTGTAATTTACAGCTTAATCTAGTTCCACCCCCCAATACCCATCGAGATCAATTCAAATGCAGAGAGGTTATAGTATCGCTTGTAAGAGTACCTGAAAATATGATGTCAAGAGTCTTTTGATGTTGTTGGGTCACAGAAATCAGGAAGTCATGGCATGCAAAGGATATGCAACCAAATATTAAATATCATGACTTTATTTAAGTTTATATTAATTTGTCCAATTACTTTTGGTCCCCTAAAATAGGGGTGGGGGGGACTATGTATAACAATTGCTAAACAGTTCACCTGATATGGATGTAAAAACCCTCAAATTAAAGCTGAAAGTCTGCACTTTAACCTCATAGTCACTGTTCCTTTTCAAATCCAACGTACTGGAGTACAGAGCCAGAACAACCAACATTGTGTCACTGCCCAAATACTTACGGACTGTACTATATAAAAAATGGATATATAATTTATTTTGCTTGTTAAATAGTGTGAAATAGATTAGAAAGTTTGACTTGCTTGCCATCATATTGTCTTAATCTGTTCCTCCTCTTTTTTATGTATTTCTTTCCAGACTGAAGTGTTACCAACCAGCAGATTCACAGGCAGTACTATCTTCCCATTATGCAGCAACCCAGCACCAAGTTGTAGTTCACACAGTATTTGTGGAGCCTTTTCACCCCATACCTGGGGCCCAGTACATTGTTCTAGGAGAGTTGGAGATCACTGAGGGTAAATCAGATTTAGCAAGGAATTCATAGTAGATTACAGAAGCTACTTTGTGTAGCATTCTGCAAGCTGGACAGGAGGGCATATATAAAATTAATTGAAGGAGTTTTTTCACTATATTTTTCCCACACAATATTGCTGATGCCTGGAATGCAATCAATTCTCTTTAAATTCTCATATCCTTAGTGTTCAAGACATTATGTAGTATTAGGTGCACTCTTGGCTTTAGGTTGAATGACTAACGTAGATGGGCAGAGAAATCTGTTCTTGTAATTAAACCTTTTGTGTGTTCTTATGCCAGCAATTTCATTAATGTATCTGTATATTATAGAAAGTAATGTAAGTCACCCTGCCAGGAAAACAAGTTGTAATTCCAATGTTTTCTGGTGAATGTTTATCGCTCCCTCTCTGCAGGGGATGGTATGAGGGTACGTGCTCGTGTGCTGAATTGTGTGGATGGAGTGGATCTTACCATACTGCAGAGTGCCATAAATGAACAGAGGAGATATTTCCACCATAGAGAGGGTGGAACAGACATTCAGCAACAACCACCCTGAAAGCTACTTGTGAGGATTGTTTGTCTCCACCATGTTTATCATATATTTAACATTTGTATAGCAATATTGTATGAAAAACCTGAATACTGATGTATTAAAAGTGCTCTTAAAGCTATTTCTGTAGTAAAATATATAAAAGGTCAGATATTGTGTGTGTGTGTGTGTGTGTGTGTGTGTGTGTCAGACTAGAGCCACAACTTGAGATATATCACAGCCTTGTTGAGTATAGGTAGTGAATTTCAACTTGACGGTTTGAGTCATGGAGCAGGTCTGTCGTATAAACTGCCTTTCCTTAATTGCTCAATTTACAGCATCTTCACTTAAATACTTTCCAACTGTTAGAGGTGTTTGGGTTTTCAGCATTAAAGAATAAAAATAAAAAAACAGAATCTGAGAATGTTGAATGAATTTTAATCAGTTATTTTGTGAATACAATATGAAACAAGATGCACTGTTGATAAAACAATCGAAACGGGTAGCTCTTGAATTTTAATATATCACATGGAAAAGTATCGGAAAGCACGGAAAACTTGGTAAAGCAGCGATATTGGCCCATTAACCCAATTAGTATAACATGAAAGTGTCTTGGATCAGAATCTGTTCTGAACATATATTCTCCTGGATAAAAATTGATTTCATGCATTTTAAATAAGGCTTACAAAAAACAACTTGAGCATCCCGTTACAAACAAGAAAGTAAACAAATACAAGCATCTCAGCAGCAATTGTCTGACCCAAAAATAAGCAACACAGGATTGGTTGATTTCCTGAGACGGTTCATAATGATTTTTTTGTACATCTTACTGTGGTGTCTGCTTATGGATATGTTAAATTGTCCATTTTAATTTGACTTCTGGAAACTCATCTCGGAGACAACAACCTTATCAGGCAGTAAACAAGTCTAGTATTTGTCATAGAGTGACGATCGGTAAGAGATATCTGTGGAGGCAGCAGGAAGCAGTAACAGGCCTGAGACAGGATCCTTCTGACAGCGAGCCATAGCCTGCTTGTAGTTAATCTTCTCTTTTGTAATGGGGTCAACTATTTCCTTGGCATAGTTGGATTCTTCCTGGAGCTCTCTGACCATGGTACTATTGAGGATCTTTGAGTTAGCCGCGTCACCAATGCTGATGCGACCAGTCTTCTTGGGGTCCACCAGCCCCCCAGTTAGATACTGTGCTTCCATGTAGCGCATTGCGTTGTCCTTCGGCATCCAACCTTTCTGGACAGCCTCTCCTACTGAGAGACGTTCCTTTGTCATGGGGTCTTCCACCCCAGTGAAGGCCTTCTGAGCATTAAGAAGCCGCTGTAGGTGACTTGAGTCAATGAGCCCACGCTCTGCTGCCTTGTGAACAGAGTAGCGGTCTTTGTTGCTGATGTCCACAATGCCTCCAGTGGCGGCCTGCGCCTCCAGCAGTTTCTGTCCTGTGCTTGCATCAATCAGTTTGCGAGTCATGGCACTGCGCACAGACATACGATTCTTGCTAGTAGTGTCAAGAATGCCAGAAATTGGAAAGTGCTCATCAATGTGAGGTGAGAGGCTGAATGTATTACTGCTAAATGTACTACTGTTGTTTGAATAGGACAAAGGTGAACTTGCGGAAGGGGCGGGCTTGGTTTCTCCAGCAACCAGAAGGGCAAACTCTGAGATAGGTATCTTGCCATCCTTGTAGCGTTGCAGGTCATACTGGGTCAATCTGCCAGCCTTTATGGCGTTGTTGATGGAATACTGTTTTCCACTCTTGCGGTCTTGCAGCACAGAGGTCTCCCCATCAGGCCCCATAGTGGTGACCTCTTCCCAGTTACACTCCAGTTCCTGCAGATGGATGTACTGGTTACGGTCAATCAGCCCTTCCGTGTATGCATCATATGGAGACATGTCTTTGCCTGTTTCTGGGTCTAAGATGGTAATTTTTGTGGAGACATTAGTCTCTCTCGTTCTGGTCTCAGAACTGTCCTCTTTCTTCAGGCTGTTCTGCAGCTCCCGAATGGTGTTCTCCCTTTTGTGGATCTCGTCTTTCTCATCCAATATCTCCCTCTCCAGACGCTGCACATCTGAATCCATCAGCAGACTCTTTTGTCTGTTCATCTGGCTTCTATCACTCATCAGCCTGGACTGCTGCTGGAATGATATGCTGATGTCCTGTCTCTCAGACTCAAGAGTCCTCAGTTCACGATTGAGATTCTCTTTCTCTCTCATCAGGGTATCTCTGCTCTGAATGAGACTGGTCTCAGACATGGAATTAGATGTTTTTGAACTCTGCAACCGATTGAGTTTCTCAGTAAGTCGTTGGATTTCATCCTCTAGGTCCCGTCTTGTATTTCTTGCCTGCGACATCTGGCCTCTTAAATGGGCCCTCTCAGCCTCCACAGTCTGATCTTTCTCTACCCGAATCACCTCTTTGTAGACTGTCTTCTCCACAGACTTCTCTCTCTGTAGGACCTCCAGTTTAAGGGTGAGGTTCCTGATGTCCCTCTCCAGTCTTATGATGTCATTGCTCTCTTTGTCCATATCTATGCGTAAGCCATTAGTCATCTTATCTAGTTTAGGATCTCGCTCAACCTTCAGGACCTCTTCTACAACGATTCTCTCCTCAAGAGGTGGTGGCGCATTTTCTAATTCTTTGATTCTGGATGTAATCTGCCTCAGTTCCATTTCCACCTGAATCTTCTTTTGCCGTTCATCTGACTGCCTGAGATTCCTCTCCTTCTCTTGAACCAGAGCTCTCAGCTGCTGCACCTCTATATCTATATTCCTGCGAGACTTAACCTCATCATCCAGGTTTTTGCTAAGTTTTTCATGCTCCAAGATCTGCCTTGGATCTTTCTCCATACGCACTACTTCCTGCACAACCACCTTCTCTTCTGGCTTCTGCCTCTCAAGGAGTATGTACTTATTCTGGAGATCGAAGACTGTTTCCTCAGTGGATCGGCGCCGCTGTGTTTCCTCACGTACCTCCCTCCTGAGTCGGTCAGCCTCCTTTTCCAAGAGCGGATCATTCTCATATTTGATCACCTCTCTGGTCACAAGTTTTGTCTCCACCTTGGACTTTTCAGCCTTCCATTGATCTCTTTCTTTTCGCAGGATATTCAGTTGGTCCAGGGTGTTGTCATAGGTGCTCCTCAAGCGGTACAACTGATCATTTAGCCGTTGCATCTCTCTGACGATCTCAGGGCTCCTCTCCTCTTTCACCACTTCCTGGATTATCTCTTTCATCTCCACCTTAGGCTTCTGGGAGCGGAGGGCGTTTAGGTCTGTCATCACTAAGTTAATTTCCCTCTCCAGAATAGAACGTTGGCTGCTGGAATTCTTGAGTTCTGTCTTCAGCCTTACCAGTTCTGTCTCTGTCTCTGGGTCAATCCTGTAGATCTCACTAATGATTTCCTTGATCTCCACCTTAGGCTTCATGTGGTCCACTTGGTCATAGCGATAGTGGAGGTTAGTCAGTTCATTGACCAGTGAACTGTTTTCAATTCTCTCTTCCTCCACAGAGGATTGGAGCCTCTTGGATTCACTGATAAGCTCAGGATCCTGCTCCACCTTCTTAACCTCTTTGATGATAATCTTTGGCTGTACAGTTGGGATAATCCTCTCCAGAGTGTTGATTTGGCTCCTGGTTTGGAAGATCTCATCATTCAAAGACTTGCTCCTTTGGCCCTCATCAGTGATGTCAACTTCCAAATTTGCCACAGCCCTCAACATTTCTGGATTCTTTTCCAATCTCACCACCTCCTTTTTCACCACCCTTTCTTTAATGATGGGCTTCTTCTGCTCCAGAATGTGTATCTCAGTTTTTATTTGGACTGACTCAGATTCTCTGATCTGGACCTCATTCTTCAGGTTTGTTATCTCATTTCTCAACCTGGAAGCTTCCACATCTAGCTGGGGGTCTCTCTCTATTTCTGTCACCTCCTTAGTCACCAGCTTGGGCTTTATACTCTTCAGCTCAGTCTCCAGGGAGACGATCTTCTCATTGGTCACCTGAATGTCAGTCTGGGTTCCGGAGCGTTTCAGAGTCTCATTGTGGATCTGGTTCCTCAGGGCGTCAAGGTCACTCTCCAGTTTGGGGTCACGGTAGTATTGGAGAATCTCTTTTTCCTCCACTCGCTCTACGCCTCTACGACTCTTCAGGGACGTCATCCGCAACCTGAAAGTTTCAAGGTCAGTCTCTGCATGGGAGCGCCTGGTAATCTCATCCGCCAGGTCTTTCTTCAGGCCATCAGTCTCATCCAGTACTCTCTGCTGGCTCTGCAGCTGCAACTGCTGTTGCACTGCAACGTGGCCTATCTTTTCATCATTCTGCTCAAAGAAGACAATAAGGCAGTTATGAAGTTTATTTAAAATGGTAAACTGTATTTCCTCTATTTTTGTAAATTGTGTGAGGTAATATGGCATGCTGTGACAGAATGACATTTTTATTTTAACATCACATGGTATTAATATTACATCTGGAATTGGCGAAAGGTAGAATCCGTATAATATTGGAACAGAATTATAATAAATATACTCTTGTTGTATATGTCTGAATATAATAATTGCTGACCTCTTCAGGCCATACCTGAGTAATGAAATTCTTTGCGAAATCCATCTGGTTGAGCAGCTGGTCATTCTCTGCTGATACTTCGGCATAACGATTCACCAAAGCCTTCTCCTGTAAAACAGAAATACACAATTGACTTCCCATCAGCCTGCACACACCAACTCTAATAAGTTGATGCTCCAATAGGCTGAACTATCCCAAAGCAGTCTCAGCCAAACAGTCTGAGGTTAATTGACATAAAATAACATGGAAGAATGTATCTGCATGTACATTATGTGTAAGTTTACGTAACAAGTACATATATTACAGAACATTTCTGTGAAAAATAATTAAGCCATTGTTAGGTTTCACTCATACCTGTTTCTGCACAGAATCAGCCAGAGTCGCAGGTTGGAACCTGCCCGCACCTGTTTTTCCCACATCACCGAGTGTGCTGCGGTACTTGTCAGAGTTAGTCTCATACTCCTGCCAAAGTAGATATGACCGATTTATTTAATCACTAGAAAATATTCCAGAGGATTTCAAGTTAATTAATAAGTAGAGCTGTAATCCATTGGTAATTTTATTTTCTTCAATATACTGTACGTACAGTAAAACATGTAATCTCCAGAAATAACATAAATTACACTTCTTATTGTCATATTCAGTTATGTCCCTGTGAAAGAATAATAAAGCTGCAGCTTAAATGTGTATACATATCCAAGCACAAGCTGCAGCTGAACTTATGCTGATAGTTACTAAAATCAAAAAGGAAATAATTTGACATCAAGAAGCTAAGATTGCTGAGAGAAAATATTTTTTTCGTACGTACTTATCTTTCTGAAAATCAACAAAAGTCTTACATTGAGGACGCTCTGCAGGTCATGGGACACATCTACCACTCGGTCCATGTCATCTCCCTTTCTCCGGATGTCTTCCACCACTCTCTACAATATGAGTACCAAGTAAGCAAAGATTCCAACATTAAATGTGATTACTGGTTAATTCAATCTGATTTACTACTGAACCATACACATAAACACACAGACCTTTTGGGAGTTCTGCTTGGTGTTAACCTGTGACAGGCCATCACTTGGGTAGATCTTATTGTCTGGAAGATTCTTGAGGAAGGAGCTCAGCGATTGAGAGGTACTTTGGAATGCCTGGTTCTTATTCGCTGCTTCTTGCAAGAGATTCTCTCTGAAAGAATGGAACAATAATATAGTCAAACTCTGGATTCAGTAAATTAGAGGCAAGTGCTTTGCAGCATTGGGTGTTTTTATGTTCATGACCGCTAAATATCAGTGCAGAGGTAAGCTCTTTTTTTGGCTGTCACCTCTTCTGCAGCTGGTTGTTGACATTAGCATAGCGGTTCTTGAGATGTTTGACCTCAGTCTCCTGTCTGCGTATGTCGGGGCAGTACTCCTGGTAGCCCTTCTGCAGGGAGCTGCACAGCTGCTCCGTGGCCTCCAGGTCCTGGCTCAACTTTTGCATCTCCCCCTGTTTGCTGGCCACATCATTGCGCATAGCCTGTGAATGGCAGGAATGAGTCATGGGGTGAGTTCTCAAGATCATGTTCTAATGAATTGTGATGCCACACATCTGGGAATTAACACTCAAACAACCCCCCAGATTATTTTGAAATAGCATGCTTTACAATGTAAAAAAAAAAAAAAGTGAGTGTCATGTTGGGCTTCCTTTTTAGGCAAGTTAATTACAGACTGACAGCAAGTGTACTGCCTACCTGAAGCTCCTTAGTGTGTGCCTGGATAGTGTTGGGTTCATCTAGGATGGCAGTGTCATCAGCCAGCTTTTTCTCAAATCCAGAGACAATGCCATCCACCTTCCTGATTTGGTTTTCCAGTTCAAGTGAAGCATTGGCCCTGATGGGAAAAGGGAGATTCTGTTCAGTGTTGATAGCGTAACAATGTTGTTTTGTATTGGGGGAAATGTATCAGGGTTGTGTACTGTTCCAGCACAGTGCTATAAATAATATACACTTACTTCTTGCTGTAGAGATCAGCAAGAGCAAAAACACTTTCTTGCTTGTTTTTGGCATCACTCAGTTTGAGTGGTAAGGCAGAGGAGGTACCGCTGGACTGGGACAGGAGGGGCCCCATCTCACTCTCCACCGCTGCCTTCTCCTGCTCCAGCCTCTTCAGGGCATTAGCTGCTTTCTAACAAGAACAGGCCAGCAGTAGGTGAGCAACATAGTCAGAAATAATAGTTTGTAGAACAAACTGGCACAATGTGGGTATGTGCAACAGTCACTATGCATGTGAACCGCTGTTCCGTTAAGTACCTTAAAGGTTCTTTGCTTATATCCCGTCCTTTAAATATTTTGCTTTATAGTGTGATAATGTGAAAACCTAAATCTAATTAATGATGACAAATAGAGAGCATCAATGAGTTAAACAATGCTGTTCCACCCCTCTCACCTCCTGCCCCCTCAGCCGATTAGCCAGGTCTGCCGTTGGGTCAGTGCGGTCCAGTGGGGTTCTCATACGGTTCAGGATGTCCTGCTGGGCATTGTCCAGGTCCTCATCCAGTTGGTCCAGCCTCTTGGCCATCTCGGTTGATTTGGGGTCCACGAAAGCAGTGTACACAGGCGCTGAAGAAGACATAGGTAGATAGGTAGGCCAAAACCGCACAAAGTGGAGAACCAGGCAGCACGATAAAGCATTGCCAAAGCGAGCTCACACAACTCCAGAGTGAAGAGCATTGTAGCTACTGAAGCTAACAATTAGGTTTTTTGTTGCTATATGAAGAATCTGCTTACCTGATTGCTGTGACCTTACAATCTCTGTGGCGGGGGTCTTCAGGGAAGCCTGCAGAGAAGCCCTTCTCTTCTTCAGGTTTGCAAGTTCTGCAGAAAGCCTGCTCTCACAAAAACAAAGACAGTTGCATTACACTATTTGTACCTGCCTTAAAATAAAAACCTATAAAAAGCATGTGCATGTAAAGCCCATAGGTGTTTTTGCTAGATTTAATAGTTTTCTCTATCCAAGGTGCATTGTATTCCTTTCCAGTGCGATTGACTATGCAAACTATATACTCAAAGCACGTCGCTACACTATGGGGTCGATTTACTAAGATCCCAAGTAAGGGGTGTTATTTTGCAGGTGCAGCTAAGGTATTTGCAAGCGTTATCATTTCATACTTTGCAGGTGATCAACTAAGAGTCATTATGTAAATTACTCCAGCCGCAAACAGCCATATTTAAATGAGAGATTTTGCGTGTTTGGAATGGTTATACTGTAAGAAAACGGTGAAAAGACTGGCAGCAATGTTGCCGTTTTTATGGCATTTCTTTTTACAGTGTAGGTATAGGCTACTGTTACACTGAACGAGCTGGCGGTTTATTACAAACTGTTTCACTGGATGTCTCTTAGTTTCGGCTGGGAGTTACAGATGTTTGTCAGAACTGAAATTATCATAACTGAGCCTATTCATGCCATGAATGTCACATAAATTTCCATTTGATCATGGGTTTTAAAATAGGTTTTTATTTGCTTGTTATTCATTTCTTTGTTATAATAGACGTTGTATTGCTTGTTTGATTCAAATACTAGTTACTCTTATATTCTGTAACACGATTTGCTTCATAATTTTAAAAAATATTCTTACTGATCATGATGCAGCCTATGTAGGCTATCCAAAAAAATGTTTTGAGCATTAGCTAGAATGGGCCAGTTAATTAGCCCCCATTGTTACGCAATCATTCAGAACATTCAGTTATGGATATTCCAAACACACCATATGTGTCTTGCTACAATGACAGCTGTCATCTTATAGATTCCCTGTCTTTTAATACCTGCTTTCCATTTGTACTAAAATGCACCCACAAATACCTTTCCCAAACTGCTTAGTAAATCACTTTACACATGCTAAAGTAATCTGCAAATTTGCATGACCATCTCCCCGTAGAGACGCCCAATTTTGCACATTCATTCAAGCTAACCCGCAAAAATGGGAAATCAACGTATCTTTCAATTTTAACACGCAATCCTCTTTATACCTCGTTAGCTGATCTCGGACGATGATTTTTTGTGGGTTGTAAAAGTTTTACGCGTGTTTTTGTACAAATCTACCCCTATGTGTTCCAAAACCTTCTACATAAACACACACAGAGCACTTCTGTTACCTGATATCCAAAAACTAATTGGACAGTAATGAAAAAGCCATCATATCACGTCCATAGTTTGAATGCATTTTAAGGGTATATAAGCAGGAAATAGGCTGTTAGATTGCATAGTTATTGGTTTGAATTAAGCTGTGATTGTGCTCCAGTGCTTATGACTTTTATTTGTGCCAGAACACTGAAGAAGAATGCTCTCGGCTTCCTTACTTGTCCACTCTGTCAATGGCCTCTGGGTCAGGGGGCGGTACCACGAAACACACCCCTGGTAGTGTTTTGGTGACCCCATTGCTTGCCTGAAGGTCCCAGTTCTCACTGTCTGCGTTAGATTTTAGGATTAGCTTCTCGCCTCGAGTCACTGATGCCTAAAGGAGTGGAATTAAAAATGGTGTTTTCACATGGCTTGCAAACAATCACTCAACATTTGGCCTTCTGCTTCTGCACTTATTACTGTAGGCTCTGCTATCGATTCAGGAGACTGCAGACCAGCACGTGTTCTCCGCCGAAGCTCAAAATGCCAAGGTCCGCTTCTTATCACACTGAAGTCAACCTCGCACAGACACAAGTCAGACAGAGTCAGACTGAAACCCTCCCTTCCCTGGACGACGCTTGTGGCAATTTTGCATCACCCTGCGGGACTGACTGCCATAGTTGGCATGGTCTGGCTTCAAAAACCAAATTGTAAGGCATCCATGCACTAGAACAGTGCCTTAACCAGACGAGCCACCGTCATTGGGCCCTCCGTCATGTGGATTTTTTAATAAAACCGATAGATCCCGTCCATTGTTTCTATTGGTAAATTTGCGTTCCAGCATGAGAATAATCCCAGATAAACCAAGATAGAATGTTTGCACATTGTTTTAATAGCAGTGCGAGTTTGACCATTTTAAATATTGTAACGCTAACGGATCCATTAGCCAACACAAACACAAACAGCCAGAGCAAAGGAGCAACACTGAAAGCAAACAGTATGCTACACTTCAACAGCAAAACGCATGAAGAATACATCCACCTGCGCTGACAATTAATCTGTACCTTCAATGGCAGTGTCCAAATTAACATATACAATGAGGAAAAGTAATATTTTGTAGTTTTTTAGTTTTATATATCATTAGCTGAACAGGTAATGTTAACTATTTTGTACGTAGCTAGTTAAAGTAGCGTTAGGTCCAAACACAAAATTATCATTGCCTGGCAACCTAATGAATTCAGCGGAAGGACACAACTCACAATCCAGTAAAAACATTGCTTTTAAAGCTGTTGTGTTGTCTTTCTTTGATTAATTATTATAAGATATATACGTATAGACACCGTTTTCTAAAAGTGATATGGCACTCAAACCGGTAGTCTATCGTGAATATTGGCATGGCTAGGGCGGGGGTTTGTTGGCACTCTGCTTTGCCTCGTGCCACCCCCTAGCCTTGCCAGTATTCATGATATACCACAGGTTCCTGTGACGTATCGCTTTTTGCTGTTCAAAGACAGACTCTGGTATGGCAGCTAACGGGCCTGTACCCTGTCGGTGTTCCAGTCACAAAGAGACTCCACGCTGACAGACTTGCTGGGCTGGATGCGGCGCAGTTTGAGTGGGACGATGGAGGTGCTGCGCTTCTTCAGATCTGCCAGGAGTTGCTCATTCCGCAGCACCCCCCTCTCTTCCCCCTGTTGGAGATCAGACAGGTGATTATGGTCAGTTGTGTGGGGAAGGTTTCATATTGGTAGATAGCACCCGTGTGAGAACAACCTGAGTTCATGCACCAGTAGTGACAAAACTCGCAATAAAAATTGATTCTTGAAAACTTGATTTGAAAATATACTGTATATGATATCACAGTAAAATTCATACCCACACAACAGACTACACATTTATCTAGAGCCTTTGCCTATCATCATACCATTGATACTCATTTTGGCTTGCAATAAAGTCTCACCTCAAGCTGCAGGAGGATCTCAGAATTGGTCTTATTGCTCTGAGCTTTTGGGTCCAGGCTGGAGTTGAGTTTCCCCAGGGAATCGGAGAGAGTATCTGCATCCAGTTGGAACTGGACAGGGCAGAAGGCACACATCAGAGGCAGAGGAATGATATGGAGCATTAACATGGAGCCAACTCCTGGAAGTCTATCCAGTGTGACCGGATCATTTCACAGGTAAGATTTAAGACTGATTGAGACTGAGTTCCCTGAGCTCAGTACCTTCTTGTAGTCCTCCACATTCTCCAGATGTGACTCCTGGCAGATGCACAGATTGAGGAATTCTTGCCACTCGGTCCTCACTGTATCTCTGTGCATCTGTAACACACAAGTACCATAATGATTGCAGTGGGTGAAAAACAAAATGTGCTTTTTTAGAGCACCTCAGAGCATTGGAACGATAAGACCACTAGGGGGGCTAAACTGTTGCTTTCTTATATTAACACATTTATGTACCTGTATAGTTTCGCTGGCAGGATGCTTCATTTCAATGAGTCGGTCCCCGTCATCCTGCAGTTTGTTCACCTCGCTCTCATGGGACAGCAGGCTGTTGTTCTTGAAATTCTAAGAGACCAAGTCAAAGTGGAAAATTAATACCTGACTGATTTGACATTGCTTTAGGTTGAATGCGCCATATTCCTGACAAATCAAAGGATTCCTCGACCCAAAATAAGGAATTCTGATTGATTCCTTTTGGTTGTAACCCATATGTTTAGAATAGAAAAGAATAACTTTTATTTTCCTGCAAGGGAACTTCAGTTGTAGCCCCAGCAACAACAAAAAGGGGGCAGACCAACAACACACAAACAAACATATCAAACAAAGACATCCAACAGAATTATTACATGAATTAAGTGAATTAAAGCGCAATCCAGCCATGATTTAAAAAAATAGACCCGCTGTCCCGAAATGTCCAGTGTCACCAAGCAGTCCAACACACAAACTCCGCCTCCATGACTTTCCTCCATATACACAGCGCCGTGGTCTCTGCCCACGGCTGAAACAGATCACCGAACTGCGTCAATCCTCCCAGTTGTCTCCTCATTCCTCCCCCGCACTATGTTCTCCTTTCCTGGCTGCCTTTTGAAGATTGCTTGCACTCCCGGATCAGTCCCGAAATCCTCAACTCCGGTGAAGAGCAATGGTAAACTTTGTTGCTGCAGTCTACAGATCCAACGGACATTCCCGAGCATATGTTGTGAATGCGTCTCCATGGTGACGACCACAAACAAAATTATATCGACTAGACAATTCGTCAATATTATCAAATGAGCGTTCCCTGAAAAATTTCCAGCCCACTTCCCCGTCCCACTACAGACACGCAGCGCATGAAAAAAACAAAGACAAAAGCCCAACACAACAAAAACACATTAAAATGAACAAACACGAACACGAGAGACAGCTGGACTACATGTCGCCATTACAGCGCCGCGTGACGTCAACATTTTTCACTCTGGCTTCTGAATGTACCCCCCGTACACACCTATGTGCCTGTGTAAGGACAGTGTCTTCTTACAGTGTAATACTTACAGTACAGTGTCTTCTTACAGTGTAGTACTTACAGTACAGTGTCTTCTTTACCTGCCCCTTCCCTCCAAAACCTCCTCCATCCCTCTCACCTCATACTGCCTGCGCACATCTGGGGGGTCCACCATGCGGTCGCTCCAGTCCTCATTGAGGATCTTCTTCTGTTCGTCGTTCAGGTATGAAAGCTCTTTATTGCAGCCCTGCATGTAGTCATACAAGCTGCTGAGGTACTGTCGCCGCCATTTTGAGTTATCCTGCCAAGAGAGGAGAGCATGTTATTACCCTGGCCCATCACAGACAGAGGTTCCAATTGTAAATAATATTGTCTGATGCAATGTATTACTCAAATTATATGCAGCTGGTACAACTACAAAAGGTGCATGCAGTCGGTAAGGCTTGGATTTAGCAGTTAATCCAGTGGTTGGAACAAAAACCAGCATGCACAGGGGGGCCCCAGGACCGAGTTTGAGAACACTGAATTAATCTATATATCCCCATAATACCACACCAAAAGCATATCATTTCAGTTTATAAATGTTACTTACTAAAAGATTATTGTACTGCTTCTGAATGACAGCAAACTCCTCCTGAAAGATCAGAAACACAAGATTTAGTGTTCTTCAGTGATGTGATGTTGATCCATTGAAAGCTATTTTGCACTGTTTTCTGGTTTTGTACAGACCAATTAAGCCCTTAAAGAGGAAATTCTGGATTTCACAAAAATTACTATTACATTACTAAATGTTAACCTCTTCATGTTGCACCATGGTTACCCTGACCCCCTCTAGGTGACCTTTCTTTTAATTCTGCTTTCCTTGGATTTCCTCTTGAATAATATTATAGTTATAGCTGTGTTAAGGTTCTGTCTATTAGTATTTTTTTTAGTTACAATATAGATGGTTGTTTGTTCGGTTAACATTACTTATTTATTATTCCTGGATTTTTTTCTGCCTTCTTGGTGATGTCACATTTATTTCTGGATAAGAGAATCTGCTAAGTGATTGTATTATATTGAATTGAATTGTAATGTGCATATGTTGTATATTTGTCATATTATAGTATAGTGTATTGCAGGTACCTTGGAGCCTGTGGAACTGACATCAAGCTGGTTGCTGTAGGCCTCAATCTCTTTGTGCAGGATGTTGTGTGATGCAATCTGCTTCTCCAGGTCTGGCATACTGGGCCCATACTCTTCTGCATTCATTTCTCTCTATAAAACACAAGGAACTCCCTCAGCACGGCACTGACATCTGACAGTGGCATTCTCTAGTTTTCCGAGACAGCCCACAGCCATATGAACAGCTAATGCCTGCTGTTAGCCGAGGCCACAGACACAACTAGAAAACCAGGGATAGCATGCAGCACTGGTTGGGTCTCAGGTGTCACGCAAGGCTCCAGTTGCATTTGTTCTACATAATGAGACCTGCTAAGGACATGCTGGGATGGGGGTGGCTGTCGTCACCACGGTCCTGGGCAGTGCTCGACAGAACGTCTTGGCTTACCTGTTTCTGATTGAGCACCTGGGCCCAGTCGATTCTGGGCGCCAGATCGACTTCCTTGATCTGTTCGTACACCTCGCGGTAAAAGGCGCAGTCCTTGAACCAGCGGTCATGGAGGCGGATGACACTGAGTAGGCAAGCATCAAAAAGAGACTGAGTTCTCTGTACTGCTCTTCTTAACTACAAAATATGTAACCTGTAACCTTAGAAATGACATCACAATTTAGTATGTTTTAAAAACGCAGTTCTATAAGCAGCCCTGGGTAATGTGCCTTTCAAGCATCCTCTCGAACTACGTGGAAGTAGCGTGCTGTGGACAGGACTGCAGCACTCACTCGCTCTCAATCTCGCTGCCCTGTGGGTGCTTCAGCTTCTTGGCCCTGTCCACATCCAGAAAGAGATCCTTCAGCAGTCCCTCTGCCTCTGCCAGGCGGTCCGCGTTGTCTTTCTGGTGCTTAAGTGGCAGCTCTCTTCTTTCATTTTCGGCATCCTGAAAACAAGAACAGATAAAGGGGACATGTTATGGATTGACCACACATGGATGTGAAGGGGGGGGGTGGGGGAGGCTATTGTTTTGTACCTCTTTGTAATTTACAGTTGGAAATTACCCTGCAACCTGCATTCTCTGAATATTGTTCTCTCATGTCACTTGTATCTGTTCTAGCATTGGTTATGTAAGAAAAAATATTATATTGTGACAGATGTTGAACTGAGAAACAAGGTCAATAGTTATGTGTATTGATGTTTGCACACAGTGCACATTGTGCTTTGTTTAAGAGTTGTGGGCATGTATGTGTGTGCATATGTACATGTGTGCAAATTCTTCAGAAGGCAAGCCTATTTACCACAGCCAGCATTTCCTCAGCGCGCAAGACATCTTTCTCCACCTGATCGGCATTCTTCTGCATGCGCGCAATCAGCAAGGCCAAGTCGTTCACTTGGGTCCTGTGCAGGCAACAGGAAGGTTAATATGGGTACTTTTCACAACCAGACACAAAGCACTATCAATAACCGGAGAAACCCAGGAAGGGACTTTAAGATAATTCAAAACAAAATGAAAGATTTTCCATCTACACAATCCCCTCTTTGTAATGTTGTATTCTCTTTTCAAATTAAAAATACATAAGGTGTATGATGTACAAATAAGGTTGTACATCAGCCTATGTATGGAAACAAAGAAATGAGACTAAGTGAAGAGCCTAAGCCATTGATTGTTGTGTTTTGGGGTTCTGGGGAAACAGATATCTTATAGTTGTGTTGCACAGATTTTCAGTGTTGATAATTTTTTCATACTCCCATATGAACAATAGTCACTCATATGGGAACCTGTGATACAATACGCTTCTCAGTGGGTACATTAGGTTCACAGGTGATGAGATTATAAGGTGCAAGGTCCAGTTCAATAAAAGAATGGAATTCCACTTCCCTCCTCCGCAATTCTTCCCATTTCTGCCATTCCACAAACGTTGCTGTCAATCTGTTATCGTTTCTTAGTGCATTCTCTCATTCCTACTGAACTGGCAGGCTGTTAAAAGTCATTCCTGAACACTCCCTATGATTACTACAGCTTAAAAAAAGGGTTATAAGGTCTAGTTGCCTCCTTTAATGTTCTGAAGTTCAACCTCATTCACACTCAATCTCAAAGTTAATTGACTCCAGACAGAACATTAAACATTCCTCTCTAGAACTGTACATACAGGAAAACTACAGAATGATAATATCACAATGCAGGTTTGAGGCTAACTCTGTAGGCCTACGTACAGAATGTTTTGTGTGAACATGACGATATGTACCATCTGAATGTCAAGTAGTGCAGGACACATTCTCAAATCTCAGTCTGAAGTCTATCTCTGCTTATCATCTCTGTTAGTTCCACCATCCAGCTCCATTCTGACACATGCCTGTGCAGTGAAACCAAATATGGGCAATATTTCTCAATCCAAAATTAGCTACTGCCGCAAGGCAAATACAAATTGCATGTTTATTCCCCTAAAGTCCATAGTTCTCTCATTCACTGGAAGAGCAGAACACACAGTGATACCTCAGTGAAATGGAGATCACTCAGTCAAACTGACTACATTTTTTTCATTATTTGTTTTAACCATTTGAGTGTTATGAGAGATTTCATCTTACATTAGAACAAAAATATAAACAAACAGACAATACCTTCTGAACAGCAGTACTTACAAGGTGGGGTAAATTTGCTGATACAGCGAACAGTACGTGCATTTCTGTCACTGCCATGGCTAGACAATTTCTCTAAATCACCACAGAAAATATCCAGAACCCACACTCAAATGACAATGTGCCAAACCAGCCTTTAAGACCACAAATGAAGTTAGGCAGAGTCCATTCCAATGTCAAATTCCAACATCTCACGAGACTATTTAATAATTATAGAGGACAGAATATCGCAGTCATTCCATGATCCTACACAGCTGTCATTCAGGTATGCCTGCGATGTTTCATTCAACACTTATTGAAGTACATGGTATTATCAGTCACACAAAAAATAGATTTTTGTTTCAATAGGTTTTCATCTGGATATATAAATCTTAAATTAAATAAAACACAAGGGATGCTTTCCAAACATCCAATAAGTCAGACTCAAATCAGTTTTGTGTTTGTTTAGTACGGGCCAAATGTTATTAGTTGTATGGAGATTGTATCCGCAGCTCCCCGGGGATCTCAATAACTCCTTCAGACCTTCTGCATATTCACAGGTCCCGTTAGACTGAGCTGGAGGGGTCTTTGTCTCAGGAAGTAGTTTTTTGTTATTGCCAAACAACAGCAACAATACAGAGGTGTCCATCTCTTTGCCTATCACTCTCTATCTCTCTCGCCACCACGTATAAATTGTCCCTATGGCTGCTCTCGCTCCCTAAAGAGCAGGTGAAAGTTTGCTCAATGAGTCTCCGGCTTTTGTGTACAGATATCAGCATACTCCCGGTCATATCAGTGCACTCTGGGTCACTGACAGATAACGCAGGGTCTACTGTCCTATTACCCCGCTGATGTTTAAAAAATCTTTTAAAGTTTAATAAGAACAGACTATTGAGCCCATCAAGGCCCAACGTTTTGCCTATAATTTATAGTATATTTGCTTCAGCAATGGCTCAAGCCTGGCCTGAACATTCCACACATCTCTGCTTTCAATATGGCTCAGGTTAGCCATTACAATACTTCCTAATACCAGTTAAAAATTAATGACTTAATTAATCACCACCATGTCCTTATTGTTCTGCAAACAGAACTAAATGTGAGCTAAGCTTCAGTTAAGCCATCCCATCACCTGTCCACACATTCCGCAGGTCTCTGTGATATATGTTTTATGCGTTCACTTTCTGCTAAATAAAAGCAACATCATTTGTATGGTTTTCCATACCCACAGAAAACACTGCCCAACAGGAGGCATTGTGTAATGCAACAGGGATAACGTCAAACATGAACATGATGATGCAGACGCCCGCAGCAAATGAGGATGGCAGCTGCTTTGATCCATAAATTCTCCTCCCTCACCTGACCTTGCCCTTAAATATAAACCAGAACAAACATAGCAGCTCAAGCTGCACCGCCCACAATAATATAGTGCAATAATATTCCTCTAATACAGTGATAACTCTAATACAGTGATCTAATACAGTGATAACTCTAATACAGTGATTTAATACGTACTTAAAAGTTTCATGAGAACAGACTGCAGACCCTTGATTCTGGAGGGCTGCAGGGTCTGGTGTTTTCGTTTTGTTCTCGTTTGTTTGTTTTCACCTTAAAATCAGCAATCTGTTCAGATCAGGCGAGTTAACTGTGTGTTGAAACTGCTTTAATTGATAAGTTGAAGTGCTGAGTAACAACCAAAAGCGTGTAGACCGTGTGGATCGCCAGGGCTGAGAACCCCTGCTCTAATACTCATTGTGGCATAGCATTTATAAAAATTCTACCCAGAGATATCACCACCAATGTTTTTCCACATGAAACAGCTCTGATTAACATGCGGGCAAAGGTGATTTGTACGTGGTCATGAGTGAATTTCCCAATCAAGTACTTATTTAAGCACAAGGGATTAACAGAGATTGGTTCGTTTGCACCTTCTGCCGGCAGAGGAACCTGTGGCACAGCCCAGACAGCTCTGACAGTGTGGTTTCAGTGTTGCCCCAGGGCAGAGACAGGTGGAGTAAAACAGCACACCTCACACTCCCCCATTGCACAGGCTTTTCAGGAGTGGTCATCTCATCTCTTTGTTACCCTCACATTCTCGCTCTCTCTCTTCCTCTATCTATCTTTCTGCCTTTGGGCACACCCCAGTCTCTTAGCAATGCGCATATAGAATTCCTGACTCTCAAGTGTGTGGGCCCAACCTCCCCTTCCAGTTAAACAGAACATGCCAGTGACTGTGAGCTGCATGATTTAAAAAAATCTGTGTATGTATACAGCTAGCAATGACACAATACAGTCCGTCAGAAATTTCGGAATGAAAATAGACGGCATATGTAAACCAAATGTTAAATTAAACTTTATTTACTTCATTCCAATCCAGAACTATTTATGGTCATTTTCACCCGCAAAGCAGAAAAAACAAACACAAAAATCTTTCTCACTAAAAGTGAGCTGGATTCTTCCTTAAAATGTATTATTTGAAGTATCAAGAATATGTAAATTTAATTGAACATTATACCCATTGCAAAAATGAGACAAAGGAAACCCCTTTATTTGTCTATTTTGTATAAATATAAAGAATGAGACCAAATTTATGAGATTTTAAAACCAAATTAGTCAACCTGATACGAGGATTAAAAAGGCTTAGTCTGTAATAGCTCAATGAGGTCTTTGAAAACTCACCAAAATGTAATGTGCACCTCTCTACGTAAAAGAATGCAGAATCAAATTCCATAGTATGGCTGTATACTTATGTGTGCAGGTGTTTGAAGTTGTCCAGTTAAATTCAGGGTGAGAGATGAATGAACAAATATTCTCATAAATGATCCTGAGAAAAGTGTTTGAAAATCATCTTTAACTGGGTTTACTTTAGTAAATCTAGTAGTCTTCAAACATCACAGTAAAAGAAGACATGACTCCAAAAGATCTATTTGACCAAAATTGTTTGTTGACAAAATACAAATATTTTAAATAAGGGTGTAATTACCTCTGTCTACCTCAGTCAGGAATTGATTTTTGCAAACCAAAAGCTTTTTATTAGAGGCTATAAAACAGAACATGATCTTTTCCACACCATTCTGACCTTCTGTCCAAGCTACCTCTACACACCGAAAGAAATGTCTTGCTTGGCAATAGAAACTGGGTTTACCCTTTAAACCACACTCATGTTTACAAAGCAAGACAAAAACTCCGGTTCCAAAAACTCTCAATATAAAAAACTCCTTTGACTCATAATAGCCACCTGCAATTGCTAGCATAAGCTGTGAACCATATCTCAGTTAAATCCTTCAGGAACCTGTATTTAATTAGAACAGAGTGATGGGCAGCAAAAAGTAAAAGTAACTCCCTCCAGTAGAAAGGAAATATGACACACACACACACATAACACACAGACACGGGCAGAAGGCCCCTCTGCTCAGACTCACTTGCTGATCTTGCCGGACACCTTCAGCAGGCCGCTGTCCTTCTTCTTAAACATCCTGGGGCTCTCGAGCTGCGTGAATCTAAGTCCGTGTGTGTCTCTCCCTCAATCCTGTCTCAGTCTGCTCTCTTTGCAGTAGTGGGAGTTGTCTGTGTGACACGGTAGAGTTAAAATGTGGCTACCTGGCCCAGCTCCGCCCTGGGAACAGGTGCGCCGACACCCAGACATTTATCTTGTGCCACAGGACCGGGTGGACCTGTTTCACACTCTCATTCCTGCTCACTGGCCCTGTTTCTCTCTACCTCATCCATTTGCTTGTGATTTTTAACATTTGTTTGTGTTTTTACCACACAGGTTGATATAGGGAGAATCTGAATGATGTTAACAATTTTATATATTTGAATGCACCAATCGTATAATTAAATTCATGGAGATATAATCACAGGTTGTAGCAAATAGTGCTTAGAGTACACCTGTATGCCTAGGAGAGGGGGTCGGTGAATTGCTGGATTGGTGTAATTTTAAGGGGAAGGGGTGGTCAGAGTGACAGGGGAGTGTAAGCGTTGTTTATCAGTAAATAAAATTTAATTTCTCAGCAAACAGCACATTTTAACCTCAAGAAATAGCACCCATGTTATGAATAATTCATCCAGACTCCCATTAGCTCTCACCATCAAGACCCATGCATACTGTACAATGAGTCCATATATTCTGCATGATTCGCTTCCATTTAAGGACAAAGATCATATTTGTGCATTCTCCTCTGTTTGCAAAAGTAATTCTAGAGCACTGACGTTGTCAACCCGTCGATCCATTTCTAAAACCTGCATGTGCTGGCATCATAATATTGGAATGTCTCTTTTCACAAAAACTTGAGCTTTTAAGCAGAAGGAAGTACATTTTGTTGCAAAGAATGTCTTGGTATACACTTGCAGTGAAGAAGCGAAGAGGAATGTGTAAAGCTCAACCAATTATGTTAGTGTTGTAGGTTCTGAAGATACAAGTGAGTCCCAAACACCAGCTTCACGCAGGTAATGGTAAATCCCCATCATCCAGGACATGCCAGACTTTCTTAGACTATTCATTGCTGTAGCCTACTTTGCTATGACTGCTTTCTGAACCATTTTACTGCATATGGAGGTAAAATGGTTGGCAGGGTGTAGCATAATGGTTAGGAAATTGAACTTGAAGGTGGTACAAGGTGGTACATTTGACTCCAGATGAAGCACTGTTCTACCCTTAATAAATGTTAAACCTTAATTTCTTCAGTAAATGTCCAGCTGTATCATGTGATTGCTTGTATGTAGCAAATGTAACTTATGGAAGATGCCAGAAATATAGATGTGAAATGTTCCTGCATGCTTTTTCTTGAAAGCAAGTGATCATCCCAAAGGCTTTTAACTTCTTGATGACAACTGAACAAACTGAAGGGTATACTGTGATTGTGTTTGTGCTGAACTTCGGTCAAAGACAAGTTGAATGAAATTAGCATTGTGACAATGAAGGAATAAAATGACTACATGCTTTGCATATTCCCGTCTGCAGCGACCATTTGCACCTAATGATCAAAAAGGTTTCTGAAGCTTCCAAGTTCCAAATGAAACTTGATGCATGAACTGGTTGCCCTTTTAAATATTTCAAGTATTAAATAAGTTTGTACTAATAATAATAATAATAATTAGAAGAATAGATTGCATTTACAAAGAGCTTTTCATGATCTAAAAATGCATCACAGTGAAAAGTGAAAACTCAGCTCAACCACCCAGTGTAGCACCCACCCGAGTGATGCGTGTCTTCCATCCTGTGCATGAATGCTCACCACATATCAGCAGAGCTGGAGAGGGAGTTCTATTTAGCCAACTGTGTAATGTTTAGAAAACCAGGCTCGGAAATTTGCCAGGACACCAGGGCCTACTCTGCTTAAAATGCCACAAGATCTTTAATGACCAGAGTAAGAACCTCGGTTTCATACCTCATCCTAAACAAGTTGTTTCACAGCATCGTGTCCTGGACACTATGTTGGGGTATTTTGGCTGTATTTGGTCCACACAAAAAACCACCCGCTACCTATTCAAACCCACACTTGTCTACTTCAGGTTATAGTTATGGCTAAGGGTTCCGGTTTGGCAGATTGGGAATTGGTTTGGAATTGTGTCTAGTACTCAATTTGTGTGGAACAAGTACTGCTTGCACACTTACAGTATACACTTACATACTTACAGTATACACACAATTCATTATGACTTTCACACTGTAAAATCTTGAGTTGTTGGCCTGGGCAAGTCTGTTTAACCATTTTTGGGAACTTTCCAAACATCATTGCGACACACCCAAATGTTTCTTGTGCTTATTACTTGCAGGGCAAAGGATCTTACTGTTTATTAATTTAATGGCATTATAATTAAGCAGGGGCTGCTAGGTGGTTCAGCATGTTAAGACATTATTCCAGTATATGGATGGGCGTCACGGTCTGGTATTGAAACCAAATGTTGAATCCAGACTGGCCAGCAGACACCCATGGTTATACATAATTGGTCATAGCATCGTCCACGGAGGGAGGGGTTTAGTTGGCTGAGATGACCGTACCCCATTCCTCCCCAGCAGCCCCCCCCTGGTCAATAGGGCTCCACATTCTGTGTGCTCAACCCACGTTCAGCGCTTTCTGCCAATGAGCACGCGTGCAGGCTCAAATTACGGGCTGTATGAAAAGAAGCAATGGCTTGCCATCATGTTTCATAGGAGAACTTATGCTTGGCTCTGTGGAGGTTGCAGTAATGGCCGTGGCAGGTGAAAATTACTGACCATTACAAATTTGGAGAAAAGGGGAAAGACACTTTTATAAAGATAATTAACTGCACATTTATATACTGAAAAGTTGAACAAAAACAAAATTTAACCAGTCTTGCATATGCAGTTCAAGTCACAACTTCAATTTTTCCAAGCCAGTTGACGGTTACCCTTAAATTAAACCAAAAAGCACAGCATCAAGAGGAAGCATAGGCTGCCATCAATGATCTATTCATGAAATAAAAAATGAATACTGAGGGACACAATATGGTAAATTGTCCAACCAGCACAAAGGCACTTTGTTTCATCTCTGCAACTCTGACAGTCCAGAGCAAATAGTTCTGTCTTGAATCTGTAATGAATCTACACTGCCAATTTGCCATATAATGAAAACGGGGAAAAAAAACTGATTACATTTAAGAAAAAGTAAAAAAAAGCCTGTGGCCTTTGGTTGGAGTTTATCCTCCCCTTTTGTTTATCTTCTGTGGAAATAAAGGGCCAGGGAGAGCTTTGTTGTAATCCCAACAAAAGAGCAACGAACGTAAAAAGACCACTGCGCCACTGTGAGCAAGAGCCATTCCCCTCTCAAGAAACGACTTTACGAAACCTTGGAATGTGGCCATGCAACAGGCATGGCAACCTCAGAAGTAGATTGCCCACATTTTTGCAATTCTCTCTCCCAGCTCAGGCCTAATGACCATTTCACTGGTATTGTACTTCCAAAGCAACGTAAAAAAAAAAAATGCACGACAAGCAACACTGGGCAAACTTGGGATTGGAGGAATGTCTTGGCCAGAGGCCTCAACGCTTTCCCTCACCAGCCAGACACCTTCCAAGAGTAAGATAGTAAAACTAAACAATAATCTACTTGAGTTAAACCTACTTGAGATAGAGGACCGCCACTGACAATAGGTGGTGGTTTTTGGGCAATCGATTTCATTGGCAAGACTACTCAGGTGGAAATCAATGGCAGCATTGCTCATTCAGCCTGTGAGTCAAGTGTACTGCTGATGTACAAAAGGAAAACTTTTTTTTTGTATAGGGGGTGTGGTAAATAGAATAATGACCTACAGGCTGCTGTAGTAAGGACTATGAACCCAACAGGTAAAAACAACAACAGTAAATAAGAGACAGGGCAGAGAGTGAAAAGGTGAAACAAATACATCATGAACAGCAGTCAGCTAGGAAAATATTAGCCAACAAAATTTATATTTACATTTTTGAAAGGTACGCCATTTAAGTGTGGTTGACTTTTACAGTAGAGGGGCTTCCCAAGAGAAATGCCCCTTGGTTGGGCAGTAAAATACATCAAGATGGCAACCTATCCAAGTCATTTGTAAATTACAGGAACACCGTGTTTCAAGACAGCAAAACAATTCCAATCCCAGATGAAAAATAAAGACAATAAAACAATACATTGAACCCATAAATTCAGTTCTGAATCCAAGATATAAACCCAAGCTCATCAAACGAGAGGAATTCAGTGGAGGACTGTTTTCAGGCCCTGCAAAAATAGTCACACATAGCAGGTCACTGTCATCAAAATAAATATTTTACACCCCCCAAGGCCAAACTGCAGACCTATGAAACGGAAGAAGCCCTCAGATGCCACAACGGGAGATCGATACAGATCTTGGGAAGAATGGTGTGGGAGGCGACAGCAGGTCCAGATAAAATTCCACACTGAGAATTGTATGTTGTACTTGTGGTTTCAGCAGGTGTGTCATCAAGAACACACCCCGCACTGGTATTCACCTCACCAACACGAGAGAGAGAGACGCTTCATCGCCTAGCGACAGCCTCCGTCAAGACTCCAAATCAAATCACTGCCCAGGCAATCCATTCTACCATTGTGTAGGCAGTCCCATGCATAGGTGTAAGTGACAAGCAGAACAGATTGACAGAAACCGGTGTTTTATTTGGCCTTAAACAAACAAGATTAAAAATCAAAAATGATTTTCTTACAGAATCTCCTATTCTATCCATTCAGCCATTTGGGTCATGTACCAGCAGATGTACACACATTTTGTTCAATAAAACATGGAGGAGTGGAGGGGGGGAATGAAAACTATGCTGGCACAACTGTTCTCAAATTAAGACAAACATAAGACATTTTCATAAACTTGTTTTGGACAAACGGAGCTGTAAGGTTATCAGGAGCTAAAATGAGGTTCCGTTCCTGGACAGAGTATCATATTCTGACCAATTACCATTCTGCACAGAAAAAGCAATTTAACTTCCTATCAAACTGAAGAGCGCTTTAAAAAAAAATAAAGCAATGTGACACACCCCTTAGACTGGCCGCTGCCTCCACAGTTGATACTATAAGCATGTTCACGAATGAAAGGTCTGCGTGCTACTGAGGACAGCGTTATAGAGGGAGGAAGAGAATCAGAAAACTAAACTGAGCTTTTTAGTGAGAAAGCTGCCTTCTGCAGTTGATAAACTTCAAATGCCATCCATGCAGTGATGTCAAAGCATGTATTACATGCATCTGTAAGACGAGTCTTCAACAGATGCGTTGCTACAATTTACGTGTAGAAATGAGAGAATTGAGGCAACAGGGAACTGACATTAATGTATGGGGCTGTCACCGTTCTTTCAGCCACGTACGCACTAAAAGAGCAAGCTTCCACTTGTTGCTATTACCTTGTTAAGTATGGCATTCATAGCTTAGTTGTGTTGTTTTCACAAAAGGATAAAACGTTGATGTCCCTCATAAGAACCGTCTATATGCTCGGACATTGTCTGCAACGACGGGCTAACACAGGCAATTAACAAAACATAACGACATTAACACTGGTTACAAGAAAAAGGCGCTTTAGAGTTTGAAATTATATTTTAGATGATCAAAGTTTCTATCTAAATTTAGATTCCTTTTCCCAGACAGGGGGCGGGTGCTAATGAACACATGGAACAGTCATGTGGATTCTGATTCGCTCTGGGGCCGGATCCTGGGCTGGTACACCTCAGGACACAAAGACAGGCCAATGTTTAGCTCCCAAAGCCAAAGATTCCCTTGATGTAGCCCGTCAGGCCACCTTGGCCCTTCTGCTCCACCTTGTCGTCCAGGGGTGGGAAGGCCACGTGATTGAGAGCCAAGTCGAAAAACAGAGGCTTGCAGGGGATTGGCTGGAAGTCTGGGGGGAACTGCACCAGATTGGGCTGCTTGCCCAGTAGGGCGGGGTCCAAATGGAAGGCATCCAGTCGCTCACATAGGGGCTGCAAGGAGGGAGACAAAACCAGTAAAAGCTCTGCAGTAAAATACGACAAAACAGAGAAATGCAGCCTGCTGAAAAAATCATGGGGCTAGTTAAGATTTCGGAGCAAAAAATGAATAAATAAAAATATTTTGGACCAAGACATGGCATTGAATGGAATTATGGCATGTATTAGCATATCCCCAGTTGGTGTTCCACTTCCTGCTGCTCTATTACACTTTCCCAAACTGTTCTCTCTCTCTCTTTCTACATTCTGCTGGCGGGGCTTATGCCCCACATCTCGAGAGTTGCTATCCGGCTTCCTGTCCGTCGCCGCTTGGCCCTCCCTCCTCACCACCACCGCCAGCTGCTCTTGCCACCATCGGCACCGGGTTCCCCACCATCATTGCCGCCACATCTGGACTGTCATCTAGCTGCTGCTGGTTTTGACCATGCTGGTCATTAAGATCTAGACCCTGAGCCGACCAGGGGAGGATGGGTTCCCCCCTTGAGTCTGGTTCCTCCCAAGGTTTCTTCCTAGTTACACCAGGGAGTTTTTCCTTGCCACTGTTGCCTCTGGCTTGCTCTTGTGGGGGCTGGGTTTTTCTGTGAAGTGCATTGTGACAACTAGTTGTGAAATGCGCTATATAAATAAATATTGATTTGATGACATACAACTGGCATTATTATACCACTGTCATTCTGTTAATTAGGATAAACTAGTCCCCCAACCCCCCCCCCCCCAGTCAGCCAAACAAAAATCACATCAAGTTCAGCCTTGAGTAAAACATGTGGAGTTAAACCACAGATATTTCTGTGCCTGGCACAAAATCAGAGAAAGCAGACATCTGGTTTAACCACTTACATCGAAACCGACAGAATCGACCTACATGCAGCATGGCTTCTTCCCAGTGTGCCTGAACACAGCCGGAAAGGATACTGCTCGCGTGTAATTGGTTCACAACAGTGGCAAAAGCACTAAACTTTTCCAGATGATTTCACTTAATGTATTTTATACACTCGTTTGACATGTAGCTCATTTAAGAAAAATGTTAGCTACAACGGGCATATCAGCTAATCTACATGCTTACATGTTTCCAGAAAGCAGGATAACTAACAAAGTTACATTTAAAGGGCCAATGAGTCAAGCAAAACGAGTACATTCATCAGCTATAGTCTAAATCAGATTTTCTTCAACAGCATTCGAAATATATAGATTAAACTTGGGAATTCACATACATTTTAGAAAACTAAAAGAGGAAATCTGTAGAAGCACACGTCAGCTTCTACGTTAGATTGTGTAGTGCGTGTTACACATAGCTATGCTAGTAAAACCATGGGTCACATTCCAAACCACTCCCTTAGTCCCATCCTATCATTGGAATGAGGCCCGGCAATAATACCGATACACCGCCTACTACAGGTCAGCAGTCACATCCCACGGAAAGGTAATACACGCAACTGGTGCCCTTCATGGGTTATTTATTGCATTACGTGTTAATTTTAAGTGTTTAACGTTGCTACATTTCTGTAACCATCTATAAATGAAGAGAAAAATCTAATGGAGATTGAGAGATGAGGAAAACATTTTAAAGGAGCAAAAGTTATTGCAAAGCTCAAGTACTCCGCTGCAGTGGCTTTGAAGCTTCTTGCACATGCAAAGATGAACTGAAACTTCAAGCTATATAACTGACCAGAGTTTAACACTACAGTTGATAGCCTCTTGCATGCATAGATCGGCAGTTCCCTCTCTGTGCGTTGGAATTATAATTAAGGTGACACTCATCCCACGTGCAATGCGGATGGATATTCCCGATCTTACAGGGGGTTAGTTTGGGCCCTTACCTTATTGTCCTTCACCTGCAATTGCTGAGGAATTTCTGCGACATCCCCGGTGTCTAGGGGGGAAACACACACTTATACAGTCATGCAGACTAAACAAAGCACTGCCAAAGACCTCAGCCTCACTGTGCCGTCTACTACATCACTGCCCATGGAAAGAAAACTGCCAACATGTTAGCTCCACTAATAGTAGGTTTCCCTTTGTTGATAGCGGAGATTTCTCTCAAAGTCTATTTGCCTCTTTGACCAGCATTAGGGAGGGCAAAGTGGTGTGCAAACAGTTGTGTGTGACCAGTAGAGCATTAAACCAACCAAATACTATAAAAACCGACCAGTTTCACCCCCTACATATGTGGGTTGAAATTTGATTTAGCAGTCGTTAGCATGTTTTTGCAGTAAAACATGAGTTACCATGGACTCCTTTTGTTTTGAATGAGGAGTACTCATATGGGAAGCAAGTATGCCAGTCAAGACACTGTGTGGTGTCATTTGTGCAAGTCGCTCATTCACACCTAATTGAAACTGAGCACATTCCTCCCCTGCTGCTCTGAGCGTCACTTCCTCTCATTGTGGCCAACCATACTTTCACTCACCCAAGATGGCTGCTGCCTGCAGTGAGTACTTCTCTGCGTTGACTTCAGAGATCAACTCCTGGACATCAGGGAGGTCCTGTGTGTCAGAGGGAGAGGGGAAGAGGGTTCACAATGCTGGAGAAAACACTCAATCAAGGCTTTACCAATGATGTTTTCTAAAACTTGAATCAGTAGAAATTAGTACCTTACACTGGCAATAAATCTTGAGACTGCATTTTAAATAGCCAACGTCAGAGTAAAGTGTAGTCTGAAGCGCATTAAATTTACCACAACAGAATATACACAAAATGCTACCAGCAAGGTGGTTTAGACATTGAATAACACAACCTTTCATTTGACAATCAGGGGTCACCTCGCAAACCTTTCAGGCATTTTCTATTCCCAGTCGGAGACGCTCAGCTTTGTAAAACAAGGCATCCGTTCTATTCTCAGATAAATAAAGAGGGGCTCCTACCTTCAGACTGTTGTTCAGGCTCTTGGCCTTAGACTGGACCTCGCGGGCATATTTCAGCACCCGCTCATACAGAACCAGTGCCTCGCTCCACTTCTTCACCAGCACATAGGATTGGGCAATGAAGAAGCACCTGTCAGGAGAGGAGGGGTGGGGTCGACTCACTGACTATGAAAACGTACAAGTTTCTCAGACAGAAGGGAGGAAACTGCATCTGCAACTGATTTGCATTATTAACATGCCACATGCATACATAACATACTTTAAGGATGTTCATGCTGCCAGAGTAGTAACTCGTGTGGAAAAGTAAGAAAGCCACACGGTCAGTGCTTCTGTAACACTTGAGGGCAGAGAGCTACACCCTGTCACTGACACCTGCAGCTTTTGGCAGTTGGAAGTGCTTTCGCAGAAACCAGATTCAAGCCCTCCTGAAATCGCTGTACTTGAAATGGCCGTGCCCTCAGGCTATGCTGGACCCTGCTTTCACTGATCCTGAAACGTTTGCTTCAGTCAGGACAGTTACAGTTGAAGGTTGTGTCCAAGGAGATGTTCATTTTGCCTAGGGGTCGAGGGAACTTCAAAAGCCAAGTCCAGAACCAGCGAGAGTCTGTATGTCTGTCTGTATCCCACCAGGGGGTCAGAAGTGGCTCAAACAGAGAAACCCATTATAACTATTAAACATTACTATTGAATGGTGACTCACCATGCGAAATGGTACATTAATCCTCTGAGCTAGTTTCCAAATATAGTCATGTAACACTTCAATAAACACCAAATTTCTCCCCCAAACCGAAACACAGGAACATTTGGCATCACCACAAGGCTCGTCACAAGAAAAATGTTACTTGTCAAAAAACTTTGCGTCGTGCTGTCAAGTGACCCACATCAAACAAATAAAATGGGTTCAGACAAGACTTTCTCTGGTTCTCCCCCAAACATCAATTACACACAGGCTAGGAGCCATCGGCATTCGCTTGTTGAGCTGCATGGGCTCCAGTTTTTGCTCTCGTTCCCACCCACTTTTGTTTCCAATTTGCGTTTTCTGTATTCTGTAATGTTCTGTACCTATTCTTTCGATTAGAACAGGGCTAGGCAACCCTGGTCCTGGAGTGCCAGAGAAATTTCTGGTTTTTGTTCCATCTGAACTTGACTACAAGAGTTTGATGGATTTTTAAAAGTCTGAGCCTGAACATTCTGAATGGTGAAACGGCAAGTGCCTCCAGTAGATGGTCACCAGCATTCATTAACCCAGATTAACTCAAATTAATCCAGTTGTGTCAGTGTTTCCGTTATATACATTTTGCAGTGACGGCCCGCCGCTGCAAAATTATTGCCGCCGCTTCAGAATTTTATGAAATGTCATGAAGTCGCAATTACACAACTCTGCGGAGCTGTCCGCTCCACTGAACTCAAACGAACCGTCCGCTGTCTCTCCACTTTGAGGATGAGCAACTGGAACGATGACAGGACGTCAATCACTCGCAAAGTCATGACAACCAAATAAACAACAGCGTGAGTACAGCATTTTCTCCTCAGGCAGAGTGACAAACAGGGCAGAGGATAGGATTACGTTACCGGAGAACAAGAAAAAAAGGTCGATTTAACTCATTAACGTTAAGTTAGATAGATTTTACAGTATAAATAAACATTCGCAATGTATTCTCTTTTGATGTTCATGGCCAACAAATTATTATTAATATTAATAATATATCGTGAAATAATGTTCCAGCTAACGTTAGGTAGTTAATGTTTAACGACAACGTTTGTGTAACGACACAGTTTCTTCTTGTGACGAGCCTTGTGGAGATGCCAAATGTTCCTGTGTTTCGGTTTGGGAGAGAAGTTTGGTGTTTATTGAAATGTTACATGACTATATTTGGAAACTAGTGGAGCAGGAGAGAGGGCAGAAAGAGAGGACAGTAGAGGAGAGAACTTTGTCACTGAGGCTAATATACAGTGCCCTCTAAGTAGTGGGTCAAAGAGGCATTATTTATGAATAAATAGATGTCAATAAATATGTTCCAAAGTTTGTTTTGCAGTCAAGTGTCATTTTATTTCATATTTTTAAATGACCTATTATTATTCACTCAGACGGCACGCGCGCAAAACCCAGGTACAACAAAACTCTTTACCCCCGCTGCTGAAAAAAATCCTAGAGGAAACACTGAGTTGTGCAGTTATCGGTTTGGATGGAGCAAAAGCCAGGACCATCTCTGGAACTGCAGGACCAGGGTTGCCTACCCCTGGATCATAAATTCAATACATTGTCATGAATGTGTTGAAACTTAACCACTTTGCGCAAATGCCCAATTTGGTCAATTCTTACATATTTAGGGGTTGTTCTAGAAACTTGGAAACTAGCCAATAATGACATACTGAGGGCTACATATGTGAAACAGGCTCAACTATACATTTCCTGGATCACAGTCTCCGTGTCCACAAGTGTGCAAAATCTGAGGGTGATAGGCAGAACTACTAAAGATCTATGATGCAAAATATAGGCAGTGTACCCTGTTGTCACTTGATGTCTCCAAAACTATCCAAATTGTCTAAATTGTGCACTGCTGTAAATCATAATAATTATATATTTAACTACAAATCAACTGTTTTGGCTCATAAAACACATTTTTGCATCATTTTCAAGCAGGATTTACTGTCTTCTCATCAATACAGGGGATAGATATCTATGGGTTCAAAAACCTATCCAAAAGATGTCTAGCTACACGACAACAGTAGTATTTAGAAACTCTGTATTATGTATTGTCGTCAGAAATGGCATACTAAATAAAGCGAGAACACAGTGTTTGTCGTTTCCACTCAGTTTGGTTGCAGGAGCAATGAATGTCCCAGTTGAGCAATCGCAACACCGCCGTCTTGGTAACTAGGGCGTGAAATAAAAACTAATCTCTTTTGATGGCACCTTTGTTGCATTTTCAATGTGTTGAACATGGGCATTCATTTAAAGAAGGATTCATAAATGGTCATTTTTACCAACTTCATATGTTGTAACTTTTACTACAACTTGAACCTTTGTTGAGCATCTTTAAAATGGTGGCTCTCAAGGTCCAAGACAAAGCACTGCACAGCACAGCACAGAAGCAGTAATGGAGTGCCAACAGACAGCCTCACCTGTATGCCTTATAGACCAGTGTCTTCAGGGAGACCTCCTTCTGGAAGGTGTGGTCCTCTTCCAAACCCTGCAGGGCAGACAGCTCAGCCAGACTCTGCAATGTGGGGGAGCGGGAGATAAGGACCATTATATCCCCTTAAAACGCCAGCAACTGTGACCGCACGCACGGCCGCTCGGCTGAATTACACCTGCAGTCTCTTCCTCCTCAATGTGAGGAGATGGTTTCTGGCTATCCAGCAGCTGCGCTAGCGCTAGCCTCAGACGTACCTGCAGGATGATTTCATAGAGGCGGATGAGGTCCTGCGGCCGCGGACCCCTCTTGCTCTCGTCGGGCTGCGGCTCCTTCAGCTTGGCGTGCAGCACGTTAGCCATGCTCTCGTTACGCTTCACCACCGTACACAGCTTGATGTAGGTGAGATAGCTGCAGGCGCAAAGTCAGACACGCAGGGAATCACACGCACGCTCTGTGCTGGACTCCAAAGGAAAGATGAGCAAGGCCTTGCTTACCTGTGCAGGTACTGCAGATTGGAGACTTTCCCATTCTCATTATCCACAGCCCTCTCCCTCTGTTTCTGTGGTTTAACACAGGCAAACCATTACTGTACGTTCACAAAATGGATGTGTGCATAGTGAGAATGAAGTGACTGGACAGTGTGACTAGGGCCGGGCGATACACCACAATTATTATTATCGAATGCAATAACAGGGCATTTTGGGGGCATTTTGGGGGCATTGCCTTTCTTTTCTTTTTTTTTCTTTTCTTTAATTATACCTGATGCAGCAGTAATCTAAACTTTAGAGGGCATGCAAAATAGTTCCGGGAGAAAAATGTCACCACTGTTTTATTAGGTGTTGATAAGACGGCCAATCAGCAGTAGGGCATTGCAGCGTCTATGCGATTGACAAAAACACATAAAATTAAGACTGTACAACCTTGCTGCTGATTGGCCGTCTTATCAACACCCAATCGATAGTGGTGATGTTTTTTTCCGAAAGCATTTAGCAGCCTCTGCAGTTTGGATGTTTACTACCGCACCAGCTATCAGAGAGAAGAAAAAAAAAAAAAGACAAAAAGAAAGACAATACCCCACATTGTGGCAATGGCCATTATTACATTTGATAATTATCGTTGCGGTATATCGCCCAGCCCTACGTGTGACCCCCCCTCCTCCTACCGAGTCAGACTTTATCTCCTCTCTCACAGCCTGGATGGTGTCCCTGCACTCCACCAACAGGGTTTCATAAAGGCGCTCCTTTGTGTCCTCATTGGCTGCCTGTTTGAGGGTAACACAGGAGAGTTCACTCATCAGAACCAGGCAAAGTAGTCCTTCAAAAATGCCACCAAAACAGTCAAAATTCACTCATCTTTCTACCTTATTGTAACTAAATATTCACAATGAAAAAAAATAAAAAAGCAAATAGATTTTCATCCCTTATACCATAAAGTAGAAACATCCTAACAATTCACACAAACATGAGCGCGTTTGCACAACCAAACCTATTCATACAAATTACAAAGGAAAAATGATTCTGGTGTTGTCAGAACATTGTGGAGTTTACATTACATTACAATCATTTAGCAGACGCTTTTATCCAAAGCAACATACAATAAGCGCATACAGAAACGTCATCGAAGTAACTACAGAACAGATAAGACAAAGCACATCCTTCCCATAATGTAGCAGCTATCCCTAGTAATGAACATTGAATGTAGTTCACAGTAAGCTGTGGGTAAATCAGCTCTACTACAATTCTATTCAAAATACTATTATAAACTATAACAAACAGTTACACAAGAAAACACAGGGAACAAGTCTCATGAGGTCCTACATCTGTGGAGTCTTATAATGCCAGGCAAGGGATTTTCAAATAAGAACATTGGCAAAAGACTTCATTAAAGAAACAAGTCTTAAGCACGGTCCCAGGTTTTCATGCAACACATTTAAGTATCTCTTCATTTCTGTGCAACGCCCTCCTTTGTAGAGAAAGCAGTGTTATTCATTTGTTGAAATTCTGGTAAAGTAGCATTTCTTATCCCCACAAGACATTGCAACTACAGCACTTGTGTAGGAGAAGGCTATCCCAAAGCAGCGAAGATTCCTTTAAAAGAAAGCACTTCAACTGTGTAACATACAAAATTTTTCAAGTGATTGGGAGATCAAGTCAACCGATTGGGAGTGGGAGCCTCTTCTGGAGTTAAATAATGTACGCCACTCGAACAACATCAGGTGACAATAGAAGACTGCACCATAATAACCAATAAAAGAACGAAGCTACATGCTAGAGGCTCTGCTTCAATAGGGTGTGTGTGTCGTAAAAGCTTGGTCATGTTTTTAGAACACCATCCTACAATGCCAGTGTATGCGGTTCAATTAAACTACCAAGATATAGACACTATATACTGAGTAACATCAGTTGGTGTTTTCGAGTCCGACCCTTATCGTAGATTGTACAGTTGGCCTTACGACTGAAGATAGAGTACACAAAGAAAACGCAATCACAGTTCTGAATGTCACCGAACAGGTTTCCTCAGCATTCCTGCCCTGAGCCCCCAGACGGACTGGAGAACTGGTTCATTCATAAATGGAGATGCTTGTTCTCCATCAGACAGCAAATACAACAATAGTACTGTGCTGCATTCCATCATTTGGCTCTCACAATAAAACGCTATAGTACACATACGTATGACCTAAAAGATGGTGTAAGAATTAAAATACAGGGAGCTACACTTCAGTGCTTAAGACACTCAAGTGTTCAAGATAGTTGTGAGACTTTGTCACCTGGTACCACCCAAACATGTAGCACTCCCTGCCAGCACCTCCCAGGACAAACCCAACTGGGACAACCGGTTTCATCCCCTCCACCCAACATTACAGTGCCAAGAAGGGAGGAGTAAGAGGCCAAACCTGTCTCTGAAGACTCCCACCAAGGGACTCCCTGCACATGCTCACAATGCTCAACTGAGCTGCCAATAAAGGCACTTAGGTTATAAAAAGGTGCACTTACAGCCCCTTGTGGCTTTCTTTGACCAGTGGCTCCAATTCTAGACTCATTCCCCAAAACATAGTTGTTCTAACATAAATCAGTGGGAAAAATCTAATGCACAAAAAATATTCTAAAAACAAACATTCCAGCAGCCTTTTGAGTCCATGCTGGGGCCTGTCCCACTATGAAATTAATCTCTTTACAGTGCTATTCCCACACTAGTGAGCTCCAGGACACGGAATCTGTCGGGCAAATCTGCATAAGTGGGTCGGCCCAATGTACAACGAACAAAAAAGAACTTGCTTAATGGTGCCTCGTTCAGCGTCATTACTTTTTTTTCTCGTTTTGGTCTGCCCTGCCCTGCCCTCTACCCCCTGCATGCTACCTAAAGGCAGTACAATAGGCACTTCATTAATCTGTAAATTGGACGGAACAATTGCACAAATTGGGTCGTGTGTCCCAGTCGAAAACCACACCTCTGGCAGAAGCGACAGTGAAGTTTGCGTTTGCTGAAATAAGAAGGAATTTTAGGACAAAGCTGAAGGACAAGGTCCCCTGACTGAGGTGCATAAAGTTTTATAGCGTAGAGAGGCCTGTCATATTTATACTATTAGACCGCTGCAAGAGTTCCTGTGGCGGTGGCACACCCAGTGTGTGAGACGTTGTGTCCTAGGCACACCCAGTTTCTGAATGGTACACCCAACAATCGGTGGCACCCCCCCCCCGGACTGCGATCGCAATCTCTCCGCCCCCCTGTCCGCGATCACAATCTCCCCCTTGGCCCACCCACAAAATCCTTGATGGAATGAAAGTCAGTTGTGACCGTGCGCATGCCAGGGCCATGACTGATCTCAGGGTGTGGCAGGTGCGGCTGGGAGAGGTTGCTCTGGGGCTAAGAGAAAATTCACTCTGACAGGAACCTGCAGTTTCACCCGAGTCCCCAAGGAAGAGAGCTCCACCTGCTGACCAGTAAGGTTGGGTATCGTTTGAAATTTTTCGATACCGACACCCTTAATTCGATAAGATACCTGAACGATACCCTTTTAGATACTTTATATCAGGGCTCAGAACCTTATAATACTGGTAGGAATAGGTAGAAACAGGTTAGATAAGCATCCCAGGAACTTTATTTTATAGGAATATCATTACATTTTTTGATGGCATCCAAATTTGCCGTGTTCACTGGGTAGGATTCAGATAATACATATCAACCTTAATTTGGCACACCAGATTCTAATGAGCAGCTCAACAAGCTCTCTAGCTGTTGAATGAGGTGTGCTTTGTTAGGGTTGGAGTGAAAACCTACAGGACGGTAGATCTCCAGGAAGAGGGTTCATATAAGATCTCCAGGAAGAGTGCAGGAAGAGTGTTCATATAAAGCAGGGCTGCCCAGCCCTGCTTTATATGAACACTTTATATGTTTATCGGCCAACTATGTTTCTATAAATGATTATAACTGATATTTTTACTATTTGTAAACATTTTCATTCTGTTAACATTATGTCATTGTAAAATGACAGAATAAGAACAGAAGAAAAAGCACAATTCCAAAAGTACAATGGTTTAGATTAAATTGATTGGTTTTAATTAAACTCATTAAACAATTACCATTATAAACCAGAAATACACCTTTATAGAAAACAATTTTATCTTTGAAGAATGGTTTGCTTGTTCACCAGGTATGGTCCAACTGATGCAGACCTTTTTGAAATTAAAAAGCCACACCCTCAATCCATTCCAAACCAATACAAATAAGAAGTTGTGTAAGTCGCTCTGGATAAGAGCGTCTGCTAAATGCCTGTAATATAATATATAATATACAAATGTTCAATCCATGAGGACAAAAAGCCTGAGCCAATCTCTTTCACTGAGTAGTAATGAAACTTATCTGAAGCCAATTAACCTGTTGATTGATACATTCAAGTATGTTCTCCTTTCCTCAGGAGCAATTATATTCTACTGGACAGTCAAAACAGCGGCATCTAGTGGTCAGAAAGTTACAACCCTAATACATAATGGAACCGAAATTGGACATGGGAGAAGCTTTGCTCCAAAATGTATCTCCCTAAAACCTCTGGAGCATAGAGAACTTGTACTACATAGTGGTTGTGGGAGTGGGCATGCAGTAGGGTTTGGGTGGTCCCTGGATGGATTTTGAACGTTTATTTGGATTCCCCATATCTGAATCTGTACCTGGGAAACGTTTGGTTCACATTGGATGTTGGAAACAATATTGACGAAATTTTATCTGAATCCTACCCAGTGAACACGGCAAATTTGGATGCCATCAAAAGATGTAATGATATTCCTATAAAATAAAGTCCCTGCGATGCTTATCTAACCTGTTTCTACCGATTCCTACCAGTATTAGAAGGTTCTGAAACGCATGGTGTAATCCTGTTACAAATGGTAAAATTTGACTCGGGTAGACACCTCACAACTTCTGAATACAGAGTGCAGATGACACACATGAGGACAGGACGTGCAGAACTGAAAGTGGGGATTTGTGTAGCAAGTTGTCAACCTATGAATCGACACAGAAGACTGAGCTCTATGGTACCACCCACTATATTAATGCTGTACAACAATGGTTGAAATAGATGTAGCAATATTTAATGGATAAACACAGAAAACGATGATTCATGGCACAGTGAGTACGAGCTAAATTGGGGACAAAATTGTAGTGTACACCTATATTTGTGCCTGGATGTGAAGTGAATCTTCCCCACAAATTACAGACTAATACAAAAATTTTGTTGAAAAGTTCGACTGGAGTGCAGCCAGGGTATATTGCTGAATTTTCAGCCTCTCCATATTAAAAAGTGAAGCACTGTTGTCTGGTTGACCTTTCACCCTGAATAACATAATCCGCTATATAGATAAAGTAAATAATGTTTGCATTCATACGGGGCAACACTGTAGCGCAATGACTGAGGTGCATCCTGAATTACTACAGTAAATATCCGGCTGTAAAAACACATAATATATGCAAACAATTAAATACGTGGCATACGTAGGTTTTTGGATGAGAGCATGTACTAATCAACAAATAATCATGTGCAGAATCCATATATTCTAGGCTATAGTGAATCTAATGTCATCCCATGCTTTGAATGGAGTGTGTGACTGTCAGAAGCACAGGAGGACATTACAATTCAGCCTTTAGCAGAAGCTCTTATCCAGACTGACTTTTTTTTTCAACTGGATATTGTACTGAAGAAACTCAGGTTATGTACTTTGCTCCAGGAATATAACGGCAGGCAGTGAATTGAACCAGCAACCTCTGAGTTACAAGCCCAGTTCCCCAACCATGACATGAGACAGACCTGCATGATGGCCGCCTCGTTGTCTCCGAGACCCAGGAGGAAGATGCGGGCCTTGTCAATCTTCACGGGTACGGTGCGCCCACGCCACTCCACCTCGCTCATAGTGGCAGCCTGCTTCGCCCTCGTCTGCGTGATCAGAGTCTACAAGCGATACGAGCGCATAGCCGTGAGCACAGGACACAGTTTTTGTGCTTCGAACATACAGCTAGATATAGTTTGTTAAATCTAGTTCTACAGCACAAGGGGGTCGGGTTTTATTATGCACTTCCCTACTGGCCAACCAAACACCTCGTCAGGCAGCAACTTAAGTGTTCCTAGTTTGAAGCTTCCCATATGGCTACTGAGTAGGGTACTAGGTGGTATGGTACAGGAACAGATTGGACATTGCCTAAATTCTTTGTGATATGAACTACATGAATTTCCAACACCTGCTGGTTAACTTGCAATCAGTGTATGCACAGAAATCTTTATTGCGTGCTTTGTGTAGCATGGGCTTAAATCATGAATCATTTCCATGTCGTATAATCATTACATTTAAAGCAATATTTTTCAATGCTCAAGTTTCCATGTGATTGGCTGCAACATATGCCATACAGAATGGGCATGTCTACAGTACTTGTTTGTGCACAAGACAGCATAAAGCTGACCAGGGGCCTGTATCACAAAACAAGTGGGTTTTAGCTGGTTAACTGTGCTGAGTGAACCCCGGAACAGCGTTATTGCTTCATAATATGTTCCATATTCAGGGGGCTTCCAGATTTTACTCTGCATTTATGCAGTTAACCCACTTAGCCTGCTTTGTGATATAGGCCCCAGGTTTGCAGATTACATAAGAGGAAGACATTTGACTATTGTGGTTTGCTTAGCCAAAAATCAACCAGCTCTATGACTTTTAACATGCTTGACTTGCAAAAAAACTGCCATGAGGTCCCACTAACCTCAAGTTTTTCAGCCATCATGCCCCCACCACCTCCTGCGCTCAGTCTCATCTGCATCAGGTCGTTCATGGCGTTCTGGTCACCTAGAATCAGAAAGGGGGATATGGGTCACTGAGGGAGGGGGGGGGGGGGGGGGGGGTAGGTGAGTTAGGTTCCAATCAGTTAGGTCAGTGTCACCAGGGAATTAGCATGGAGAGTGGCTCTCACCAATGTTGTAGGCACAGTAGCGGATGTTGGGGGAGATTTCCTCCACACGCTGGTGGTACAACACTGCCTGCTCTTCTGTGAAGGCGCTCGCCAGTTTCTCATAGATTGTTCTTGAAAAGGACAGGGGCAAAAGACAAATTATCATTCGTTCATATAATTTAAGTTTTGAATTGAAAGCAGTACATGGACATTAATAGGCTGTGATCATATAAGCCATATAGCTTCAAAACTGGTTTCTAAAATTAGCATGCCATGCACTGCCTTTGAGTTTTTATTGTATGTGCGAGCGGTTCCAACTGTATCTCTCACAGAAGTTTTCAGGTGGCTTCACACATACTTGCACTTGTTGAAGGCCTCCATTGCCACTTTCCACTGCTGAAGCTCAAACTGCACCATTCCAGAGAGGTATGAAGTGTAAGCCTGTGGATGAAATACAAGTGGACTCAAACCAGCAGCAGGTCAGACGTGACAGACAGGTTCCCGTAACCCCACTGAAGCACAGCAGCACATACCTGGGCCTCCAGCTTGGTCTTGGCGTCCACGCGGGGACTCTCACACAGACGCTCCAGGCGCTCTCCGTTCTTGGCAGCCTTGCGCAAGCGAGAGAGCAAGTGGAAGCGTTTGCGAGGCTCTGTGTTTGCCTCCTGCTTCAGCTGCATGGCATAGCTCCAGGCCCGTTCAGCCTCCATCAGGACAATAAGCAGGTATCTGCAGTAGGAGATGACAGTGGGTGGGCGCTCCTTTGTTATGGGCCATTATGGAATGTAGCCCGACTGAGCAGTACACCATTCGAGAAAAAAAGCACCCCTTTACAAAATATTTATTTATTCTTCATGTACAGTAATGTAGATACCTGCTATCAGACAGCATCTCCACAGTGACTTTCTTCCCAGTGAACTTGTGCCGGTTTCCCATTTTGAAGCCCAGGGTCTTGCGAATGCGGCGCAAACGGCGAGAACAGTAGCCTCTTCAGAAAATAGAATTTATGAAGCAACAATGTCATAACACACCACACCTCATCCCCGATTGACAAATCCTTTTTTATCATAACAGTCCTCACCTGTATCGCTGATAATCCCCATGTCTCAAGCCGTGTTGCTGCTGGGAATCTTTAATTACCTGCAGAACTGTTAGTCGGTGTTAAGGGAAGGCCAAAACAACGTCATATCCACCCAAAAATGGATCAGTTTGAGACAGGTCATACATTTGCGATATGATGACGCCTGCTACAAGTGAGGAGCGAAACTGCGGACAATTTACAAATAACTATTTGCAGCAGCACACAATGCAAGTTAAGACACAGACATTCCCAGATCATGTAACCAGCTATCTGCTGGTGTGCTAAAAAGATTTATAAAGTTTCGGTACATAACTTAACTACTGACAAGACCTATGGTAGCCTTAGATTGATTAGCTATGATCAATTTGAGGAAATGTTTGAAATGTCTCGTTGCTAGTCAGCACGCTAACGTTGCCTTAAAATCAGAAAAAAATCCCAACTATCTGATTCCAAAAAACACGCCTAAAAGGTAACCATTTGGCAATTAAATGCGATCATCATGTCTTTCACCAGCCAAATAAATGCATTACAGAAACGTGAAAACAAGGTGTAAATAGTTGCCTAGCGGTCAAATAAACAACTGTGATAAGTTACTAATGACACGTAGACAAAGTAACAGAACTCGCAAGCTATGACCATAGCCTCCTCGGCTAGTAAGGTAGCTAACGTTAGTTGGCTAGGTAGAAGGCTAGCACGTTAACACCAAATTCAGAGAAGGCATCACATACATACTTAGCAACAAGAACCATACAGAAACCAAAAAAATATGTATACAGCAGTTAGGATACTTTCTAATCCAAGCCCCGCGTGGCCAGAATTCTCCTTATTCTCATCCATTCCAAATAATTTAGCATCGACGTGCTTTTCAACAGCCATCCTTCTACAAGCAGCTAAGCAGCTAAGCAGCCAAGCAGCAGAACGTACGTACACAAATGCGCCGGAAGCAAAAAGAAAGGTAAATTCTTCTTCTTCTTTTTTTTGGCGGCTGTTGAACAACAAATTGGTGCATTACCGCCACCAACTGGTATGGATTGTGGTTCAGAATGTCTCGTATTTTTTACATATAGTATACAGGTGCAGCTCAAAAAATTAGAATATCGTGAAAAAGTTCAATATTTTTTGTCACTCATTTCAGAAAGTGAAACTCAGATATTATATAGATTCATTACACATAGAGTGAAATATTTCAAGCCTTTATTTCTTGTAATTTTGATGATTATGGCTTACAGCGAATGAAAACCCAAATTCAGTGTCTCAGAAAATTTGAATATTGTGAAAAAGTTAAATATTGGAAACTCATGGTGTCACACTCTAATCAGCTAATTAACTCAAAACACCTGCAAAGGTTTCCTGAGCCTTTAAATGGTCTCTCAGTCTGGTTCAGTAGGCTACACAATCATGGGGAAGACTGCTGACTTGACAGATGTCCAGAAGACAGTCATTGACACCCTCCACAAGGAGGGTAAGCCACAAAAGGTCATTGCTAAAGAAGCTGGTTGTTCACAGAGTGCTGTATCCAAGCATATTCATAGAAAGTTGAGTGGAAGGAAAAAGTGTGGTAGGAAAAGGTGCACAAGCAACAGGGATAACCGCAGCCTTGAGAGGATTGTCAAGCAAAATCCATCACAAGGAGTGGACTGAGGCTGGAGTCAGTGCATCAAGAGCCACCATGCACAGACGAATCCAGGACATGGGCTACAAATGTTGCATTCCTCGTGTCAAGCCACTCCTGAACCAGAGACAATGTCAGAAGCGTCTTACCTGGGCTAAGGAGAAAAAAAAACTGGCCTGTTGCTCAGTGGTCCAAAGTCCTCTTTTCAGATGAAAGTAAATTTTGCATTTCATTTGGAAATCAAGGTCCCAGAGTCTGGAGGAAGAGTGGAGAGGCACAGAATCCACATTGCTTGAAGTCCAGTGTGAAGTTTCCACAGTCAGTGATGATTTGGGGTGCCATGTCATCTGCTGGTGTTGGTCCACTGTGTTTTCTGAAGTCCACAGTCAACGCAGCCATCTACCAGGAAATTTTAGAGCACTTCATGCTTCCTTCTGCTGACAAGCTTTATGGAGATGCTGTTTCATTTTCCAGCAGGACTTGGCACCTGCCCACACTGCCAAAAGTACCAAAAGCTGGTTCAATGACCATGGTATTACTGTGCTTGATTGGCCAGCAAACTCGCCTGACCTGAACCCCATAGAGAATCTATGGGGTATTGTCAAGAGGAAGATGAGACACCAGACCCAACAATGCAGACGACCTGAAGGCCGCTATCAAAGCAACCTGGGCTTCCATTACAACTCAGCAGTGCCACAGGCTGATCGCCTCCATGCCACGCCGCATTAATGCAGTAATTCATGCAAAAGGAGCCCAAACCAAGTATTGAGTGCATAGAAATGAACATACTTTTCAGAAGGCTGACATTTCTGTTTAAAATATCCTTTTTTATTGATCTTATGTCATTTTCTGAGACACTGAATTCGGGTTTTCATTAGCTGTAAGCCATAATCATCAAAATTACAAGAAACAAAGGCTTGAAATATTTCACTCTATGTGTAATGAATCTATATAATATATGAGTTTCACTTTCTGACACGAGTGACAAAAATATAGAACTTTTTCACGATATTCAAATTTTTTGAGCTGCACCTATATATATATATATATATTTTTTTATTTTTTTAAATAATACAAATAAAAAAATAACTTATATTCTCTCAGTCGTATTAGTTAGTCTAAGATATTGAAATAGATACTCGATAACACATTTCTTGAGTTCTTTTATAGAATATCTATTAAATCAAAGTGTACTTTTATCTCCCCCCGACGGGATCACCACCTTATCGTGGTGGGGTGGTTTGCGCGTCTCCATGACCCCTAGAGCTATGTCGACAGGAGTATTGCACTCCTGGCAGGGTCACCCATGCCGAACAGGTCGAAGGGTAGAGGCCAGACAAAGAGTGATCCCACTGGTCCTCCAAGTTGGGGGTTGGGCTGTGGGCTGATAACCCGCTCCCGGAAAAAAAACATTATTACAGAAACCAGAAGCAGAGCACATACACCAAATCAGGGGAACGCTGTAGTCAGTCCTGTAATCAGAGACACCATGACGCACAGGGGCCAAAGCCAAAAGGACGCCCTTGGGCTGAATAGACCACTGCTGCACCCGAAAAAAACTATGAAGATTGGAAACTGGAACGTACGGACACTGTACGCAAGTGGCAACATCACACTAGCAGCAAGAGAAATTACCAACAGAGGAATGGACATCATGGGCATCAGCGAAACACACTGGACAGGACAAGGAAAAGTGGAACTGGCAGAAGGAGAAACCATCATCTATTCAGGAAGAGATGATGACAACCATAGACAAGGCGTAGGCATACTGATGTCGAAAACAGCAGCAAGAGCCCTGATTGATTGGACTCCAGTGAACGAAAGAATCATTCAAGCCAGATACCACTCCCAACACATTAAGATGACGATTATACACATTTACGCACCCACAGAAGATGCAGAAGAGCAAGAAAAGGACGAATTCTACATGAGACTGCAAGATGTACTAGACAATAGTAACAAACATGACATGTTGATTGTAACAGGAGACATGAATGCCAAAGTAGGAGATGGATACCAAGATTACGACAGGGTCATGGGCAAGCATGGACTCGGAAGGCTGAATAACAACGGAGAAAGGCTGTGTGAAATGTGTGACATGAACGAATTAGTCATAACAGGAACTCTGTTCCCACATAAAGACGTACACAAAGCAACGTGGGTATCTCCAGATGGGAAGACCAGGAATCAGATTGATCACATACTTATCAATAAACGATTTAGGAATTCAGTGAATGACACAAGAGTACACAGGTCTGCAGACATTGGGAGTGACCACTATCTTGTGTGCACAACAATCAAGCTAAGACTGAAGAAACGACAAAAGGAAAGGAAAAGCACCAGAATCAAGTATGATACAGCAAAACTGAAGAATGAAAACATCCTAAAGACCTTTGTCATCCGTCTAAGAAACAGGTACCAGGTACTGGAAGAGGAAGGGCAAGGAGGAGTAGAAGATGAAGAGGTAGAGCGTGACTTCCAAGTAATGGAGAGGGCATACGCAGAAGTAGCAGAGGCAGTCTTGGGTACACCACGAAAAAAGAAGAAGCCATGGATCAGCGAAGAATCATGGAGCCTAGTAGAGCAAAGAGAAGAAATAAATAAGAAGATCCTGGGAACACATTCCGAAAGAATCAAGAAACAGCTAAAAGGGAAATACGCAGAGAAGAACAAAGAGGTGAAGAGAAGTATAAATGCAGACAAAAGGAAATGGATGGAGAACATTGCAAGTGAAGCTGAAGCTGCTGCAAGAAAACACCACATGAAGACACTATATGGTCTCACAAAGACACTGTGTAACGAGAGACCCAGACAGAGCACAGCAGTACTGGACAAGGATGGGAACCTCATCAGTGGAAGAGAGGCAGTTAAGTCGAGATGGACAGAACACTTCAAGGAAGTGCTAAATAGAGCGGAACCAGAAAACCCGATAACAGAAGAGGATGAATGTGAATTCAACAACAGAATTGAAGAGATCGTAGTGAATGAACCAACACTAAGTGAAGTCAAAGAGGCTATAAAAAGACTGCAGAACGGCAAAGCAGCAGGAATAGACTCCATCACAGCCGAATTATTAAAAGCAGATGTAGAGTTTTCAGCAATGAAGGTACATAAACTGTTAGAGAAAACATGGAAACATGAGAAGATCCCAACAAAGTGGAAGAAAGGGCTAATCATCAAACTAGCAAAGAAAGGAAATCTCAAAGAATGCAAAAACTCGAGAGGCATAACCCTACTCTCTGTAGTGGGAAAGATACTGGGTAGGATTATCGTAGATCGAATAAGAAGTGGAATCGATTGTAGGCTGAGAAAGGAGCAAGCAGGGTACAGGACAGGTAGGGGAACGACGGAGCAAGTCTTTATACTGCGAAACATAATTGAACAGGTTAATGAGTGGCAAGCAACACTATATATGAACTTTGTAGACTTCGAAAAAGCCTTCGACTCTGTACATCACGAAAGCCTGTGGATAATCATGAAGAAGTATGGAATCCCGGAGAAGATAGTGAGAATGGTTAGACTATATTATGAAGACTTCCAGTGTGCAGTAGAAGACCAAGGAGAAATATGTGAATGGTTCAACATCAAAACCGGCGTCAAGCAAGGATGCAATATGTCAGGGTTCTTGTTTTTGATTGTGATGGACTGGATAATGAGAAGAACAGTTCAAAAGGGAGAGAATGGAATTAGATGGAAGCTGACATCAAAATTTGATGACTTGGACTTCGCAGACGACATAGCGTTACTCTCCTCCACAAAACATCATATGCAAGATAAAACAACCCGAATGGATGCAGAAGCCAAGCGAGTAGGACTCAAGATCAATATACAAAAGACAAAAACAATGAGGATAAATGCAAGAAACCAGGAAAGAATTGAGATCAATGGGCACGATATTGAAGAGGTAGACCAGTTCACTTACTTGGGAGCCACAGTATGTAAAGAGGGAGGCGGTATGAAGGACCTGAAGAATAGGCTGTCAAAAGCAAGAGGTGCATTCATCAGGCTTAAAAAGACCTGGAGCTCCAACAGCATCTTGAGAAGAACCAAGCTAAGGCTGTATAAGATGCTAGTGGTGCCAGTATTGCTGTATGGATGTGAAACATGGAAAATGAATAAAGGAGACAGCAAGACAGTTGATGTGTTCCATAATCGATGCCTACGAAGAATACTCCGTATATATTGGCAAGATCACGTCAGCACTAAAGACCTACTAGAAAGAGCTGGAATGAAGCCGTTGAGCGAGGAAGTTAAGCTGCGTAGATGGAAGATGATTGGACACATACTACGGCAGGACCACAACAACGACTGCAACATAGCAATGACCTGGGCACCAGAAGGAAAAAGAAGGAAAGGAAGACCAAAGACCACCTGGAGGCGTACCGTTGAGAAAGAAAGGGAAGAAGCAGGATGGAAATCATGGTCTGAAGCGAGGACTGCAGCAGCTGACCGTGAAAAGTGGAAGCGCTCTGTGAAGGCCTTATGTGCCACAAGGCACGAAGTGGATAGTAACCAGTAACCAGTACTTTTATCTTTCTATGGTTTTGGATCATATGCCTTCTTTCTTCTCTGACAGTTTATTATAACATGCTCTACTGTTTCTTCTTGCCCACAGGATTCACATTGACAGTTTATTATAACATGCTCTACTGTTTCTTCTTGCCCACAGGATTCACATTGACAGTTTATTATAACATGCTCTACTGTTTCTTCTTGCCCACAGGATTCACATTGACAGTTTATTATAACATGCTCTACTGTTTCTTCTTGCCCACAGGATTCACATTGACAGTTTATTATAACATGCTCTACTGTTTCTTCTTGCCCACAGGATTCACATCAGCCTGTGTCATGTTTACTTATTTTGAATAGTGTACTGTTTAGTATAGTGTGTCCAAATCTAAATCTTGATATTATTGTCTCCTCTCTCCTGTTCTTTCCTGCACACCTACCTCACCTCAACTCTGTAAAACAATTGTTCTTTCCTCTCTTCCTCCCATTGCTTTTGCCACCTTTCGTTCAATCTGTTTAATAATGCTCTTGATTACTGTCTTGCTGAAGCTAACTGCCAAATCAATGTTACTATTTTTTGTGGCTTCCTTTGCAGCCTTATCTGCCATTTCATTTCCTTTGATACCAATATGTGCCGGTACCCATAAAAATATTACTGTCATTTGTGACCCATCTTTAGAATTCTGTATGTTTGCTGTACTTCTATAAAAATGTCTGGTCTGCTGTCTGAATGATTGTTTTTTAAACTGGCTCGTGATGAGCTTGAGTCTGAACAAATGATTGCTCTCAATGGTCTTGTATCCTCTACCCACTGCACTGCTAACAATATTGCAAGCATTTCTCTTGTGTAAACTGATAAGTCATCACTGATCCTTTTCCCTACTTTGAGCTGAAACTCCGGTACAATAAATTCTAAATAGAATAAATATTTTACTCACTAAACTCTTTGATGCGTCTGTGTATATCTGGACATAACTGTGGTAACTATCATTATATGTCTGTACTGTATGTGAATTCATAATAAACTCTCTATCCTTGTTCTTTTTTTCTAACAATGTATAACCGACTGTGACATCAGGAAGTATCCAAAGTGGTATTGCTGGCAATGGTACTGTTGGACTAAATTTGAATTTCGCCACTTTGGGTTCTGTTTCTTTCTGTGTCACTGTCCATCCAAAGCTTTTTGTCTCCCTCCTCTCCTTTTCCCAACAAGGTTTTAAAGTGTCTTGTGTTGGACGATCTTGACTATGGCCCTGTAAATGAACCCAGTAGTTCAGTGATAACTGTATCCTTCTCATTTCTAGTGGCATTCCTCCCATTTCCACCTGCGAAAGGTCAATTCTTCCTCTTCTTTGGGTTTTATGGCGATAAGACATTTTCGAGCATTACCACCCCCGCCTGGGGGGTATACTACGAAACAGGATTACTTTGTTTTCTGTATAACTGCACTGAGTAAAACCCGGAACCCTCCCAAATATGGAACACGGACTGAAGTAGAAATAGCTGTTCCCGGTTTTACTCAGTGCAGTTATCCAATTAACTAAGTCATTTTGGTACATGTCGTATACCCCCCTGGAAAGGAGTATGGATCGGAAAAAATAATAATAATAATAATAATAACAACAATAAAAACTAGATCAAATGTATTAACCATGCGCTTCTTAAGAACTGAAATATAAATTAATATCATTTATCACCAGAATTTATTTGTAAAACTTCTCTCAAATCATAACCTAATCCCTTATCTATCAGATGCTTAACCAAAATTTATTTCTCAAAATTTTATTTTTGGCAAGATAGTATTAAATGTCTAGTCTCTTCTTGACAGCAGAAATTACATATCCCACTGTTGTAGATGTAGCGTACCATTTAGGCTCGTATGTCCAAATCTCATTGTTGAAATAATTGTCTCCTCTTCTAGCCTACTCCTTCCTGCCTTTCTCATCGCTCCAACTCTTTTAAAAAGTTTTATACAAATGTCATCCTGTCCTATTGTTGTTCCATTGATTTTTCCATCTTTTCCTCATTTAATTTCACTCAGTTTCTGCCTTATTAAAATTTAAACTCAAATCTGCTCTCTGTCCATTGCTTTTTTTGTCAGCAACCTCATTACCTACAACTCCCACGTGTGCTGGAATCAATAACAATTAACGTTGACAATGACAATTAACCCCATCGTTTGAATGCTATACAATGTCTGTAATACTTCTTACACAATGCCTGTCTACATTCAGAGTAGTTGTGCCTGAGAATTATCAACGTCAAACTGGAATCTGTGTCCTTTCTTCCTCTACCCACTGCAAAGCCAGTAAAATTACAATAATCTCCCTACACAAACAGATTATCAATTAATCTTTTTGTGTATAGCCTATTACTTTAAATTCTGGAACAACGAATGATACACCAACTATATTCTGCATGTTAATCTATAATCTGCATACTGTAAAGTTGTACAGCTGCTTGGGTTACCTGCCCTAGTGACCATTGTGTATGGATAATTTATGCTAAGATGAACCGAAAGCTGTTTTTCTTTATCTTTTGCCTGCATAGTAGTTACAGTGAGGGTTGGTATCGCAATATGATAACACCTTCAATATAGCCTACAATAGGTCAATACGACTATAGGGCATTTTAAAGGACTAGCTACAGCAGTAACCACATTGGAGGACCTCAATGGAAATAAGCCATTTTGGTTTAAAAAAAAAATGTTTTTTATTCCCATGATTTTAAATATATGTAATGACTGCAGTAAAGTTATGTGTATTTTAAACAGTCTACTAAACTCAATCACTCCAACTGTACACTGAAGAGATTGAGACCCATCAATATTCTAATGATATTCAATATTCGTATGATGACCCATCATACCTTCTCATGAGAATTTGCATAATCTGGAACTGTTTAAGTGGCAGTTACAGTTTTTTAAACTGTCACAGACATAACCCTCTATCATTTTAATGTTTACCATGGATTAGCAATACTGCATTCAGTATTTTAAAACAACAATTACCAGTTTTCTTTGTCACAAGGAATGGCCACTGTAAAACAAAATTACACATTGATGTGGTTTAATAGATTTTATATTCTCAGTCGCATGACCTTTTCCAACACACATTCCTTTTTAAAGGCTTACTCAAGGTCACAATGTGTACTGAAAATGAATAGACTACAACATGTTTAGACTTTCACACATTCTGTGTCGGTCTCATATTTCTCGGTTGTGCTTGGCAGCCTGACGGTACTGAAAACACCATGGTACAGTTGTAACTTCGAAATGGATTACAATTGACTAAAATACACCTTGGTCTTAGTCATTAGCGTGCCAGATATGTCTAATTGGAATAATGATACAAAAACCCTGTTTAATTTTTCATGACTGATTATTCTGTGGTCAGTCTGTAGATTAACTATTACTGAAGTACTCTGTATTCTTGACAGCCGATTACTGCTCATAAGACTGACGTGATAATGTACAACAGGTCATAATAACCATTAGTGACGAGTAAACACATCAGTTGTCCTGTCTTTGCAGACCTGGGGGGTACAATACGAAGCAGGATTACTTCGTTAGCTGGATAACTGCACTGAGTAAAACCGGGAACAGCTCTTTTTGCTTCAGTCCGTGTTCCAGATTTGGGATGGTTCCGGGTTTTACTCAGTGCAGTTATCCGGCCAAGTAATCCTTCTTCTCAGTACGCCTCCCTGATGTTCTTCAGTGCTGATTCATGAGGATTTAATGACAGCAGGATTTAATATATACTATCACAATGATAAACCTCACCACAAACTATTTCATCCTCACAGCTTTCAATTTAAAGGGACAGTTCACCTTAAAAATTTATATTACTCATTTTATCACCTTGAGAAAGGCCTTTTGACTACACAGAGCATATTTCTTCAGATTTGATTTGTCAATAAAAAAGGAATAAGACCTTATTCCCAAAACTAATGAAAGTCTGTTGACAGTAAAGATCACGCTAAAGCTGTGTTAAACTATCTTAAAATATTTAAATTAATAAAAATGTCATTCCTGTCTGAGAAAAGGAGTCATTCATAGACTTGTATATGCAGTCAACCATATGCAAAATGAAATAAGCTCTTAAATGATCTTTTCATTAGAAACATGCTAAAATGTCTAAAGAGTGCTACACATACTGTGTCATTATCATAGCAGGTCAGGAGCAACACTCATATCCATTTGCTTTCCTTTTCATACAAATTCCTGCCTTTATAGAATGGAGTAATCAAAAAATGAAAAAATATGTTGTGGAGAGCTGTCATCGTGGGATCAAAAGACATTTCTTGAGGTAATACGATGAAAGAATAACAGTTTTTAGGAGGAAGAGTCCCTGAATTTTGTTAATCAGTTTAAAAAATAAAAAAAAGTTAAATTGTAATTCTTAGAATGA
>CM040405.1:43411767-43689267 GCA_022702515.1 Ilyophis sp. 1 JC-2022 | reverse complement strand
AATTAGGGGTCATATGACCCTTAAAAAAAGCACACTCGAGTCAGCACGTAGCCGTTGGCTACACAAGCCTGGAGGTGTGGTACACACACCACAGAGCACGCTGGCATGATAACCATCGGCCATAACATCTTAAGACTTTCATCCATCCTTCACCATTCAGTAGCTTCAAAAATGAAAAATACAGTCCAAGCTCAGTCAATCAGTCACACTCCATGTCTCTGCAGGGAAGCAACAATTGAATGGGGGAAACAAAGTAACTATATTTTCCTCTCCCAAACAAATTTGCCAGCGTCCTCCAGGCCTCTAAGAGACATTTTGACTAACAATTTCGCCCTGGGTTTATAAAAATGAATTTTTTTTTTTTTAAACAATCCTTACTCAAGCAGACTAAGATGTTTTTGAAGTCTTAAATAATGCTGCCATTGGCATTTCAAAGGTTCACTACTCATCTACCGTACGTTCAACGATAGCTTGTTGACCGTACATCACTGTGATTAACTTTTATCAAGAGGAGTCTACATTGTGCCTGCATTGCATGTTTCTTTTTTATACCGCGCATATACAAATGTTCATAAAGTTAAGGAAGACTACTTAAAATGTCATCTGCCACAGTTTAAGTGTAAGTCCTTAACAGAATAAACAACGAGGTAAATATGCAACAACAATCTTTCTACTGAAGATGAAAATGTCTTTTAAAAAAAAGTTGAAAAAAGACCACATAAGTTGTCAAACTCAAAAGTGGTTTGCAATTACCAAGCAATACGATCTACAGCAACATTAGCATATTAAAAGGGAGATGCCACTCGAGGACAAAGATAATGATGGTGTGCTGAAAATAGCTTTCCTCTCATTTTGAGCCACACACAGCCATTTCCAAAGAAAAACAAAAAGCCAAATTCTATAGATGGGGGACATCAACACTGTAAATGAATTTGAGAAAATATTAGCCAAGAATAACTCATGAAACTGAGGAAGGATATAGGTCAAAGTGACTCCTCCCAGAGCTGAGATATAGGCAATCCTATAATTTCAGTCACCACTCCCATATTGTTATTTGGAACTCTCCCACTTTTTTTCTTCTTTTTTTCTCTCTGATTAGGCAATCCGCCAACTTTCTAGGAGGAACAATTAATCGGCCGAATGACCGTAGAGGCTAACAACGTGACCGGCTTCTCGTATCTCGCTCCATGACAGTTGTCTGACCGCAGCACCAGTGCTAACGGGCTCCGTGAGATTAGAGCAGCGCACTTCAACCGCTGCAAAAATCAGGCTTCTTTGTGTTCTCTCGATTCCTAATGGTCGTGGGGCGAGGAGCCACGGAACACGCTGGCGAGCCGCGGTGCGGCCCTGCCAGGCCGCCGCTCCGCCGCCTGCGCTGCCCCGTAACCGTGGCCGCAGCGCTGAACCTCCCGGGCCGGGGCCCGGAACGCTGTGCCAGAGCAGTAATTGTCAGGGTTTCGCGGGCCAATCAGTTCTGTGCCACTGAGCCTTACATCTTGACGCGCGCTGTAGCAAGTCCTGCAGCCACTGGAAAAGTCTGCTGCCGCCCCAGTCGGCGATGCCGCCCAGCCAAGTGTAACCGATTTGAAAATCCCCTGCTCCCCGCTGCGGCTGCCCAGGGTCTGGCATTAACCATGGCCTCTGTGAGCCTGTGCCGCCCAGTCCCTGGATAACCTCCGCCCAACCTCCACCCACCGGGGCGCCTTCACCTTCCCTAGACCTGGCCACCAAGACGCTCCTTAAATGAACCCCCATCTTTGTGTGTTCAGTGCCGCTGAGCTGGACTGAGAGCTTGTCACAAGCAGACAGCAGCCTATTCACACCTCTGCAGACTGAGCTCTAAGCAGTTTTTTGAGGGGAAAGAGAGAAGCCTATGTCAGTTTCACCCCAGCGAGGTGTGGTGGGGCCTGGGAGGTCTGTGATAGCTGTGTTTTGGCGTTGTGTTCTTTCAACGATAGATTATAACTCGTCTATTTTCCTCTGTTTGGTGTTTTGGTGTTGTTTACTTCTATTGAGATTGCATTTTATGTGTTTTGCCATGACCATCAGTAAATATACAAATAAAGTTCATGGTAATTGCAAAATATAATTTTGTATTTTTAAATAGAATTCTAAATGCTTGAAATATGCTTGCATATTATATAGTTAATGATAATAATACAAATAATAATAATAATTATTATTATTATCATCAATAATACTAATAATAATAATAATAATAATAATAATAATAATTATTATTATTATTATTGTTATTTAATTATAAATAATATAATTATTATGCTGGGATAGGCTCCATTGAGCAAGAGGCGGGAACACCCCCTGGACAGTTGGCCATCACAGGGCACACACACCATTCACTCACACACTCATAGCTCATGGGAAATTTACCAATTAACCTAACTGGCATGTCTTTGGACTGTGGGAGGAAACTGGAGTACCTGGAGGAAACCCACACAGACACGGGGAGAACATGCAACAAAAAGGCCCTCGGCCGGGATTCAAACTCGGTACCTTCTTGCTTATTATTATTATTATTATTATTATTATTATTATTATTATTATTATTATTATTTTTATTATTATTATTATTATTAAGTAGTAGTAAGTATTTATATAGCTATGCACTGTATATTTTCATTTACCAGTGTTTCATAGTGGCTATACAACCAGGGTTTTAATTTACTGCTACTACAGATATTTATTTGTAATCTCTCAACAAATATTCAGCTAAATAAATTGATCACTGATGCATGCTGTTGTGATTGTTAATGTTCTGTTTCATTCCCCTGTTCTCGTAGTTGTACATTCTGTATGTGTCTGTCATTTGTAAACTGTTTGAACTCTGCAAGCCGCAGTGGGCAATGTGTGGCCCTATCATTCCCTGTGTGTGTGACAGAGTGCAGTGTGTGTGGCCCTGTCATTACCTGCCTGGACAGCTGTGCAGGCCTGCCTTATGAACACCTGTCCTCTGCCTGGCTGCCGCTCTCAGGTGCCGCAGCTGTCAGTCAGTGGGAATGTGACACTATCCCCCCGAGGTGTGACACAAGGCCAGCGAGGACAAGCGCTGTCCACGAGGCGTCAGACTGTGGCTAGCGCGTGCCCCATCCAGCAGAGGAGGGGGGAAATGCAACTACAACCTGACGCAAATCAAAGTAAAGCTGTTCTACAAAGTACACACACTGTATTTTTTACGTATGATGTAAAATAGAAAAGGCTTCTTCTGTTGTTGGTGCAGTGGGTGGGAAAAATACCATGAGTGGCTGATCCTTCTTTCAGGACCAATGTGCTCCTCTCCACTCTTCTCACCATCCCACCTTTTCTCAGCACAGGGATTAATTGTAGTGGTTTGCGACTGACTCTCGTCCTGCTTTCACGATTGTTAATCAATCAGATTTTTTCCATGTTCCATTTCGTGGTTTGCCAGCCTCATTATTGTTCTCACCTGGACTTCTGCGTGCGGGGTATTTAAGTTTCTCACATCCGCTTCTCCGGTGCTTGATTGTCTCACAACATTGCATTCGAGCCAGGTATAGCCAGGTTCTAGCGACCTCCTGATATTAAACGCTGTTCTTAATCGGGTATAGGATTGTTTTCTGCCTGGTAGCGTTTCGTGCTATCTATTTTGTACTTTGCTGTTCTCTCTGAGACAGTTTTTTTTTGTACTTTTGTTTTGATTTTACACTCTACCGGCTTTGAGCTACGGTAGCCGAGAGTATTTTTTTGTTTGACTATGTTTCCAGTTTTTAGCTCATTACCTGAGCTCGGGAGATTTAGTTGGTATTCTATTAGTTTTAGTAGTTCGCCCATTTTGTGGGTTTATTTTTGTTTTGGCTGTTAGCCTTAAGGAATTAGTTTCCTATCTTTTCTTTCTTCCTTTTTTATTATTTTATTCCCCTAATTATTGGTCCTCATGGTTGTGAGCTGACGTGTTATGATCTCCCCACCTCTGCGTTTGAATCTCCGAACCATCAATAAACCCATTACATTAATACCTTCTTAAATCCCCACACACACACCGGCATGCGCACACACACATGCACACACACACACACACCAGCACGCGCACACACACACCAGCACGCGCACACACACATGCACAAAGCCCACGTTGTCAACAGCTTAGTCAATTGCCCCAGTTTCATCATCCCACTTCCGCAGCAGTTGTGGATCCCTCTGTACCACGCAGCGAGAACCTCAGTCCGTGTGCATGGTGTTTACAAACATTGAAAAACTGCAGGGAGGATGTGGTTCTGCTGTGGAAAACTGCAGGGGGATGTGGTTCTGCTGTGGAAACCTGCAGGGGGGATGTGGTTCTGCTGTGAAAGACTGCAGGGGGATGTGTTTCTGCTGTGGAAGACTGCAGGGGGAATGTGGTTCTGCTGTGGAAGACTGCAGGGGGAATGTGGTTCTTCTGTGGAAGACTGCAGGGGAATGTGGTTCTGCTGTGGAAAACTGCAGAGGAGATGTGGTTCTGCTGTGGAAAACTGCAGGGGGATGTGGTTCTGCTGTGGAAAACTGCAGGGGGATGTGTTTCTGCTGTGGAAGACTGCAGGGGGATGTGGTTCTGCTGTGGAAGACTGCAGGGGGATGTGGTTCTGCTGTGGAAAACTGCAGGGGGGATGTGGTTCTGCTGTGGAAAACTGCAGGGGGGATGTGGTTCTGCTGTGGAAAACTGCAGGGGGGATGTGGTTCTGCTGTGGAAAACTGCAGGGGGGATGTGGTTCTGCTGTGGAAAACTGCAGGGGGGATGTGGTTCTGCTGTGGAAAACTGCAGGGGGGATGTGGTTCTGCTGTGGAAAACTGCAGGGAGGATATGTTATAATCGCTATATGCCTTTTCAGCACTGGCCCGTGTACAGTCCTCAGATAAAGTCTCAGCCCTTCAGATCTTTGAGCTTGCGTCTTGTAGTAGAGAAACCATTGCAAATTACAACAATTATCCAAAATTATATTTTGATTCTAACCCTGCTTGGTATATTTCCATACATTGCTATCTATTTTACATGTATGTAGTTCCAACATGGCAGCACAGTGATGCAGTGGATAGCACTGCAGCCTCAAAGCAAGAAAGTCCTGAATTCAAATTCCGGCCGAGGGGCTTACTGTGTGGAGTTTGTATGTTCTCCCCGTGTCCACGTGGGTTTCTGCTGGGTACTCCAGTTTCCTACCACAGTCCAAAGACATGCCAGTTAGGTTCATTGGAGAGTCTAAATTGCCCATAGGTATGAGTGTGTGAGTGAATGGTGTGTGTGCCCTGTGATGGATCGATGACCTGTCCAGGTGGTATTTCTGCCTCTTGCCCAATGCATGCTGGGGAGCTTCAGCTACATGAAAGGTTGCTGGGTCCTTAGCAGAAAACTCAGGGTGACATTTGAAGAGGAAACTGTTAGACAAAAGGACGAGCGTCGGATTTATAGCATTAACAGCTATATCTCCCCGTGCTTCCTCTGCACCTCTGCTGCTGTGTCTCTGCCCAATGAAAGCAGCCCATCACCTGAACACAAGGTTCCTCCCTCCTCAACTCAATCCTAACCCCTTCACTCTTTGACAAGCTTTTACATTTAATCTTCCATGCGAAGAAATAAAAATAAGGAAGTGAGTGAAATGCAGGGCTCTTTTCTTTAACCTGCAAATTATTTCTCTTTCATCAGCTTGCCACTTCTCTTCCTCCTTAATTACCGGCCCTTGACAGACAGGCTCTCTGATTAACATGCATGCCCAGGTAGGCTTTCCCTCAAACAAACTCCCTTGGCCTATGAGGTCTACAGGCCATTATCTACCCTACTCAATACTCACTATCTGGTGTACATCTGCCAGACGGCTGCTGGCTCCCCACCATAATTAGCTTAACAATTCTCCTCTTTCTTATGGAAAAAAAAAGAGAAAATTAATGATAATCTGGGGCAGTGCATGGAAAGGACGTGCTGTAATATGGAGAGGCGGGACATGGAAATGATCAAGTCAACACACAGCACCCCTTACATCTCTGCTTCCCCTTGCTATCCCTGTTGGTCAATCACCGTCATGAGTTTGCAGCGGGTTGTCCGTTGTGGCCTTGAATTGATTATTTAATGCATTAATTCATGTTTCGGAGAAGGTCTTGTAGAAGTTGAACTCTCTGTGAGTTTCATGGGTCCAGTAAAATGTTTCCCTGGAACTGGTGAACAGTAATCTAACAGCATTCCAAACAGTCGGGCAACATTTCTTTGTCTGCTATTTTCTCATTAGATTTTTACAAATTCAGAGATGTATGTTTTCCAGGGCAATCATATAAAGCAGGGGCCAAGACTAATCCATAAACGGAAAAAAATAAAATAAAGCCACCTAATTAAAACAATTTTTCCATAAGATGTTAATGAGGTTTTTGTTCCACTTGGGTGCACATTCCTACATGATGTAAGGCTAATCCCATTGAGTCAGTGTGTGCTGTCCCTGTCATTGCTGCAGGCTATAATCCTCACACGCATGTTGAATATAATTATAAAGTCTTCACATCAGTGGATGTAATGCTGAATATCCAAAAAATCACCAAATGTAAGAGGTTGGCATTATTCAGGTTTTGTTAATTACCAGACAAATGGAAGATTTAAACGGTTCCAAGTCCATAGGGGCTTTTTTTATTGTTTTTCTTTTCCCTCATAAGAAAGTGCTTTTTCCTCAATATCCTAGCAACAATTGCAGACAGGGAAAGAAAAAAATGAAATTAAACACAGTTACTATGGTAATGAGCTCATAAGGAAAACAGTATTCTCTTATTATCTCACATCTTGGTGTCAGTTGCAATGCGGGAGGCAGAAGGTTGAGAAACGTCAACCCACTCACGCACGTATATGACACATCTTCAAAGAAAACCCACAGTTGGCGTCAGTGTGGCTCTAAGCGCTGGCAGCCGCAGCCCGTGATATGGCCCCTGGGAGGCTCTAAGAACAAACCCAGAAGAAGGAGAGAGGAGTGTTGGTAGCACCCCCTCTCCCTTGTGTGTTTCTAGTAAAAAACCTTCCTCATATTGCTATGTATGCAGATCTTTTCCCGTTCTGACTACCCCCCCCCCCCCCCCCAATACACACACACATGCACGTGGTGGTCGATCTCACTGAGCTTCACAACACAGGCTTCAATTAGGTCAAAACGAAGAGGGGTCATGTCTCTGGCGGTTCAATCATAACAGTAATGAGGCAGGTTAAAGAATATCGCCTACAGGCTGCTTTATTCATAGGCTTAAAGAAGCGCAGAGCACAGAATCCATCCCCGATATCAGGCACGCAAATAATGTGATTTCCATTACCTTGCCGACTACTGCGTCGAAACGAATCTAACCAATCCAATTTTTTTATTTAGCTCATGTTCTGAAGCGATTTTTTATTCTTTTTTTTTACCCTTGTAACAGACAGAATCAGACTGAAAAATATAGAGTCTGCTTGATCACGAAAGTCAGCATGCGATTGATGGGGAGAAATTTTCACCTTAGCAGCTGAAGAGCCACAATTCCCGGAATCATCACAGAACCAACCGACAGATCACGCCCCCACCCCCCACTCGGTATCCCTTTCTACAGTGTAAACCCATGTGGCGTTTTGCACAAAAGCTGTTGGCATCCTTGGGCTTATTGGGCATGGCAGCGAATGAGTGCTGGGCTGAGAGGGATGTGACAGTGTGAAGTGATTCCAGGGAGGCTAGAAATGACAGAACACTACTAAATAAAATCACTGGTCCAAGGGGTATCTCCATGTTGCCCCCCTACCTCTCTCTCTCTCTCTCTCTCTCTCTCTCTCTCCCCGGCTCTCTCCTACTCTCTCCTTCCAATTCTCTTTCACTCTCTCCCTCTTGCTGCCATCATACTGAAAGTAATCTCTAGTGATATGACCCAAACAGTTGCAGCTGTTGCCAGGCACCCTTTCAAAAGGGACTAAGGCACACATGAGCCAATGTCATCGAAAATATTCACCCTCAATGCTAACCTCAGATTTAAGTAGCAGGAATTCATCAAAAACGTCAGACTAGTTAAGGTAGGCAATCCCAGCCTTTTTGATAGTTTCTTACTCTCCTTCATTTCAGATTCTCCAACATGTGCGTGGCTTGGCAGAAATCACCAGTTCTGGCTCTGTTTCATGATACAGGGAGCATTTTAAGAGTATTTATAAAATACAACTACTGCTTGGATTTATGCACGTGTATGCCCGTGTAACTAAAAGTGGCTGGAATCATGCATGTGTATGACTGCGTTTTGGCACTTTTGTGTGTGTATGTGTGTGTGAGTGTGTACATGAGAGAGAGAGAGAGAGAGAGAGAGTGTGCAAGGTGTTTATGTGTCATCATTTGAGAGTGTTAGCAGGCGTATATGTTCCTGTGCGCTGACATGTGTGTATGTGTATGTATTGCTGGGGGATGGGGGGGTAAAATGACAACGGAGGGGGTTCACAGAAGGCTGACTGTTTATTATTGTCTCCGGCCCACTTAACTCTTGACAGTAACAAAATGAGATGGGGAGAGAAGCGAATGTCATTAATCACAGTACTGAAGCGCAGAGCCGGGGAGGAGAGACATCCATATCCTGTCGTTCGCGCCAGGAAGTGGAACGTAAAGTGATTTCAGGCCGCCTGTCGGCCAGCCAGCCCCACGCCACCGTGGCGCTCAGGTCACTGAGACGGAAAAGAGCAGGAGAGACGAGAGGGCAGCTTTTCACACTCAATCTCCTTTACTGCCCAGAACACACGCACGCTCACACGCATCACATGCACACAGCCCTGACTTTCACGTCTATCAATTCACCCTTTAAAAATGATCACATGAGGAGATGAAGTCACAATATGAGTAGTTTGAAGTAACAAAATATAAATAGTTTGTTCTTGTACTTAAGTACGTTTCAGATATCTTTACTCATGCTCCACTATATCTTTCAAGAAAATATGCACTTTTTACCCCTATATGATTTTCCTGAGAGTTACTTGTTACAATGGAAAAACTGCAATTCTTTGATGGAAGAATTTCAGATCTAAATTATACATCTGAAAATCATCACTCCTTTGATAGCATTGAATGACGTCGAAGCCAATGAAAAATAGTGACCTTCATTTAAAATAACCGCACACAAAATAAGGGCATAATCTACCACCAAGTTAGCCTCTTCAAAGACATTTTGCCACCATGTCTAATCATTCAGTTGCAGATCATCATCATGGCCCTATTTAAATGAAATATTTGAATATGTCTGTAATAATGGTGATTCACAGAAAATTACTCTGCATGTCACAGTTGCAAAAACTGTCTGCATTTAAAAAAAATAATCTGTCTAATTTGAAGAAACATGTTGAGGTCAATTATTTTCTTTCTATGGTATCAGTTCTGATAGCAAGCTAGTTAACTGTTAGATATTGTTCAGCCTCCAAACATCCTCAGCTTGGTAAAGAGACAATAAGTTATTATTTTAATCTGATATAACCAGATAATCTATTGTTAGTTAGCTGGACAATATGGCTCCGAGTCCGATGTTGTAATTATATAAATATTGTTGGCTTGCTAACATGTGCTAGCTAAAAGAAGGAGACAAACAATGACAAAAAGTCATAATAACAGCGTTGTACAGTATTGCTAGCAGACAAGGTATTGATTACTTGATTATTTTGACAGCCATATAACCATGCTAGAAGGCTAACCTTTATTTGCTAGAGCTTGCTAGCCCAGGGATAGCTGTTCTCCAGGTACATATTTTTATATTAATTTTTGTTTGGCAGGATACTCTTAATTTTGGTGTTTGACTACATTATAAAACATATCCTTTTTTTCTCACTAGTGAAATGTAATATACACAACAGATATGTTCTCCACAACCCCCAGTTCTAAACAATTGGAGCTGAATATTTAATATATATGATTTATTTGTGTTATGAATACATGTATCATATGTGATAGTGCTGCTTAAGACTTGTTTTAGTGAGTTTTTTCTGACTGAAATATTTCATCTGGCTAATGTACTTTGACTGCAGTATTTAGTGTGGCCTGTTTACAGTATGTGTTATTGCCTACAGAATTTTTACTGTGCCTGTGGAATATGTATCAGTCAACTTTATTTTTGTACATTGTATATTTTGTGGTGCAATAATATTTGCATAATTTTAAGTTATGTATCTGAGCTAGATAGCTTCAGTCTGGATAGAATAGGTTGTACCCAAACATATATTTGACCTATAGTACACCCATATTCTGTAATTTATTATTTGCTATCTGAATGAATCCTAATGCTCTCACCTAAATTTGATAGGTAGGCTATAATATACCAGTCACGTAACGGGATAACTCACAATGCTATACACTGTGCTTTCAGTCCAACTTAAAGCTTGAAAATTGTGAGGGAAAAAAAGAAAAATTATCTGACAAGAGTTATGGCAAAACATTTAACTTGACATTAAGCTTGCTCCAGAGGCTGCTTAAGCAAGAACATAGCTTTCACTATGAGGCAGGTTGTGAAATGTATTACATTAGTCGCGCGTAGTGCTCTGGTCTTTCACATACTATCTACAACCCAGTAAATATATATATTTTCACACACACAGACACATGTGCCTTCTGTTTGGTTTGCACACACATTAAAGACATACCCGCTGTTCCCTGGCTTCCTCCCAGTGGAAAAAATCCTGCCTGATGTTCCCCTACTGTAGATACACTGCTGAAGCCAGCCTCCTCCATGCCAATCTGACAAAGCTCACCCACAACATGCCGGCAGAACTGCAGCTTCCTGTCTGCTTTATCTGTCTGATTGACACGTCAGTTTTTGACAGCTAGTCTTCCACGCAGGCAGCAACCACGCGCCTTAATCCGCTATCAGTGACACCCAGATGTGCAGCTACAGCTGTTCAACAATTAACTGCACGGTGTTTCCTACCTGTTTCTAGATTGGTTGCTAATAAGAAAAAGTGTTGGCCCTCTGTGGGTCTAAATATTTAATTACACCAGCAGGTGTTACAGTATTTCACACTTTATTGAGCACATATTTCAGAAGACTGAAGTGAGACAGAAAGGGGATTGCGTCTTTACAAAACAGCCAGAAGGGAGAGAGCAGACAGGCTACACCAGACAGATGAAGTAGTGCTTGGACAAATGAGGGATAATCACTCTACCTTTTCAGAGTGGTTATGCCTTAAAGGAAAGTGTCCTAAAGGACACATCAGGCCAAATCTGTCTTTATAGCACTGGCTCTACTGACACTATTCTTTTGTTGTTTTGGCTCTGTACTCCAGCTCATTGGATTTTAAATGGAATAATAAATAAAAGGTTAAAGTGCAGACTGTCAGCTTTAATTTAAGGGAATGTACATCCATATCCTGTGATCCCTGTAGAAATTACAGCTCTTTGTATACATATTCTCCCATTTAAAATCCAATCCAATGTGCAAATCCAATCTAATGGGCTGAAGTAAAGAGCCAAAAAAAACAAAAAATGTTTCACTCTCAAAATATATTATGTATACCGATATTTATAACTGCCATATGCAAAATGAAAGCACAATACGCCATCATATCAAGGTTGACCACAAGCTATTTTCTTTTTTAATGAATCACTAAATAAATCTATAAATGTCAAATATAATATATTGCAAATGACGACTAATTCCAGAGGGGTGTTTAGCTTGTCATTTACCAAGCAAATTTGCAACCAAGCCGTAAGCTTTCTCTCTTAATACAGTTAAAAAAATACAGCATAGATAAATAATTTAATTAGGAGACTTGGGTTAGAAAAGCCTTCATATTAATGCGAGGAGACATAAATAATCAAACATAATCCCCCAGTGTACCGACAGAAATCCTGTACTCCGTCTTATTTATCTATAAATAAAAAGTTTCCCATGGCCGATCAGTGCTTTTTTTTATTCAACGGAGGAAAAAAAAACTAAAATAAAACAAATGTTCTAGGGAAGTGCCATCCGCATGTCAGCGTTTCCATTCTGGCAGCTCCCGCTCATGGCTCCCTCTGAAGGCTTTAGTGTCAATCGAGAAGAAAGCGGGCGGATGTGCTCTCCTGCCTGGCGGTGGCCCAGCGACCTGGCCCAACCCAGGGGAGCGTCTCCGCGCTCAGTCCTGGCACCTCGGCGACTCGCCGCCTGTCTATCCCAATCCCTGCATGGCCAGCGCGCTCTGTCAGCCTCTTCTTGTTAGAATATTTATTAGCACAGAAAACAGCTTGTCCTCGTCCCTGCTGTCATGTCTGCCAGAGAAAACAGGAAAGAATAACCCCATCAATGAGCTCCCCCCCCCCCCATCCGTACCCACTGTCTGCTGCTCCTCCTGTGTCCCTCCTCCTCTTAATCCTGCCATTACTCTTCTTCTGTGCTGTTAATTACATAATTCACCTAAAAACGACAAGATGGCCACTCTGCTCTTTTTTTCGATATGCTTCATATACTCCATGCGAAAAGTAGATTAAATGGTAGATAGGCGGCAAAGAAATTGTATAAATATTTATGATATATGAATTATTAACAAGGGGCTGGGCTGTGCAGAGTTGTGAGTGACTTGTGAGGAGGAGCCACACATGCACTGACTGTGCCGTCTAATCTGGGAAGAGGTTCCAGGAGACACACAGTCATGCACGAACCACTGTTGTTTTAAGACTTCTGATTTTATTTTTATAGGAAACGCTGCATACCTTCCTGAATGAATATAAATAACACTGGCTAACACTACCAATGGAACCTTAATGCACCTTGACACACAAAACATTCCCCAGCCCTGCTATTAAGCTTGGCAGCAAAGCTGGGTTGGAGCTTATTGGATAATGGGAACTAATATACCGCATGATGCTACAAAACAGTGTTTACAACATTGAAGAATAGTCATATAGTTGTTCTGTTGTTTGCAGAGTTCAGCTTGTGGTTTCTCATGTCTCCTCTGTTGTTTGACTGGGGCTCTGTTGCCTCATAGCCATAATTTGGGGGTAGGGGTTGTCTTCAGTGGCTTCAGATTTTTGTTCACAAAATGAAACAACCAAATAAATTATGTTCAGCAATTTTTGTATTTATTCACATATCACTGTCAGTTATAGGCATTTTACCCTATAGCCTATGCTAAAATTCTAGACATTCTAGACAATTCTGTGCTGCCTGTTTCAGAATGACAATGCTCCCATGCACAAAGCGAGGTCCATAGAGAAATGGTCTGTTGGAATTGGTGTGGACCAACATTACTGGCCTGCACAGAGCCCTGAACTCAACCCCACTGAACAACTTTGGGATCAATTGGAAAGCTGACTGTGAGCCAGGCCTAATTGCCCAACATCAGTGCCCAACCTCACTAATGCTCTTCTGGCTGAACGGAAGTAAATCTACGCAGCAATGTTCCAACATCTAGTGGAAAGCCTTCCCAGGAGTGTGGATGCTGTTATAGAAGCAAAGGGGGGGGACCAACTCCATATCAATGCCCATGATTGGGGAATGAGATGTTGGATGAGCAGGTGTACATTTCCTTTGCAGCACAGAAGCATTCAGCTCACAAGTTTTAATCACAGATGTGACTATTCACACTCTCAGGATTTTCTGCTAGCCATGAATCATCATAATACAGCAAATATTTTCTCAAGAGAGGTCATTAGTTTACCTTATTCCCTATGAGAATACGTCAAATGTTCAAATGTTTACATGTGATATTTATTCACTTATAGATGTGTAAGTGAATAAATTCTGGTGAGAAATGTAGCTATTATGACACATGTAAATGTTTTTTTAAATGGCCATTTGAAAAGATTTCCAATGTTGAGAATGAGTGGGTTAACAGACTCAGACACTATTTAGTAATTCCATGAGTTTCTTCAAAGTTATCACTCTTTATTCAATTGTTAATTGGCACGCTGAAAGAGAAGACAAAACAAGTTTGTCATCTGACACAGGGCAGCACCTTTAAAGAGGCTAAAAATGGCCCCTCCCCACCCAGCCCTGCAAGTGAAAACTTTGAAACAGAATTGGAAAACAAAGACGTCAGGCCTGTAACATTTTGTTGGGTAACTCACGGATACCCTGGATAAAACAGGTTTTTGTGGTGCCCTTTCAGACTGAGTGTAATGAAAGACTGTTCATTTGTCTTGTTGGTGTGATCAGGATACACATAGGGCCCGAGGCGCTCGTGTTCTTTACACCTCAGCTCACTCCCAGGCAAAAGAAAGTAGAAAACAACGGGAAACGACATCGCTCCCTCAATCACCTCGCAGACTTCTCAACTACATACAGTCAATAAAGCCTTGTTAGTTATGACAGGAGCTGCAGGCGAAATAACAGCCGTCACTGTCAGAAAAAAAGAGCAAGAAAACAAGAAAGCCGTATCTGTTGGGTTATTCATTTATTTGTATGTTTACTGAAGGAGCACTGAATTGTTTAGGGTCGTAGGGTCTTTACGTTCAGTCTTTACTGCCTAAATCAGTCAATTATACCACTTTACTAGCTTACTTTCCTGCTGTTTTGTACTCTGTTGGCTGGCTTTAACTGCTGGGTAAAGTTGGGGCTGCAGTGTTGAAAAGCAAGGGCAAAAGATTCTCATTACTGACTTCAGAAGATTGCTTCTAGGTGGCACATTGTTAAATGTTTGTAGACTAATGGTTAAGGTAAAGTTTAGTTCCAAAGTTGAAGGTTCGATTTCGTATTGAGGCATTGCTGTTGTACTCTTGTGCAAGGTACTTTACCTGAATCACTTCAGCAAATGTCTCTGTAAAAATAAAAATGGACAAAAGGGCATTTGATAAGCAAATAAATAATAAACACGTACTGTGCAGGGCTCTTGACACAAGCAAACTACCAGTTATCACCCTTTTTCAATGTCCCTGTATGGAATTGAATGGTGGAATTGAATTTCAGTCTGATGTGGGTTTTCATTAACATAGTCTCAAAGGTATGCAATGCAGTTTAGAAGGTCTTAAAGGATGTAACTGTTGATTTACAGTCGGATTAACAGTCAGGAAAACTGTAATAGCCTTGGAGGCTCAATCTATCTTTGTAAATAATGTTTGGCTGCACAATGTCGACCTAAGAAGGTTGTACACTTTAGCTCAAGCAAAATGGAGTATAGTTTTGGTGCGGGTACAGTGATCTGTTGCATTAATGTCATATTGGCTTTTTGGCAATAGCTATAACAGTCTGTATATGTCAGTCTTTATGTGTTTTTAACTTTTTAAGTGCAAAGAGCAGATTTAACGTTTTTACAAAATATAAAGTTTGTAACACTAAATCAATAGAGTGGGGATCATAGCAGAAGAAAGCAAGAGCTCACTGTTGGCTATCTCCATTTTCTGTTTGTTTTGGACTTGTGTCTTAAGTTCTGAGACAAGACAAAACACTCAAAATGTTTAATATTGAAAAGCAAACCTTTTAGAAAACAATACCTCAAATGTAAGTACAAATACAAATGGTAAAGTACTATGAACATATACACATTTTGAATATTTTTAAAAGGCATGCTAGTATTCAAGTTAACAAGTGCCTTCATTTAGTCCATTTCACAAATTGTGCTGAAGAAAAAGCACTTTCTGTGAAAAAACAATGCATATGACAGCATTGTGTTGTCACTGTTTCTTGCAAGCTTCCTACTAATTCCAGCAGTGGTCTTCCGGCAGTAGTTTTCTTCACTGCCAGGTTTTCCAGTGTAAAACTGTACTGATGTCAAAGAAAGATTGTCTCAGCTAATGGGTTTACTGTACTTGCAAATCAGCAGTGTTATTTTACTAGTTAGCAGGATAAGTTAAAATTCAAGAACACATTGTAATGATTATTGACTAGTTCTGTTAATCAACAATATTATAGTTACATTTACTGTAGGAATTTCGGCTTTCATTAGATTATTTTAATTGAAAAAGTATATATTTCTTCAAATTTCCAATAGATTTTGCATATATACAGTGTATCAGCATAGTATGTTTATTATAAAATTATAGCATTTTCCTATACAGGTGTTGCATGCATATAAATAAATGTATATAAGCTGTAAATTGTCATATACTGTATATCTGTGAAATGCATCTTGGCTACCCTTTCTTGAAGTGTTTTTTTTTTTTAATGTACAGAACATTCAGTTAAATCCAGCTGTGTAAAAGGTTTATTATTATCGAGTTACTATCAAAAAAAAAAAAAAAACTTCAATCAAAATAAAATAGTTTGGCAATACTGCAGGTAGTCCTATAGTTTATCATAGTTTCAAGTAAAGAAGGTACATTGAAACAGTTTCATCTTATCATTGTGTATTCAGCTTCTGATGATGTAGGGTGTGATTAAATGTTGTACTGGTATATGAAGCCAGTCCCTGGTGATAACCCTTGCAGTACAAAAGTAAAGGAAATCACTATGACTGAGTCCTGACCTTCACTGATTGTGATGTATGTATTGAATTTATGTGACATGGTCACAATGTATCAGCTTTCCAACAACTAACACTACCCCCCCCCCCCCCCCCCCCCATACATACAAACACACAAATTCACATACAGACAATCATGCCATATGCACACTCAAATGCACATGTACACACACACTGACACGTAGACACACACACACGCACGCACGCTAGATTGGAGATCCACATTTCCACACTATGCTGATGGATTTATAATAAACAAATCTTATAAAAATCACACATGCCCTCACTGGTGATATTTATAGGGTCCAATGTTGGCACAATTCCACGTACATGGTTTTCATCTTGTTTTGATTTTGATCCTGATATTATGAATTTTGTGATAATGAAAAAGCAGCCAATCACACAATGAGCAAGGGGGGGGGGGTTACAAAGCAGATACATTGCTTACACCCAATTATATTTTAGAAATGTATTTCCTATTGGAAATTTTAACAATGAATTTCTGCTGGGAAAATGAGTATTTATGTACTGGCAGCTGCTAGACATTTGGCATGTGTTTGAAAGTCTTCACACAGAACAGGTAACTAGTGCACAATCCTCCTCAGTGAGGCCCATACCTGTCAACCCTCTCGTATTTCCCGGGTGTCTCCCGTATTTCAACCCCATCTCCCGCTGTACTCCCATTTGGTATTTTTTCCCTTGAATCTCCCGTATTTTGCTTTTATATATACAGACGTGCTCAAATTCGTTGTTACCCCTGGTAAAGATGAGTAAAAAGGGTTATAAAAAATTCACCGTTTAGTGAATTAGCTTAATCTCACACTGAAAAAATGAGAAAAACTCATCCTTTACTTGACGTTCATTTATTATGAGAAAAAAAAATCCCTCATCAAGAAATAATTATTTTTAACAAAACCATGTGTGCCACAATTATTGGCACCCCTGCATTTATATATAAAATAAAGTCTACATTTTTTATATTTGATCACATATCTTTTGCATGCCATGTCTTGCTGATGTCTGTGACCCAACAACATCAAAAAACTCTTGATATCTTATTTTCTGGTACTCTTACAAGCAATACTAAATGTCTCTGCATTTGAATGGATCTCTATGGGAATTGGGGTTGGGACTAGATGTAGCTGTAAATTACACTTTAACAGTATGGAACACATGGTTGGCTAAAGGGCTCTAAGTTATCAAGGGTCTGACGTATCAAACAAGCCTTAAACCATCACTCTGCTGCCAGAAATACAGTAGATATGGATGGATAACTTGAATGGTTTCTTCTCCTGACTTATTTTTCCATAGAGTTCAATAGAAAAATTTGTCAGAAGAAACAACGCTTAAAGTGATCCATCCATATCTATATATAAATTGTGGCCAACATGGTTTTGTTAAAAATAATTATTTCTTGATTAGGGATTTTTTTTCTCATAATAAATTAACGTCAATTAAAGGTTGGATTTTTCTCATTTTTTCAGTGTGAGATTAAGCTAATTCACCAAACTGCATTTTTTATAACCCTTTTTACTAATCTTTATCAGGGGTACCAACAAATTTGAGCATGTCTATATATACAATTAAATGTTGAATAATTAGAATGTGCCTGCTCAGGATGCTTCAGTAGAGCCGTGTTGCCAGTAAAGCCCTGCTATACCCACTCCAGTACCGCAGGTAGCAGCATGCAGCATAGTACAGTAAGGAGCATACTTTTTTCGTTCAGGTCTGAGAAGTCTGGAGAAGTCAGTTAGAGAGAGTGTGCGAACTGTGAAGTTGTTGCCTGTACGGGACTTTGGTGAAACATAACAAGATAAACTCTTCAGGGTTAATCAGAAAACAGCTGTAGCTGAATATACTGGTAAGTACTTGGTTTCCTAAACATATTTATACAAGAAATTTTGGAGAAAAAAATGGGATGTCTTCTAAACCGAAAGTGCATCAGGTACTGTATATAATAGCCTACAGTTAGGAAGCGAAAACGACGAATGCTTATTTGTAGCCTACAACGTTTAAAAAAATATTATTGTTTCTATATCTGAACGTGATTTTCTTAGCGTTTATAAGTGGTGCATTTTACAGTTTTTTGTTGTGGCGAGACGAGGGTCGTAAATGCGTTTGACTATTTTAATGCCCTGCAGTGTAATTGGCGAAGGTGAGGCTTTCGGAAGCATCTACCCTTTTAAACAATTCTGCGTCATAATTTACGGGGTTTTCTTAGAGCTGTAGTTGATCATTTCAGACAAACATGAATACTGTAATTGGGACAGATACGTCTCATCACTAGGGGCAAAATGGATAGAGTTAAATACATTAGGCTACTTATTTTATGAGTATTATGCATATACTGTATGTGACTATTCTGAAATAAGTGTATTCTGAACGTTTTACTTTCAACCAGGTATTTAACCACCTGATTTTAATCACCTCCTTAATGGAACTAGTTAACCCAATCCTCTTTGCTCTCAGATTGCAGGGCAAGCAGTAAAGTCACCTGGTGAGTAGATCTCCAGAACTGAGTGTGGGCACCCCTGTCGTAATGCAAGGATAATGGTGGGGATGGTAGGGTTGGGTGCTAAAAAATCTCCAATGTTTCCAATTAATTACTAAACTGTGGCAACCCGCCACAGTTTGAAAATAAACCCAAAATATGTTTTTTACTTTCTTAGTAATATAAAAATTTTAAAAAGACGCACACTCCATATGCTCTAATTCAATTTATTAGTAGGCAATGTTTAGGCAATAAATGGAATTGGAGCATATAGAGTGAGTGTGCGACTTTCATTTCTTTATTTTACCGTTAGTCAGCACCTCAATAAGTTATCTGATGTGTATCCTCCCTTTCCACAATGGTATTTCATAATAATAATGATGTTGAAGATATGCTGGTAAAGCATATCAAATTGACTGGGTCATCGCCATTCAAATATTTACAACTTATACCACAAAATTCTTCATAGATCTAGCCTCTAATTTTGCTCTCAAGGTACACCAGATTGATGCATTTAACTTTAAAATTTACAAAATGTTCTGCCCCCCCCAGACCCCCTAGACGGTTCGGCGTCTGCAAACACTGATCGCCCTTATTTTCAAAGCCCAATGTTGACAGGTATGGTGAGGCCTGGCTTTGCTGTAGACATCATTAGAGCCAGGGACACTACACATGGCTCCTTTGAAGGGCTATCAACATCTCTCATTAAAAATGTCACATGTTGCCCAGTGCTGGGTCCCACAGAGTGCTATATACCTTTAATTAGCTTTCTATTTCATTAGTGTGCACTGAGCAATTAAGTGTCCTTCCTCACAATGGTTTACAAGGGGACAAAGGACTCCCAAGAGTTATTAAGAAAAGAGTGAGCTTAAAGCAGCGGGTACAGACAACACTCACTTTGCAGGAAATGCTATTAAGGAACTTCAAACACGGATGCATTTGTCTTACTGTGTCCTTGTCATGCGCGGCCTCCCAAGAGGAAACAATATTGGGGCTTGTTAAAACTGTTGCTAGCAAAGGCGGAAGGGGTATAAGACATGACCAGTGCAACGGTAAAGTGCACGGTCTTTACAGCGACCAAAATTGATTATTTATGTCCACAATATCGAATCACAGCCTACTTTGATGTCAAATGTTTAATTCCCATGCATTTATTTGCCATCAATGGGACAAAATGAGTTTTAAACCGTCTTCTCTGCTACCTAAACAGCTGGTAGGTATGAAGAAGGTAAGTGTGGTGCGCAGTATGAGATGTGGTTATCTATGTTTAGAAGGTTAAGAGAAGAAAAATACAATTTATCATGATAGATGTTGGGCACACCTGCTTCTTCTTCAGTTGCAGTAGGGATATCATCGCTGAATCACGCGGCAAACTTAACAAGAGAATTGTACACGCTTTAGCACATGCTCCGTGTGAGAGTTCCAGTTCCAAAAGTGCCAATTCCAGAAGTTTGCCCAAAAAAACACTCAATTTCCAACACATTTCAAGGTTTAATGAAAAAAATCGTATCCATAACAACGTCCTGGAGTGCTGCTCCGTCACGTTCCGGTGGAACATGAGGCCTATCCTCCGAGCTGCATAACTCTCTTCCTGTATTCATATCAATGCATCGCCAGCACTTGAAAGCACTGCCATTTAGAAGAGACAGGCCAATCTGCATGTTTGTGACATCTCATTTTACGCCTCGACATTGGCATCGGCTGGAGAATCTCGATATGTTTGCAGAGGAGTTCATGCTGAACGAAGTGATCATATCATCTGGGCCTGTGCCGCTCTTTGTGCGCTCTCTGTTTTTCATTACTTTTATGCAGCTGAAGCCTGAAACCTGAAAGTGAAGACAGAGGCCCAAGTAAAGCTGGCCTTTTCTCCTTCTGCTCATAAGAGCGCAGAGAGAGAGGGGTGATTAGCGTCTGCTGGCACTCAAAAAGTTCATGGCTCCCACATCCGCAACTACAGAAGGTCGCCGAGGCCTTGACAAAAGAAGACCGCTTATGGCGAAGCCAGAAATGTAGCAGAAAATACAATGGAAATAAATCTACAGTCCGCAGTGCGCTTTGTTTCTCACCAGAGAATATCCCCATTTCCAAACTCAAACAAAAAACAAACGCCTTGAATTTGGATGATAAGTTTTTTGCCGTCGGAAAAACAAAACACTGTGAACAAAAAGGAGATTTCCATGCAAATAAGACTCAAGGGCATGAGACATGGTTTTTGAATGAAATAACCAGTCCATTTAGATATCGTCTGCGGGTCCAAAGTGAACGGCAATAAAAAGCCTTCAATTCTTTTTTTTCTACTTTGGAGGTTTGCCACCGCCACTCATGGGGTTGATTGACTGGACAATCACGTTCCTCTACTCCTCCCCTCCTCACATGCTCATACCGGTCAATCAGTCATCCAGAAGAGTGATTGAAGCTTTAATTAAAGTGGAAGAACACAGCGATCAGGACCTGGCACATGTGACACAATAAATAACAGTGCAAGCAGATTTCAGTGATTGGTTCAGGCCAGAGTCTTACTATTTCTCTCTCAGGAATAAGGCCATGTATATTTCAGGGAACTTAAACAACATTGCTTAAAAAAATGAAATAACTGAGGTAAGTGTGAACCACTCTCCTGCTGTGGAGAAGAAAAATGTTTATTGTGTGTCAAGCAGCCAAATTATTAATGGAAGCCTTACTAGGAGAATTTCGCTGCCGGTGTTAGAAGGAGTGACACAAGATTGACGCAGATGATGGGTTTTAGAGTACGGAATGCGCAACATGAAGTCAATTTGTCCACTACTAAATGCTTCGGGAGAAACGGTGCTTTAAACAACATCTGTTATGGCGAGAGAGAGTCTCGCCCCTGGAGGAGCTGAAATAGTCCCTGTAATCTGAAAAGGCATTCTGAGGTGATGATAAAACTGCCGTTATATTTAGATTCTGATAATGTAAACCCTCGTAGCGTTACTGCGTTATTGTTTCATTAAAAACTATTTGACTCTCCAGCAATAATCACAAATTACAATCCTGACAACATTATCAAGTTATCAAGCAGAAATTGTGGTAGATCATGAAAAGATTGTCCACATTTTCCATTATATTGTATTATTATATTCATCATATTCACTACATGTATATTTCATCACATGTCTTCTTGGAATGAGTTAAACTAGACAAGGTGTTGCTTTTCCAATAAAGTTCCTGAAAAGATTGATGTATAACAACCTAGTATCACAACCTTCCCAGGTGACTAACAAAAACAAATTTTTATGGCACAGAGTGCAAATGAAACCAGGTTCCATAGGTATGCTGGGGTCAGAGCTGGGGCGAATGGTGTCTCTTTCTGCTTGTGCAAACACGGGAAGTCTCACCATCCACACCCGCAACGTGTGTGGTATCTCAGTTAATTACTCAACAAAAATTGGCAGAGGACATAAAGTAACAGCAGGTGACAAGTTCCAGCCCAAAGCAAAAACCAACATGGACTGGACAAGCTCAGCCTCAGCTTCCTCTATTGACAGTTGAGCAGGGAGTGCGTTCATCCTCACAGTGGCTCCTTCATTACAGATCAAGGAAGGTGCAATTAGCAGGACCGCATGCCGTCTGATAATTACCTTAAGACACCCATTTAACCAAGGAGCATTACAGATCAGTTATGCTTGCCTATGAGGCTCCACGCAACATTATGCCAACAGATGTCAGGCATGGCCATCAACAAGCCCCTTGGTAGCCAAGGGAGCCAGCAGTACTGTCAGGCTCTGTAATGAACAGAAATGCATGTTAGCCCTGAGTTCCTACAGTCTCTTTTCTCATTCATAACAGGACGTAATTTGGGGCTTAGGGGGAAGCTCTCTCTGCCCTGTGACTATCAGAGCCCATATGCACGTAGGGAAAAAGGCACCAAACAAACAAACAAACAAACAAATAATCCATGGGAATATAAAATGCACCTGTGGTTTCAAGCACAGATTGTCACACATAGGGCATTTGATATGTAAAAGAGGACCTTATGGACCAAACAAAAAACCAAACAACCTCCAGAGCGACCTTCAGAGAGATGCAGGCGTCCCAGCAGCAGAGGGTAAACGGCCTTGTTAAACTTTTGGTCACATCTGCCTCCATTTGCCTCACGGATCCAGAACTGCATTTACAGAGTAATTCTGCAAGAGCAAAATATCGATTCATACCAGTCCCATCTGTTGGACACCCTCTGCCGCAAAGTTACATGAAAGCTTTTTTCTCATTGTTGAAATACAAATGACCGGACAATGCAAATGTATTGCCATACGGACAAATCCTCATGAAATTTGTTCATCGACAAAGGTGCCATTTTGTATGATTTGAGAAGGCTGGGAAAGGCCACTGACTTTTGTTCAGCCGACGTCATTGCACAGGATCGAAAACTATCTTCCAGAATTGAAAGTCGATGCAGCACATAATGAAACACCACCGGTGTGAGGGGCAGTGCATCTTGGATTTGAGTCCGGCCAACTTCCACGGTCAAGGTTATGTTCTGATGGGAGTGGAAGGGTGTCATTATGCAGAATGATATCATCTACAGTTTGCAGACAGGGTAAAAATTTATTACCACAGGGCTGAAATGTTCTCATCATAAAGCCAAAGTATGTCTGCGTTCAACGGTGCCATGAACCTCCGTATAATTTTACGTTGGCCACTGAACATCTGTAGAACGAGGTTTTTTAATGAACTATCAATAAAAGAATAAAGGAGTCCAATATAACTCAGGAGCTCTATCTTGGCAGTGTTTAAACTATGCCATTCCTTCTTTTATTTCTGGCCTCTGCTACACACAAGTAATAGAAGAGCTGATGGCTTGCCATTCGACATTTAAAAATGAAAGAAGGGGCCAGCATCTGGGCATTATTTTAATGTGCGCTCATCAAGCACCTACACATTTTTAAAAAAAGACAGGCCATGCCAGCCGGCTCTCAGGCCCATCGTCCATTACCTTCACGAGCCGGAGATGACCTGCAGGCAGACCCCGTGCACAGCAGTGCTCTCGGCTCTCCGCACGCTCTCCGTCTCTCTTTCACTGCAGAGAAACTCTGCCCGCAGACGCCAGCCTGAACAATACGCTCCGGTATCTCACGGGAAGGCGCGCCATGCCAGCGCGCATTGCGTAACGTTACACGGCAACAGCAATTACAGAACACACCTTTGCGAGGAATCATGCATTGCAAAAAAACAGCTGAATGCAAAAAAAAAAGCTAAAAAAAACATACAGAGATACAGGCTCTCTGTGCCTATATAATAACTTTCCTTCCTGAAAAAGCACTTGTGTTACCATTTGCATTCTTGTGTTTGCTCTCGACCTTCACAGAGAGTGCTTGCAAGTGGAAAGAAACAACAGGTAGGAGGAGAGTTTGAACGGACAACTTTCCATCAAAGTCACAAGACTGAAGGCCCCTGCTGGAGGAGGATGTGACCTCTCTCCAGACGTGCAGACCACTTGACAGTGAGCTGAAAAAGGAGACAGCATTTCTAAGCACCCTCTCATAGGCAAAATATGACATACGTACCCTCAAATGAGCACGCCGTGCGGTTCCACAATGTCGATGGTGGACAATGGAGTCGCTGAAGAATTCATACTGTTGCAACTTTTGTGCAGTCAGTCCCACAGAGAACAGGTAGAAAATATACCTCCTGGCCTCTTTGTTGAACTTTAGTCTTTTCGCTTGATAGAAAGTCCCCCCTGTGTTATTGTGATCATGCTGTGTACTATATTTATGAAATTGAGTGTGTGCAACTGCAGCTAAGCTAAGCCGGAGCAAATCAACATAATTTAACCTCTGTGATGTTATCTGGTTCAATATTCCAGCACATGCAGCAAGCCTTTAGCAAGAAGAATCACCTTAACTCAAAGAGTTTAGAGTTCTTGCTATCTTCTTTTAAACAAAACCACAGCCTGGAAAAACCATGCCCATAAATTCATATACAGTCAAACACAATCCAATTGAATATATCACAGCAAAATGATATGCAAAAAATTATCCAAACATGACAAACCAGAAGCCAGAGTGATATACACAATTAATGACAAAGGCAGTCCCAAAGTCCTGGCTCATTAGTCCCAAGCAGGCCCGTTCATGCAGGAAAGATTCTGGCAGCAGAATGCCAAAGAGAAGTGAAGCGCTGAAGTTAATGGACTAATGCCCCCAAAGCTCACCAGGGGTAGTCTGTGTGCCCCTGTACCTGATTGGGCAGGCAAATCACACTCGCTGACCGAAAAAATTAATACATAAATATGCGAATAAATGAATAAATAACGGCGTAAACAGGACGCCCTTTCTCACTTGAGGAATGCCAAGCAACTTGGACTTCTAAGGACCTTTGGCTGAATGCAAGCACGGTACCGCGCGGGCGCTGGCTCTTTAAGGTTTGATTTGCATTCGCGGAGCAAAGTAGGGATGGTAATTAGCGGCAGTGATTAACGGGTCAGAGAAGTGGGGGCTCGGATGGGAGCAGATTGATAGAGCTGGCCCTCCTAACCCACACGGGCTCCACTGCATCTTAAGCAGGAGGGTCGGACAGATCCGCCAGCTAGTGATTAATGTTGACACAATAAGAGGAGACCATCCTGTTGACATCCATTACTGCACTCTCCTTAACGAGTCCACACCACTCTTCGACAACGGGATGACCCCTTCCCCCGCCGCTTGCCTTGGCTAAGAGCACAAACCTCCCCTGGGCCACGGACCTGCCCCGTCTGAAGTCATCCCCCAATGAATCTCCCAAATGCACAACCCTGCCTCCTCTTATCCATCCCCCCCAGAGCCCACTTTCAGTATCTGCAAAATACTATTGGAATATCACTTATCAACCACACAGAGATGGAAACAGAGATCTTGCTAGCATGTCCTTTTAGCGTAGACAGCTACAGAAGTGTCAAAAGTGCAAGCTACCAAACTGAACAAAAGTAAATTGGTCTACAATAAAGTGATGTGGTTTAGAATTCTTCAACATTTCTTTCTTTAACACTTCTGATCGTGTTTGTTGAAGAGACTGTAAGGCATGAGGGTACAACAAAAAGCATATGAGATCAATGGTTCTCTGCCTCCACCCACCAGCGATATACAGTCACGCGCAGAAATGTTGGGCATGCAAGCCGCCTTTGACTTCAAAGCCCGCCCATAAAAAGACGCAAAGGATTTGTTAGCTGTGATGTAAATGGGAATGAGAAGTCTATCACCTGGATGACAGAAGTAGTGGAATTGACTGTACAATCTGACCCCCTGGATACAGCTGAAATGCCACCAAAATACTTTCAATTGTCTTTTTTTCAAAATACGGGATAAGTGCAAATACGCAATATACAAGGATGAGCGGATGCAAGTATTATTCCTGCATTATTTTAGCTGTAGAGAATAGCCCCACACTGCTGTTTCATCTTGGTTAAAAAAGTGTTCAAATTCTTTCCATCTGACATGACCCAATTAAGAGCTGAATGCATTTGAAGGCAGAGCAGACCATGCTACACCCGATGTTCCATTGACATCTTTGTATAGATCTTTCTTCTCATTGAATAACTAGTCAAGGAAATACAATAAGAGTTGAATAGATGGATGCATTTCCCCTCTCTTGTGTTTGTGACATTACAGCGCAGGTCAACATGACCTCCGACTCACATTCGTGGCTACAAGTCCTCCGTGGTTCTGACTTGTATGAGGTGGTGAGACTACAAATCATGGGGCTGATGGGTGTTTAGGCTTCAATTTTGACAATTTGAGAGGAGGACGTCGCAGTGATGCGGGGGGAGATGCGCGATCTGGAATGGTTTCAATTTCCTACACACTGACAGTCCATTTGAGGTGCACTGCTGCTCAAATAGAAAAGGAGGCACTAATGACTAACAGGTGCATATCGCTCTCCACTTCAGCGTCTGCCGGCAAAACATCGCGCGGAACTGAACCTCTATAAAAGTATCGGAAACTATAACCGTATCAACCTCTATAAATATTGCAAGTGCTTTGACGCTGCAAAGCAGTCGCTAACTACTTGCATTCACACCTAAGCCCCTGATTAATTTCAGATACTGTGTGACAATAATAATCATAACTTAGTGGAGATGGTAGTCACAGTGGAAATTAAGAAACTAAGATGTAATAAGAACCCAGAAGGTAGAGAGGAGGTGTGGTAGGTCTCATGAAAGCAGCACACCAATCCCCTCACCCCAAATTTGAGCTCAGAGTATTGCATCTTTGTTTCTCCCCCTTCCCTCCCCACCCCCACCTAAGGTCTGATAGTATTGATTGGCCAGTAGGAGCCAGGAAACTCCAAAGAGACTGGAATAATTACAAGGAGATAAGGCTATCTACTGTAATTAAACACTCTCTCCTGGCAGCCACTGCTGCTTTCCTTTTTAAACAGAAAATGAATTATCCTTCAGAGCTTGCCACTGCTGAAATATAGGAACAATTAAACAGGAATTAATTCTAATTCATGCAAGCTCCTATCACTAAAAGGACATATTTTAACCACGGCATTATAGAACTATTAAATGAAATTAATTGTGAACATATTTTTTGATCAATGTAATAAATCACTTTTTAAAGTGCTTCAAAGTGATTACATTAAAACCATTGTCATCTTTTTTGTAAGGTTATAAGGTTTCATATTTTTTTTACTACATGTATGCGCTTTCATTAAAATAAATACATTTCATCATTCTTGACAACGGATCCAACACTGAGCCCACATCTTCAGATAAATGGGGATTCCAGAGAAACTCCTGAGGTGAACGCACCTTTTCAGATTACATTGCCATTCAGGAATAATTGTACACAGCCAGGCCTTGGGATGAAAGAGGCTGATACCATCCCCCGATAACATTCATGTTCTGATTCTTTTATGTTCATAAGCAGGTTTAATAAGTGCAATTTTATATAAATATGAGGAGACAACACAATGACCCCCATGCACCTGCTCTTCCCATATCTGTACAAAATACATTCATCAAAGAAAAGAGACATGGGAACACACACACGCACAAACGCACACGCGCACACACACACACTATCTAATTTGGATCTTGGAAAGAGGTCAACATAAAACATTGAACTAACTTTTTAATACACACATTGAAATAATTTTTTTTTTTTTTTTTTTTTTTTTTTTTTGTAGCAAGATTATTTCTAACACTGGGGTTCACAACCCTGGTCCTGGAGAACCCTCATGTATGTATGAATAAATACAAAGTACTGGTCCAACTCTACTATGACTTATGTCTGCAGATTCAGTCTGTTCCTTTTAGGTTTAAGCGCTTCATTTGACACTGTTAATCATAACATTATCTTAGAGTGCCTGAAACATAGAATAGAATAGAAATGACAGGAATAGTTCTCAAATCCTTCCATTCTAATAGGCAACTGTATGTGTCTCCCAGTAATTTAAAATCTGATACAATGCAACCCTTCCAAGAGGTTTTCCCAAGTTTCTGCATGTGGGCCACATCTTTATGTAATTTATATGCTTCCCCTTGCCAGAACATCTGCCATCTTGGTCTCATGGTCTCACTTCTGACACATGGATTTACCTGTGCACCAATGGCGGAGGTGCTTAAAGATGGCGGCAGAACATTTTAACGTCACTTTTGACAGCAAAATCATTTCCGTCCTACCCACAATGCGACGCGCCCACGCTGTCTACCAATGGTCATAGATATAAGTATATTTCTGGTCGGTGATAGGCAGCATCACGTCTTTGAAATGGCTAACATTGATATTAATCAGAATGAACTCACGATTCATGTAGCTGCTCTCTGATCCAGGCAGCCAGAAGATTTAACAGTGGTGGAGTTAAAGCGTTGGCTCCGCATTGAGTTTAGTAGTAGTGCATTGAGTTTAGAAAAGGCACTATATAAGTAAAATACTACTATTGCTACTACTACTACTACTACTACTACTACTACTACTACTACTACTAATAATAATTATAATAATAATAACAACATTATTAGTATTGTTATTATTAATACGTACACACACAAACACATACATGCCTTTTCGAGTATAAAATGCTTGTCTGTTGAAATGTCCCCTGCTTCCCAATGGACATGGTATGAAGGAAAACCTTCACATCGGTCTATGTTATAATTCCCAGGTTCTAAAAACCTTGCCAGTATCCCACCAGGTTATTATTTGTGATGGTGGTTTTATGAATCCTGAAAATGTAAGATTCATCAGTTACTCCGTATTTGATGAACAACTCCCAACACTACCCACTTAAACCTTTCCACTGTGATATTAATAAAGAAATGATGGAGCCATGCACACATTACATTTCATGCATGGCGCAGTTCACTGGACCACTGACTTCCCCTGCTGCTATTCCGAGCTGATGTGCTGAAAGCATCGACTGACATATTGACACGTGCAGTGGATACACCACGAGCGAGACGTCTGGCGACATCATCAATCCACAGGAGGGGTCTACCCAGTAAACATGAAATCTACCAAGTGTTAGAACAATGTGTTTCAAACTGCATAGACATGAAAATAATCTTTTCAAACGGTAACAGTGTCTTTTCATAATAGGAAAATAAGGTTGATTTCACTATGGGTGAATTTTCTTTACAAATGTATTTTTATATTATGTTCAAAATATTATATTCTTCTACTGAGTTGAGACCAGAACTGTGAACAGTAAAGCAGAACTGTGAAATACTATACAGACATAAAGGCATGCACTATGACCACAAATGCTTGAAAAAAGAGATACCATTAAAAGTGATAGTTACCTTTGTGGTAACTAAGTTGAAACAAGCCATTGAAATAACTATTTGAGTTTCTACTTTTGCTACATAAACATTTTTCTGGGTGTCTTTGTTTATTTTTGTGTTTTTGTGATTTCAGCCAATTTTCCACTGGATTACTGCAATGTCAGGCTTCTAATCCCTGGTGGACTATTTTCTAATTTATGGGAAACTTTCAAGGCTTTGAGGATTGCTATTTGTATGCCTTTTCCCGATTCAGCGTTAGGTTGAAAACAACTCAGAACTTTTTCATAAAAAAAGGATTTTAATAAGCATACGGTAACCCCGAAGGTAATTAGCTGGGGGATCAAGTGCGTTTGATTTACTTCCCATTTGAACTGCTGTTACGGAGAGCAACTGGGAAGTGTTGCATTAATAGAGTGCCCGCAGCCAGCCTATGGGGAGCAAGCTTTCTGTGTGCCTCCACAATGCACTCTGCTCAAACTGAATACCTTCAAATAGCATTTCAAATTTATTTGGTTCTCGCTCCTTTTCTATAGGGACTGCATTTTACCTCTTTTCCTCTCTGTTACTTTGAATTCTTCTAAATCAGTAATTCCCAAATGTTTGCATCTTCCAAAGTTGTGGAGTGCCCAATATGTGGGCAATTATACAAACAGTAAACAACGGCTACAAAAATCCTTTGAGTCATTTTGACATTTCCCATCAACTGAAATGCTGATTGACCCTTCAGCAACTTTGTGAATTTTACATGGGGGGAGGCCTGTTTGATGCACAGGTTTCAGTGAACTACAAAAAACACTGTATACATTTTGAGGCACTGTGTAATGTACAGAGAGAGGCTGGGATGACAGAACCAAACATTTACTCCTACCACAGTTTTCCTTCGCCTCAAAATTTCCCATTGGGGTTTCATGAAACGCATCGGGCCAAAATAAAACAGCCAACGAACCCCCTCCCCGTTTTAATATTACCAATGCAGCTGTCATTTCCTAGCTTTAACCTCAATATGTCCAGGCTTCTCTGTCTGTGCTCTTTAATGTGACACTAAAGCTTCTTTTTAATCACATACTAGATCACTTACTGCTGACTTCCCTGATCTGACACCGAGGATACAGCACAGAGCTCTTCAGGCGCCCGTTCTGTATTTTATTTTTAAACAGACAGTGCGGTCGGGCCTGTGTGGAGTCGGCAGGCCTGGAGACAGCGAGGGGGACACGGACCGCCAAGGAGACGCAGAGTCAGCGCGGCTCGGCGGCGCAGCCAACATTTACAGGCCAAGAGGGAAACCGAGGCACAGCAGCCGGCCGCCGCAGTTGCCGTGAAACCAAATGCGAAAAACTGGAAAAAAGGCTTCCAAATTCAGAACCATTTTTCAGCACAAATTCAGCAATTCAGTACATTTGTCAGCATTTGTTCTGTTTTGGCACGCGATAACCTCTTGCTCGCAGCCAAAGTCATCACAAAAGCTATGACAAATGGAATGGCTCTGGAAGCATCCTTGATCATTCTGAGTGCAACCATAAAGCCTGCATAATGGAAGCACAGAAGAAGCTCTTCTTCCATGGCCTCGCCAAACACTTTGCCATTTATCTCCTTGCTGTGAAAAACGGGGGTTGCGTCAGCCGAGGAGGCGGGCGATGGGGGGGCGGGGCGGGACTGAGGCGAGACGGCAGCGGGGACACGCAGGGCCCAGTGGCCCCGCACGCTACCTGACAGCTCACCAGGAGCGCGCAGACAGGGAGACAGACAGACAGACAGCCGTGGCACTCAGGAGGACCTCTGTAAAGGTCATGTTAGGGTATCCGGGACATCTCTCTGCTTTGTTTACCCGGGACAGGGGATGATGTAGCCGAGGGCTGGGGCGGCTGGAGGGAGAGGCGAGCTGTCAGGCGGTTCTGCTTGGCCGCACGGCAGCGCAGATGGAATATTTTTAGCCACAGGGAGTGTGTCAGTTATTAATCTCCTCCTCGACACGCAAGTGACAGGAGTTTCACTGGTACACGGCCTCCAAAGGACACGGCCTAGGAAAGCAGGGAGCACTGTTGCTGCCTCAGGTGCCGCCACGCTTCCCACAACCCCTCGGTCCAGAACATCAGGCCAGCTCTTGACTGCAGACTCACACAAAACTTCACAGAGACAATGACGACACCTCCATCCCAAAAAATTTTCACACGCACAGCGATCCGCTGTATTAATTAGCCATTTTGAATATTTTAAACCTCGCGTAGACGCAAGGGAAACCTATATTTCTTTCTGACACAAGCTTTGCCAAAGGAGCTGACAGCATCCCTAAGATAGAAAGCTAATGCTACACAAGAAAGAAATAATCGAGCCAAGGAACCAAAACAGAAGAAAACTCCGGCACCCCCTTCCCATGAGGAAGCTGAAATGCACCCATTTATGGATTTCTGCCAGGTTGCTTTCTGGACTGAGATTGGAGATGTGGGCCGAGTTTCCTACCGTGGTGTTATGTTGTGGCTTCCCTCCCGTGGCGCATCTTCTCACCTGCCTGCAGCGAGGAGGAGGTAGTCTATGACCTGGGGCCCCGATTGAGCTGCCTTTATTTCCCCGCCGCAGTGTGAAATCTCATATTGCGAGGTGGCTGAGCAGAAATCCCCCCCTCTGCACCACGGTGTTCCAGAAACCTGCACCCCCACCCAATATTAGCCCTCCAAGAGAACACTTTCACATACAGCCAGGACCGCAGACCACAGGCCCCAGCTGGGGAACAGCTGAGGGGATGCATCTGAAACCATCCCAGCGCTGCACATAGAACCCTTTGTTTCATCGAGAGCTTTACCATCCCTGTGTTTTGCTTTCTTGTTGTTCGCTATTTGTATAATGTGTGCTCAATGGCTCGGACATGTAAATGATATCCTTTTAATGGCACGTTTATTGCTCCTTTTCCCGGAGAATGGGTTTTATTGCACATAAAAGCAACATATTGATTTTTCTTACCCCTCCCACCTTCACACTACCTCCCCAAACACACAGGGAACAAGACTTTGATGCAAGACTATGGAACATAACCTGCAGTAGAGCTTGTTTGATCAATGGCTCTAATTGGTAACAGGACTGAATACTTCCCAGAGATGAAAACTAAATTTGAACAGCTCCAGCGCCGTGAGCATAACTGGTTACGACAGGTGGCGGAGACAGAACTGCTGTAATAACTTCCAATAGAGTGCTGTGGGTGGAAGGTGCGTTTTACTTTTTTATTATTTTTATTTTTTATTTTTATCCCGTATTCTTCAGATGATAAGAAAGCACGGGAGGGGGAAGAAAATAAAGCGAGGGGTGTGCACATTTAAAAATTCTGTATAATATTTTCGCAGTAATAATATTTGGGAGGAGGATGATGATGCAGGAGGAAAAAAAAGTTGCCAAAATGAATATACAGGATCTTGAGAATCTCTGGGATGATTAATGAATTTTGTCTCGCCTAACTTTTTTTTCTCACCTAAGCTCCAGAAAACTCTCAGAGGCGTCCTCCTTCAGGTGAACATCTTAAATAAACAAAAGATTTTTCATCCAACATGAAATTCCATTAAGTGAGAAAATAACATTGAGGCTCTGGTCTCCAGGCTCTCCCCATTTGAAATGGTAATCTCTGCACACGGACTTTCTCCCACCGCGGGACATTCACACTGAAAAGTCTTTAATTTTGAATTTCATTTTATACCCAACCTGAATATTGAGAAATGGGAATTTCAAATAGAAATACTAATAGTAACAATGGTGAAATGTGAAATAAAACTTCGGCTGGCAACGGAGACTATTATAATATTTGTAATCGCCACAGTAGATGACTGAAATACACTGATGGGCAATTCCCTGACGCAAGTGTCGCTTCACGTGTCTGACTGTAAGGTCTCCGCCCTAACTGCTCACACACTTCAATTCAATTTAGGAAACGGCTCATTAAATCCAGTGTTCTTAGCAGAAAATATAATTTCCAACTGTGTACTGTAAAGCCTAATAAGGCTTTTTAGACTGTGATTATTAAATAAATGAGAGTGAACAAAACAAAGAGCTCTTTTTAGTCCCCTGACACTAACAATTAAAACAAATAAATGGCTGCTTTTGTTTCAATGCGCTCCACACCCGTCTTTATTTGCATCGCACTTTGTATTACTGCTTTGTAACCAATAGGTGAAAAGGAAATTATCTCACCATATAACTCCCCCATATGCTGCAGCTGAAATGGATTCCATTTCTCTCACCAGCCAAAATACTTTCTTCAGGAAACCACAAGAAGAAAGGTAGCAATTTAATAAGCTTTTTTTCCCCTCGATTTGGTAGCTACATTCTCCCAGGCGCATTAGTAATCAGTTTTGTTTTTAAGCTTCTACAGCATAGCCAAAAGCGATGCTGTATGTCGCAGTGTTTTTATATCATTGGTTTGAAATGCATCTGCAAAGCTAGGCATATTGCAAAATTCATCTCCCTTCGCGATAAACTGTGCATTGCTTTTGTTTTCAACTATAATTTTGTTTCCAACTATGCCTTTGGTTTATCTGCCATATCTCTACTTCTGAAGCTGTCAGAACTTACATCATTAATAAGCAAACAGATACAATGTTCAAAATTAATACAAAATGTATAAATTCCAAGGCATACATACAGTAACAATGAAATGGAATATAACACTAAACCACCAATTTCTTTACTAGGCATTTAGGGAGTAAAGAGGCATTGGAAACTTTTACCAAACACATGCCTGAAACTCAAAACTTTTTGAGTTTACAGACTCAGAGGACGACACGGCCCCTCTTTAAGCACATAAATACATAAATGGATGGATTTATTTCACTTCCACTGCTTTTCTTGAGACGGGGGACTGGGAGGTGGGTCTCATTATTCTCCACAGTAGAAGGAGCCAGACACACAATGGCGAGGCGTTTGGAGTTTTCACTCTGGCACTGTCGTCTTGTTATCTTGGCTGACCCTCCCAGACTCCATCTTTATCCAATTATCTGCTGCCCTTGTGGAGAGCTGGAGTGTAAATATTCCGATGGGGGGAGCCCTGGCTCTGCGTGATCTCCAGCCCCGCTGATCAATGGGGAAGCGAGATGCGACCTGCCACGGATGCACCTTGACAAGGCTACAGTCCCAAGGACCGGCTCAGTGGCTCAGTGCAATTATAGCAGCATAACTCGCAATGACAAACAGCTGCCCAGAATGCTAAGTGTAGGCCACCCAGCCTGGCACACTATATCAGTCAACCAGCAGACCAGAGGGCAGCTACACGCAGGGCCAATCCAGCTCCTGAAACATAGTAAGAGCCTCACTCATATCTTCAGTAGTGGGTGGGGGGGGGGGGGGGGGGGGCTGTGTGGGGGGAGTCAGCAGTGAGAGAGTTCCTTTTTCAAACACCAGTTTTCTGGGGGAAAATGAAAGAAAACTCAGACCACCAAACACGGTAACAGGTTAGCTGGAATTTTATGGCATATGTCCCATCAGGGAGAGTTCCACAGATGGCCAAAGTGTGCCCGCTGAAAGCAGGCACTTTGCATATTTCAGCACAGAGATAAATATGTTCAAGCTGAAATACATGCACCAGCAAATCATTCAGCCAAAATGTGGTGCTTTGAGTCCAAATCTGATGATATTGTTTTTGATGTTTTAACAAAAGTGAGGATATTATACAATACAATTATATAATATTTTTTACATCGTGCAAAAAAAAATGTTTTGCTATAAGAATTAGTGAGCTATGGGGATATACAGCCTTGCTTTAACATTTTGATATATTTCACTTTTCTTTATCTTCTATCTATCTAATAATTAAAATAATGAGCATAATATTCATCATAAAATAATGAATTAATAAATATATAAAAATCCCAGCGATACTTGAACAAATGCTATCTATGAATCCAATTAATTAAACACCATGAAATGCTTCAAATTCGTAACCTACTTTGGTCAATAACAACCTGTCAAAATATAGCTCATGTAATGTAAGTAATATTAAGGCAGAAGAGGCTGAATGTATTAGTGGTTGCTAAAAATAACTATATTTCCAACATAAAGTCTTCCAAGCTGTCTAGTTAAGATGGGAAGATCAACCCTGTCTATATTTTTTCTAAGATATGTTAATGCATCACTGTGTACATAACAATGCTTTTTAAACAAAAAATAATGATAATGATTTTATTTTCATCAATTAAATGTATTCTTAAAATAATTCAGGGACTTTCTACTTGTATACAAGTGATTATACAGGAATGGTGTAAATTGGTGGTTGTAAAATTTTTAAAATCTTATTCTTCCAGACTTTAAGCATATATGGATTAGTCTAAGTCGAAGGATAAAAAAATCCCCTAAAGGTACAGTCAAAAATTATTAAATATTTCCAGAATTTTCTTAAATTTGTCTCCACTCCCAAAACATTTACCAGTACCATAACACCACAAAAAGCTGAGATAAAATGACAAAAAATCATCCTGATCATTGTAATGAATCTTTCAAGAGGAAATAATATTTGAAACATTTACCTAGCTTGTTTGCAAGTGGTGGATGAGTGGTTTTGAATGAATTTTTAATCAAATTTCAAACTTAATTAACAAAATAAATCAAAATTACCATACACTTTGTTTTTTGTAAAATTATGTTTTAGCTGATAAATTGATAATATAATTTTCATACTTCCTGACTGACAGAAGCACATATACACTGACATATAATATTACATTTTTAATTGATTACATAACTAATTCAAATTTTAACAGAATATCAGATGTTATGGTAATGGCCCTTACAGTAATGCGCATTTTTTGTTTAGCTAAGCCCTAACTGATAAAATGCCAAATGATTTTAATGTGATCAACTACATTTTTATCTAATTAAAAACAAACAGCTGTTAAGATTTCCACTGTCCATTTATCTTGTAGGAATAACATTTACATTGACTGCAGAATTTGTGGAGTGTGCGCTTACTATTACTGCAGGTGCTAGGTGATGCATGTCTCGCTGCCTGTTCACTAATGCCCTGTGTTTTTGCTGATATTTTCCATCCTCTTCGAACAGCTCTCTGCTCCCTGGGATTTTAACTTTCCTTCTCTTTTAGTTTTTTATTTCTGTCTTTAGATATTTCTGATGCTTTGCTGGATTTTCTCTTATCCTCTGACTGTGCTCTGTCTGTCTCTTTTTGTTACTCTTGGGCCTGGTGGTATCTCTCTCTCTCTCTCTCTCTCTCCGTAACATTCTACAAAGCATAAGTCATAAATCAACATTTTGATTTATGTAATGTATAAATCAACATTTTTCAAATACAGCTTGGTCAAATTAATTTTAAAAAGAATGCAGCTGATGACGTAAATATATTTATTTTATTAAAAAATGTATTCATTCATGACTGTCATTGACCATAAAAATCATGGCACTGCCGAAGCATTGCTGTTTGTCATGGTAATGACGGATATGGTAGTGATGATTTTAACTAATTTTTAGCAACAAAGGTTAGCTAGCACATGGCTGGTGATCATAAAAATGGACAGAGGCACCAACTATAACACACAATAACTTGGCCTAAATATCCAAATGTTTCACTCAATATTAAAAAGTAAAACTATTTTTCAGGCTTTGGAGCCCATTAACGCCAATATGCTCAAGCACAGCTATTCACCATGCGGCCATAATGGCAAATGGTCACAGTTTTAGGGGTGTGGCTAAAACAGTGCTCTTTGTGGACACGCAAACAGTGAATGTCACGGTACTGACATAAAAACCGGGGGCAGCATATTTTTGCTTAAGTTTTTAAAATATATTTTAAATTCCAACTTTCCATTCAGAAGACATGAAGAAGTTACATGAAAATACAAGTGTTACAAAATCTCTTGAGAGATGCTTGAGACCTAATTAGATCACCACCTGATCAAATGTTCTATTAAAAACCTGAACACTTTTTTAAAAACAGTTTTCTTGGTTGGGGAATGCAATTTGCACCATTCCTGTACAATGGCTAATATGTGTGTATATTTGTGAAAAAATAATTCTATACACCATGCAACTTCTTCTAGATCACATCAAGTTCACAGTGTAATGCATCACCACTTTCACACCAGCCAAGGATTTGAAAAGGTGTTCTTACACGTTCTTGGGAAGACCAAGTGCAATGTAAGGATTGTGACACATTTTCACAGTTGTCCTTGAAGTACTAAACCGTAGTCATTGCAAAGATGACACTGGAATGCCATTCAATTTTACACAAGACTAAGAATAATCCATTCTTTTCATTGATCTACTGCCTCATTTTCCCAGACTGCAATGCGCGGGCATGAGAGAGAGAAATGCGCTATGGGAGATAATAGTTTCTGTGAGCTAAAAAGGAAGTTGGAGAGAAAAATATGTTAATTATTATTGTAATGGGCTGTACCCGCTCTGCCTTTTTTGCAGCGACGTTTGTTGTTTTTTCGCTACGATTAAACAGTCCATCGGATTTTCCATCTTCCGTCCCGAAGTTTCGTTCTCCTCAGGTGATCAGCCGTTACACCTGGGCTGATTACCTGTGGAGATTTAAATCGTGCACTTTTGCTTCTCTGTGTTTGTTATTGCCATTCATTTGACAAGAGAAGCCGGTAATTTACTGTATAGGACGGACAGTTCGATCACGACCGTTTCACCACGTACTTATCGTGGTTACACGGGACTTGTTTTCGGGTGTCTTTAGAGTTGAGCAAGTTTTAGCTCTGTTTACTCTCTACCCATGTTTCCCTCTCGGGTGTGCTAGAGGTTTTTCTTTCTGTTTGTTCTGTTTATACTCTAGTTAAGAGTCTCTCGCCCGGTTCAGGTCGCTTTTGTTTCTGGTAGCGTTACTCTAGTTTTTAGGAGAGTTTATTATTTTCTTTGTGGATTATTCCCTCTTTGCGGGTTTTCCTCCCCCGCTTTGTGGTGTTCTTATTCGAGCACTTAGAGATCCCCTACTGTCGCGTTTGGTCGTACCTTTCATTCGCTACCCCCTTTCAATTATAGGTAAAGTCTGTAAAACGATCTCAATAAATAGATTATGAATTGCGAGTGCTATTTTGCTGTGCATTGGCACTAATAAATAATATTGACATAAATTTAATTTCAGTTTGTAAAATGTTGAAATATTATAATATAACATTACCTCAAAAATGCATTTTAGTGATTTTTTTATCCAACAAGTGGACGTACAATATGTACAAATTACTAGAAGCATGTGAACAAATCAAAATATACAATAGACAATAGCAAAAACATATTGAAAATTGTTGTTTGAGGTTTCACATGAAATATGGCACTATGCCTTCAGTTCTATTTGGAGTAAAAACATACCCTTTTGTAACACAGCAAACATTCCCACAGGTACACCCACTGTATATTAATATCTCATCAAAAGTGTCTCCCACGTAAAAATAAAAATAAAAGCCAAGTTACTCACACATAGCCTACAGAGCGTTGTCTATAAGTCTTTAATTCCAACTTGCAAAAACTAGGCCTGCCTTTAACAGTATTGATATCAAAATGTGGCCAAGTTACAACTAACAATATTGCATACACTATCTCTATTCCAAAGCAATGCTATCCAAACTTTTCTAAATTATTTAATGCAACTTGGCCCTGTGTTTCTTCATCTTAGCATGTGAAGAGATTGTGCCTCATAGAACAACTATTGATTTCAATTAATGTTTTGAACAGTTGATGAATAATTACACTCCAGAAAAGATGTGGTTATACTTTGTTGGCAAGTTTACTTTAGAAAATGTGCAGGTTTTAAAATATTAACTGCTGCTACAGATTTCTTTACAATTCACAAACAGACATTTATATCAAGAAAAAGCATGTACAATAGCGAAAGGAGGGATGAATAAATAAATGCAAGATAGAAATTAGTAATATTTTTATCTAGAAAATAGTGTACATATAGCATTTTTACAAACGTATCCAGACATGTTTGTGGGTCAGATGATGGCAAATAAGTAATAGTACAAATTTTCTAATAATAGTTATAATATTTGCGAACAAAATTTGAACACAATGATATCTATATTCTGTAGTACCACACAGGTTTTGATAGAAATCCAAATATTCCAAGTAAATAAATCAATAAATACATAATAATAATAATAATAATAATACTAATAATAATAATAATAATACATTTTATTCCTTCTGTGCTTTTCATAGACCCAAAGCAGTGGATGCAGACAATTGTTCAAACATGCCCTATAGTGTAATAATTTTTCTGTTTAATTTCTAAGTGCAACACATCTGAATCAGAGTATTTCCAATATAAATTTTTCTCATTTTGCAGTTTGATGTGGAACATACAGTTTCACTGACCACATTTTCTTAATGGTAAGATAACGAAACACAGGGCCAAGTTGCATTAAATAATTTAGGAAAGTTTGGATAGCATTGCTTTGGAATACAGATAGTGTATTTAGTGTGAGCTACAATAGGCAATATTGTTAGTTGTAACTTGGCCACATTTTGATACCAATAATTTTAAAGGCAGGCCTAGTTTTTGCAAGTTGGAATGAAAGACTTATAGACTTATGGAGGCAGGCAGGTAGTGAGGGTCTCTGGGTAGGCAGGAAAAATGGGAAGAAGAAGAAAAAGAATAAGAAGCAGAAGAGGAAGGAGAAAAACTGCAAAATAACCCAAGTTTGGAGCTTTATTGTGTGGATGTGTGAAGTTCTATCTGAATGCTGTGTGGTTACATGAGGTCACAACATACAGAAGTTAATGTTTTTAAGAGCTGAGAGTCTGTGGTCATTGTGGTTACTTCTGTAGGAAACCCTGAAAAGTGCCAAACTCTCAGTACTGTATAGATATGGGGCATGCCTTAACTTGGCGGATGGCATACCTGCCATCCCAATATCAGTATACGGTACATATCCATAATGGAGATTTTGGCAAGAACCAACTTACAAAGAAAAATAGACATGTACGTACATATATAGCAAAACTAGTCATGAGTCGTGCTTTCATAAAATGCTAAATGAACTGTATGCAACTGTATAAACAAAATAAAGGATTCAAGGCATGGAAGTCCAACAAAAATATGTGGAGTTAATCAATACTCAATTTAATGTAGTTCCATGGATATTGTTATGTTGGCAAATGCTCCTGAGATTATTTCCAAAAAGGATATACTGTACATTTGAATCAATGAGACAAGCAATAGTGGGTATTTTAATAAAGTATGCAATAAAGGAGTGTATTACCAGAAGTGTCTCTGAGTTCTACCAGACCAAATAAAAAATACACAAAGCAATGATCTTGGCAAGCACTGGATCTTATTACTGTTGCTTCAAAAAATGACAAACTACCACCAAATACAAAATGAAACAGTGGCAATGCGGACAGTGCAGACTTCTGCATCTGCACACCATCTATAATGGATTGCTCTGGGTATAAAAAAACATATGCCCAGTAAAAACGTACACACACACACACACACACACACACGCATATATATGTATATATACAGTTGAAGTCAGAAGTACATACACCTAGGTTGAAGTCATTAAAACTAATTTTTAACCACTCCACAGATTTCATGTTAGCGAACTATAGTGTTGGCAAGTCAGTTAGGACATCTACTTTCTACATGACACAACTAATTTTTTCAACAATTCTTTACAGACTGATTATATCACGTTTAATTCACTATATCACAATTCCCGTGGGTCAGACGTTTACATACACTACGTTGACTACCTTTACATTTTTCAATTTTTAATATTTGGTTGCATCTTTTTCATACCATGACTTCCTGATGTCTGTGACCCAACAACATATCTTATTTTTTGGTACTCTTACAAGTGATACTATAACGTCTCTGCATTTGAATGGATCTCTATGGGAATTGGGGGGTGAGACTAGATTTAGCTGTAAATTATGCTGCAACAGTATAGAATACATGGTTGGTAAAATGGCTGTAAGTCATGAAGGGTCTGAGGTGTCAAACGAGCCTCAAACTATCACTCTGCTGCCAGATAGTAGATATGGATGGATCACTTTAAGGGTTGTTTCATGCACAAAGTAGGTGTCCTAACTGACTTACCAACACTATAGTTTGCTAACATGAAATCTGTGGAGTGGTTAAAAATGAGCTTTAATGACTTCAACCTAAGTGTATGTAAACTTCCAACTTCAACTGTATATAGAGCATGTATGCTTATACTGTAATGTTACAAATAAATAATAAAAAACAATCATTGTTTGTTTATCTATCCATCTATACATTGATTTATTATCAGATTTATTATCAAAGGCGTGAACATTTATTATTAAAAAGGCCTTTTATTGTATCATTTATTTATCTGATTGTGTCCTTTTTTATCAACTCCTAAAACAATGGCTATCAAATTGTGAAACGAGGATAGTCAGGATGAACTCGAGTCTATTACCATGCTGCCAATATATGTGAGTTTATGTATCTATGTACATGTGTATGTATGCTGGGTCCAAAATTAACACCCACCAAGTGCCAAATGTGGGTAAATATTATAATCACACAGGCCAACCCATCACTCTGGACTGTAAAAAAAAGAACCCACATTTTTATGTTTATGTAAAGTCGTTCTAATTGTGGGTTGAGTAAAACAAAATCGCCAAGAGACATAATCAATTGATGCTCTAGAGACACGTAGCTTGCTCATCACTTCAGTTCAAGTTCATACACTTTGTGGGCATGAACAGCTGGCTTTCTGATGGAACGATACTTATGGGGGTATTATTGTCTCAAAAATAAATAAATTTAACTGATCCACAAACAAATGCAACCGATTCACAAATAAATGTAACTGGTTCAGAAATAAATGCAACTGATTTGTGAACCAGTTACATTTATTTGCAAATCAGTTGCAGTTATTTGTGGATCAGTTGCATTTATTCATGGATCAGTTGCATTTATTTGTGAACCAGTTACATTTATTTATTTTTGAGACAATAATGCCCAATATATACTGAAGAACTACTGAAGAACACTTTTCGTTTGGTTAGCAACTAAAACCTGCCAGGTAAAATGTATATTTATATTATAAACTATCTCATTCCAATGTAGAGATATTTATGTGGAGTTGAACTGTTATTGTATAGACAAAGTAAGTACCTTCACCGATGGTGATGAATGCTGCTAAAATCTTTAAGAATGGCTAAGCCTATCCTTTAATAGATTATATTCTGTGCAGTAAATCCTTAAGTGTGCTGTTTCTCATTTAAAATGATTATTGTAGAGGGGAATAATTTGTTTATTGAACTGATTGAAAATTGCATAGGCGAACACCTTAGATGCTATAGTGCAATTTCGTTTTAGCCATTAAAAATATGTCTGGCTGTTTTTTTTTTGGTTAATTTTGGACTATGTATGTATGTGTGTGTGTGTGTGTGTATGTATGTATGTGTGTATGTATGTATGTGTGTATGGATGTAAAAAGTATAATTTCCATAAATACAAAAGGGCTGTGGTTGCCTTTTCTAAACGCTTTCACAGTACTAAAAACAGTATGGAGTCAATTATAATGTGGAGCAAGAAACTATTGTTTATCAGAGGGCTAAGGGGAAACGCGATGATATTGACACACAGTGGCACAGCTAAGCCACTTTAGATCCTTATTGATCGCGGGTTCTTCCCTTTCTGAACGCCATTGCACCAATAAGCCCTGACTCTCCTTGCCCTGCCACACGTGTGCCCCTTGGCCCCGGGGCGGAGAGACCTGATTCCTCACAGACTTCTTGGCTGAGGTTCAGCTCAGGCGACTTAACAACGCTGCCTATTCAGCAAAGCCTGTGGCCCCCCGGCTCACCCCTCTGTCACCTTCATCTACACGCCACCTTCCTCACTGCACACCGAGCACGGTGCAAGCACAAAGTCCCAGCCCCATCCCGGCGCTTTCCTGCCCACTTGGCGCCAGAAATTAAATGCAGTTGTCTGGCTGCCGAATCAAAATCGCGTTTTGCTTTGGGCCCCAATAAAAGTGGAGATTTTTTTTCTTTTCATTTTTTACTGGTCTCAATGCAGCTCTACAGGAAACAAATCTGTATACACCTATTACTCTCCCCCAAAAATAGATGGAAGTTTCTGGATTCCATCCCACACCAGATTAAACTCACAGCAGCAATTCAGAGGATAAATGGGGACGGGAATGAGCGCAGACGTCTGTCTGAAGGAAGGGTGGGAGACTTCTTCGGATCTGCTCCAACAGTGGACACCTTACATTCCACTTAACTTTAGCAGGATATTATTCTACTGTTATTTACCTGCTCAGTAGATGCCCTTATCCAGGCCTACATACAACATCAACTTTCTCAGGTATTTAGCATTATGTGACCTTTAATACAAATGCACCTTTGTTGCTTGTTTGTTGATTTGTTTTTGTTGTTGTTTTACCGAAGTGACTGGAGAGAGGCACCTCAAGAAAATGTTCAGCGACGGTGGCCCAAATAGGACATTTACAGACTTAATTTAGGTTAAGTCTCCTGTGCTCTAATTACTATGGCAGCAAACATCCTTGGTGGGCCTTGCTCAGCTTACAGCACAGTGAATATTCCCAATCGGTTTTGGCTCTCTCTCCTTCCCTGTCTGCGATTGCCACACTGTATTCTGACTCCAGGTCGTCTTCTTTCCCCAACATCGTCAGCTCAGATGGGAAGGCAACGTGGCGGCGGCGGCAGTGGTAAGCCTGCCCACTGACCTGAAAGCTGCGCCTGGTGAATTAGTATTGGAAACCACACCAATCTCTGTCAATTATGCTCGAATATTTGCGTTCTAACCGGCTCCAAATTGAATCAGGGGGCAATCATCAGTTTAAAGGGCCCCAAACCAGTCCTTTCAATTCAAACAGCGCCAAAGTTATACATTTCATAATGGCTGTCTCTCAATAATAAACAAGAGAAATAAATTAGATTCCAAGGCGAGAGTACATTTATGCAATTTCATTATGCCCCTCCTGTGCGGGCTGAATTTTCTCAGTGATATAAAAAAATGAGCTCTCAGCAACATTCACGGTGAATAAATGAAATAGCTTAACACTGTAACAAGCAGAATAAAGAGCCCAGGAGCAATGTCAAATCCTGACACTCACCTCTCCTTAGTGAGGAACGACTACAGTAGGTAATGCCCAATGCACACAGACAACCATTTTACCTCACGTGAAATTGCCTAATGACGGGGTTTTTTTATTTTTATTTTTATCATGCGCTCCCACTTACATGTGCATAAAAATAGCTATCATTTTTTAGGTACCCGAGAAGCATGATTTGAGTTTCAGCATAATAGAAATGGCTCTTGCTGAGCGTAATGAAACCGTAAGCACCATGGGGGGTTTTAGTGTTCTATCTTCGCTATAGTCACCGGGAAATATGCTCTCTTGTTCCACTTTTACGCTGCCTCGATCATCGTAAAAACCGTTGCTACAATGATGATATTGTTTTGTAGGACATAGTTCCAGTCATAGGGGTATTTCAATTACTTCTACACATATTTTATGCTTTAATAACACAAGGGGTTTCTACCTAGAGAGTCGCATTAGCTCTCCAATGATGCCCTACTTTTAAGCCGGAGTTCTTCGACATGAGCGATACACTGAAGACATTAACTGTCTGCTATGTAGATTTTGTCTTTAATAATTAAGAATAATTTACAGCCAACTGAGAAATGAATATTGTTTATAAGCACAAAAGTGCATTTGACCGCATGAGTGTGTATTTTTCATGAATAATATATATAAGCCTTCAGCTAATGTTTGCAAGTGGCTGCAAATGAGACTCTCTTTGTTGGATCATGATCTGCATTGCGTGGGGCTCTACGTGAGTTAATATAAACGTGCCTGCTCGCGTGTTTGCGCACTGGTTTCTTACGTCAAGCGTCCGCGCTGCATTAGCGCACGGGGCTTCGATGAACATCTGTGTACAGCTCCTGCGCATTCTTCACGTGCCCAAATACACTGGGAAGGGAGAAAGGGGAATCTCTGACCCAGGTCTCCATATATAACATTGGATTCATCAGAGCTGCTTTAACCGTGTCACGGAAGAGCGCGCTACACTCCAGCTGTAGCACGTTTAGATTACAGAGGCTAGTTTAAAAGCCCACTCCTTTCTATCATTTGAATATACGGCAACACAATGCTCATTTCGTTGTCTGTTTTGGGTTAAAAAGCCACTCCATGAGCTTCGCCCATGCAGGGGCGGCAGGTTGGAGGGATAGGGGGAGAGGGGAGGGGGGAGGGGCGCGGAAAATGAATCAGCTGTGGCATGTGCTATCATCGTCAACGAGGGCGGAGAGGTCTCTGTCTGCAGCAGGGCCCGGGTTAAAAGATCTCCTTTGTGTCTGACGAAAGAACAGACAGCGGCGGTTGTGGCCTCGCATTAAGAACCTGACTCATTACATTAATGGCGGGGCAGAAGGCAACCACCTGTGAGGCGCTGTTTGAATAATGCTGCCCTGTTTCTGCCATGCAGCGGCCATCCAAAATGCGCACTACATCTGTTTAGTTGTGAGAAAATACGCTTGCATGGGGAAAAGAGGAGCAATACAGTGTAGCCGAACAGTCATTTTGTGAAGCGAGGCGCTTTACAAAATGACCGTGAACGACATGCAAAATGATAAATCGGTCAAATTAGCATGTTTTCAATTGTGCACAAGATATATACTGTCCTTTCATGTGCCCTTTCTTTTAACAGTACATAGAAACTGGTTTAGTTCAGTATAAAATGACTTTTACTGGAAAAACAAACCCCAAAATCTAGTCATGAAGAATTAACTGCATTATCTTTCCACGTGCTTGTGTGTTTTGGCTTTGGGCAGTATCTGCAGTCTCTGTGGAAAAACCTAATTTTCTTTGAACTGCATAAACTGCTCCTGACTCATCAAAAACCACTCACTAATGTGGGCTTAACTGTATAGAAGGTGGAAAATAATGATTGAGATTGAGGGCCAATTAACAGTCCATAGGCTCAACATTATCTATTGACCAGTTTGAAAAATAAAAAAATAAAAATCTACATGTTTCAGATTCAGGTGTAATGGATTTTCTTTTTGTCCAGATCATGAAACTTCATTTAAAGCATAGGGTTTCCAGCCCACACCATATTGAACGGTTGTTCCCCATCATTTATAATCTCACTGATAGGTTTATTATCAGGAAATTTACCTTTTGACTGCAACTTCTTGGTAGGTTTCAACAGGGTTCAATGGGGTAAGTATTTAGGCCTTCAAAAACTTCAATAATTTTTTTTTAGAAAACAGAAAACTCGCAGTATACTCTGACATGTCTTTTTTATGTTCTACCAAAAATGGGTCACAAACCATGCTTTCTATCAGGTTTTATTGAATTAATTCTGCACTTCCGCAAATCTGTTCTCAAAACATTTTAATAAATTGCATTTATCGTTTAATCTCCCTAACAGGAAGTGAGAAAATAATCTGTGTGTTTAATTGCCAATGGGCTATTCAGATCAATGAGCACGTTTACATGCACTCAATAATCCGATAACTGGGAGTAATCCGAACATGGCAATAATTCGATAAATGCGTTTACATGCACTTAAGTAATTTGATAATGGGAAAAAGTCAATATTCCGATTTCTTTCCCTGAACGCGGTGCAACTCAAACACAAATTAGAAACATATATTAGCCTAACGTTATATATTATAACTTACATATTTTAACGTTTATACATAACGTGACTATACTTCCTGTTGGGTTGCTAGAAACAGCACGCGGGTTGGTATGGGGTAAGTTAGTAAACACGTTAACTATAGCCTAACGTTAGTTACATAAGAAAGAACAGTAGCCTATAACGTATAAGAAAGTAACGTTAAACATGGTAACGTTAGACAGGAATGCTCTTATGGGTTTCGTCGTCATATGGCAGATGTTATGGTTGCGGGTGGCAACTAACACTGTCTTTCAAGCGTTCTGTGTTATGAGCAGAAGACGACGAAGAGCTTTAACGTTACAACAAGCGCTGATTATTGGACCCAGAATAGGCCTTCCTCCAGCACTGTTAAGGACCCGGTCGTGCTGGATGCGCGTTAAGAGCAAGAACTGGTGGGAGAGAGTGTTGCTAAATGAATTCACCGATTCAGACCTTAGACTTGTGGACACCAAACTGGTTCGCTATCAGCCTGTACTCCCCGCAGCTACCGAGTTTGTACAGCGCTATTGCGACTCGCATTTGAAGAGGTACAGCTGGACGCACTGTCACTTCGTCAGGGCTCATTATGTTCTGTACCAAACCACAAAGTTACATAAATGATTTCCGAGCCATACTGAAGTTGCCTCCATTCTGAATCGGTGAATTAATTTACCATATGACGACGAAACCCATAAGAGCACTATTTAGTGCATGTAAACGTGCTCATTATTTCCGCGTTTCTAACTTTTTTCCCATCTATGAGATGAAGTATATTCCTCTTTATTATTTCGGATAACATCAGGAGGGTTTCCTCCTCGCTCCAGAAATGACTTCTCCCGTTGGTTGACATTACTCTCTCAACTGTTTTTACGTTAGCGTTACGTTACTAACAATATCCGGAGTAGCTGTTGCCATGGCTGTTGCTGTAAAACACGCACATGCGCAGATTTAAAAAAACGAACTAGATCGGAATAACCGTTTACATGCAACCAATAAAACTAAAAACACGGCAGAAATCCAGGTGTAGTTATCGGATTTCTCATATTCCGATAACTGCTTTTTTCCGAAAAAGCTTTTCGGAATATTGCGTTTACATGACAATTTGAATAATCCGATAACAGCCATATTCCGAATATGATCGGATTATTGAGTGCATGTAAACGCACTCATTGGCACTCTTGTTAATCAAGGAAAATTTATGAAAACAGGTTGAGACCAATGATCAGTTTAAAAGGAAGTTTGGTACCGGTAATACAGGTATCAAAGGTGTTCTAGAGGGAAGTAACACCGTGACAAGCCTAGTAACTAGTTAGGGGTAATACATTTTTTGTTGTTTGTTCCTTATTCATGTATGAATCTAGACTATTTGAATCAGAAAAGGGCTGTGCTTCCTTTGTGAAAGTGAACAGCATTCTGGTAAACATACACAAGCCTACACATCCTGATGTTTCTCAGTAGCCTAATGAGTTTCAGTGAGGTCAGCGCAAGTCAATGATAGACACATTCTCACTAGTGCCCCCTGCCCTTGTTGTGCTTTGGTTTGGTTTTGGTTTGGTTTATGCTGTCCTCTTTAACACATTTGTTCTTTTTATTTTTTGCCCTCTTATCCAGCTAATTCATCAAACTACGCTAGCTACTTTGGTGTTACCACAATAAAATGACTGATTTCGTTCTGTTCAATAGATAGGGTAATGGCAGTCCATATAAAGGAACGTATAGATTTAATTTCAAGTTAATTTCTCACAGTTTTGGAACCTCAGGCCCGATTGTATGAAGCTAATGCAATGTGAAATTAAACCTTTAACTATGGGGGCTGTAGCTGTGGTAAGACATAGACATCATCAACATCGGGCCACAAGAGGATATTTTGGGTAATGACTCCAGTTTTTCCAGTTGATTACAGTCTCAGCTATTTCTATGCCATCTATTCGTACTCTGCATGTAGTGGTCAATGCCCTTATGCTGTGAGAGTGGCATCTCCTCAGGTTATGCCCCACTTGTTTGTGACGCTTGTATGGGATATCAGAATTGACCAAATGCCTCTTGCCATGTTATCATCTTTTCTACATGTCTCTTGTTGGTAATCCTATTTTACCAATTTTAATTTTATGTTTGATGGGATTCCACACGGAATTATTTTACCGATGTGAGGTGTTCCATTCACGAGACATCTTCATTTTCTCAATGACTTTTCAGTAATGTGTTATCTTTGCTTAAACCTTCTTTTCCAGAGTAGTCTCTGATAATTGCCTGCAGTGTAATTTAATTTGGATTAATAGCATAAGCACCTGCTTTGCATAAACATTTTAGAGAATTGGTCGTAAAATATTTGCAGACAGCAAACGCGTTTGATCTACAAAAAATGGGTAATTTGCAGTTGCAATTCAATCTTATTGATTCTGTCCATTAATGCTGAATGCAGTCAGATCCATGGGACATGAGGCCTTGACAGTAGAGAATACACAGAGTAACAATTTATTGAAAATTATATAGCCACTTGATAGTAATATAAGAAATATGTCAATGTTTATGCGAATACACATGACTTTTTCCAGCATCCATAGCTTGAGTACTAGTCAAATAAAAATATTGGAGGTAATTTATATACTACAAGTGGTGGGAAATCCAGATGTTATGAGAGACAATGGGGATTTGCTTGAGGACACTATGTTGTGTGTGTTCTAGACACTCTGTATAACAGTTGAAAATGTTTCCCTCCAAATATATGTTTCTAAGATAGAGCATAGGGCCAAAGTAACTGGGAAATATTCTAAACTGAGATTTGGCAAAAGTGGTGTCTCTAGGGTGCGTGACAGAAATGTTGCATTTTTGCAACAGTGGTTCTCACAGGGTAGAACTAAAGGCCATATCACTACATTGAACTGCATTTCATAAACTCCATAAATCCTTTATAGTAATACTGCATTCTTTAGTACTGTTTATTGTACAGCGCCTGTATATGAATATGTGTTAACATATAGAAACCAAAGCAAGTCTATCATATAATTACCATTCAGGGGACTATAAACCATCCTGAATGATGTGGATGAGCTGAACGTCAAGCAGGAAATACAAACATTGGATTCTCTGTGTATTAAACATGTCTGTCTATTGCAGGTGATGTGTTGTACCTGATCATGCCTGCACTGTTATCCAGATGAAGGCAAGCCATTTAGGACATAATATATACATGAACAGTGCAAGCATTTGCTTTTGCACTCAATGTCAAGCCAAGCTCAACCAGGAGAAGCGCGGGCTTGGAAGCACTCTGCTGGGTCCCTGCGTTCTGGGGGAATTCTCCTCCTGCCATTCCCACATGTGCCGGAGCCCCCTTAGCGCCCAGGGAGGGATCAGTACAGCCCCTCCAATCTGGCTGCCCATCCTCCAGCCTGCCCCATTGGTGCCAAAGGAGCTGTCACAAATCACAGCTGGGGAGGAAAACGGAATCAAACAATGCCGGACGCCTGACTGACACATCAAAAGTTCTCCCCTTCCACCCGACGGCGTTGAGTTCCCTGCCTCCCTTCCCTCCCAACCAATTTTGCCAAATCCAAAGGGAGTTCCCTAATCCCTGCCTCTCTGAAAGGATGTTTAATCAAGCTCTGATTAGCAGAAACCATAGCGAGCTTCGCTGGAGCACTGTATCCTCTCCTCTCCCCGAGCTGAGAGGCAAACAGAGGAGAGACGACCTTTTTCATTATAGAATTGTCTTCTCCTCTTTGACTTTCAGTTGAATTATTTATTTGTTTTTCTCCTTGTCCGTTCCCCTCATTAAGTCAGTCCTTCTCTCTTGATTCCTGTTGTCTTTCTTTCCCCTTCATTCTTTTCATACATACAAAGGGGAAATAAAATCTTAAGATTTTTTTTTTTCTAATTTCTTTTTTTCCTCTTTTCAGTTGTTGTTGTGAGTGTCCTCTGGCTCCCAGAGAATGAATTAAACATTGCGGCGTTGAGAGGGAAGCACTTTGTATATGCAGAAGGGATTTAATGCAAAGAGTTGTTTCCTGGTGGAGCACTGAAGCTGACAGCGAGGCTGAGCTGGGGGGATCGCATAAGCATTGAGGCAAGTTCGACCTCTACCATTTGTCCTCTGCATTTTTGTCCTTTTCTTTTTTCCCCCGCAGCGCTCTCTTGCTGTCTTTTCTTTTACTCTATCAGTTTGCTTTTCTTCATCTCACCTTGGTTCATTCAAGCAAGTGGAGTCTTTCTTCAAATCCCTCGCTTTCAATACCATGGCACTAGCCTTGTGGAGCAGTTCAGTGAAATCCAGCTAAAATCAACACTCTCACACTTCTTTGGGTCTCTTTTTTTGAGTGAGGTTACAAAAAAGCCCAGTGTAAGTCTACTGAGGTTTAAAAAAATATTCCCCTTACAATGGTATGCATAAAGCAATGCAGGCACACTGAAAATATGCTATAAAATGGCAGACAAAGTTAATAACATCAAACATCACTGCAGGCACGTTTTCCAGCTTCACTAAGATCTCAAAGATGTTCCACAAACAAGATCAGTCACTGACATTATACAGCTTTAAAAGGCTTTTATTGTCCACCCTAATCATCACAGCGAGAGCCCAAAAGGCAAAGCCACTTATAAAAACAATGAGAGTTTCAGTCAGTTCCAACTGCTGCTTGCTTTCTGTGTCATCAAAAGAGCTCTAAAGAGACACTTGGCTCAGAGGTCATCCAAGGTTCACTTGAACGTAATCTCAATTTCAGAGAAAGTGTGAACATTATGATGAGTCAAATGTATATGCAATGAAATAAATAATACATTTTTGGCAGTACACTACAGAAGCAAACTTTTATAGATGTGTGCTCTAATACTGTATATACTGTGGAAGTAATAACAGAAGTTAGAAATCAAGTTGCTTAGATTATTTGAAGTAACTAGAATTGTTGCAATGCATGATTGAACAAATTAATTAACAAATTAATCAATTAATTAAATATTGAATGAAGGACTTAATTAACAGGGTTGGAGGTCTCGAGGCCGGTCTTGGCCTCGAGGCGGAAAGCAAGGACTCTGACTCGGACTCGACCCTTCCGGATTCGATGACTCGGGTCGAGGCCGCCAAATTTGACTCATATTTTTCCCAACATTTCCCTTGTTTTCAGTTTCAATTACTTTAGATTATTGCCCTATTTTTGAAACTTACTTGAAAATGTATTGTATTATGTCTTTAGGAACTAGGGTGGGAATATCGTTTGCCGTCGAGCTTATCAATTCTCGAATCGATTCCAGCATGTATTCCTGACAGCTACGCTTAGCAAAACAGCGTCACGTCATGCGCGCTGTCGTTTTTCATTCAGTCAGCGCATGCTGGCAGGCAGAGTTTGGCGCTCCGTCTAAAAATATTAAATGTAAACATCATTTTTTGAAAACTAATTTAGCCTAATATAATTTAAAAATCAATATAAAATGTATTCGCGTAAACTCTCCATTTTGTGATCAGTCTTCGGAAATGATCAACTATTCAACAGATTTGTGGAGTGTGTGGACTTCTCTCGGGAGCCTATAACTATATACAAGTGTAAAACTACAGTGTTTTGATTGGTGGTACACTAATATCTGACAACGATTTCCTGCTTGGTCACGCACAGATGAGTAGATTTGGAAAGCGAATAACTAACCTAAATTATCTAAATGATAATCTTCAATCTTTGTCATCTTCAGCTAATAAGAGAAGCCAGCTTGCCTCCTAAAAAATGCTCAGGTAATATGAAAGATCTTGTCTTTCTTCCATGTAAATGTATAGGCTAAATGAGATAGGGGAGAATGGTGAAAGTTTAAACTGTTCTGATAATACAGAAACTAACGTAAACGTTACGGTGCAGCTTTATGAAACACGCCTAGTAGCGTAACTAACTCATAAGTAAAGTTTGCGATCTTTGTTAGAGAATGAAACTCCTAAATATCCCAATCACAGAGCGGTGGTTAGCCTAAACAACAATATTTTAACAATATTTTATGTTTTGACATAATGTTAAACTGATTATTTATATCTGGCGTCCTGGCTTTTTCATTATTTTCCTTTGTCTCTTTTTTTTTTTTTCATGTCTGATATTTTTAAGCACTCGTATTGATCAAGCCAAATTACATTTACAATGCCATCTCAATTTACAGAATTATACAATTCTGACTGTTTTATTGGATGCTCTGCCACGTGTGCAGGCATAACTATAGTAGATAAATATTTTCCATGATATGACTAAGAAATATGAATGAAAAAAAACCGAATGCTTTATACTTTATAAATATTATGTCATTGAATCCATTTTAGATGACCACCTGATACTAATAATATCCTAATAGTTGATTTTTTAATAGCCTGGGAGCAAATTATATTTAAGGGATCGATAAAAAATTGTATCGATAAGCAGAATCGATAATGGCATCGGTGTCAACAAAATCTAACGATTCCCATCCCTAATAGGAACAGATCATGAGCGTGTATCACTGCTATGATATGTGTTTACGCCGTCGACCGATATGAATTATGTACGTGCAGCAAAAACATTGGACAGTGCATGCGTACACATTACACAGACCCAGACTGTACTAGACACTGCATACACATCACAGCAGCAGCGCTCTACACGCATACCATGTATACACAGCTGCCCAAAGAAGTGACGCACTTGTGATTAAAATAATCTGAGCTATGGGCTATCGCTATAACAGCCCTTTCACAAATGTGAAACTAGAAGTGTTACTGATAAATAAATGCATGAATTCCAGAAAGAAAATAATGCTCAAAAAGGGCCGGAACATCACCTTGCAAAAAACATGTGGTACCGTGCCAAAGGCAAAACATTTGCATACGTAAACTAATTAAGTGCGTCCGCGCGGGCTTACAAAAACGTGTGAAATTTGACTAGTACTCAAAAAAAGTATTTTTTTGGGGGGGAAATAATTTATTTCAATTCAATTTGATTATTACACTGAGCCTCTTTTAACATTATACAATTAGAATTTTCTCCTATACCCTTCGTGGGTGACTTATATAAATACAATATTATTGTCATTGTCAATTTGTCATTCATTGCCATTCGTTTTATTGTCGTTCAGTCAGAGTGACTATTTTCGCCAGTCAGTGTGGATAAAAGACTAAGCATTGTCTAGTTGCCCAGTTGAGTCAGGTCTCGAATAAGGGATTTCCATATCGCTGAAATGCAGCAGGGATTTCCGTGCGAGTCGCTAGTCGTAGCAAGCTAGCGGGCTACATACTATTATATACACCTGCGCCGCCGTATCATAACACGTAAACAAAAACGTGAGCAGAATGTGCACGCACCTGGGTACTTCTGTACATACTGTCAAAGATCTCTGGTACTGTGTACCCATTGAGCTTTCCACGCCACGCCACGCTATGTGAAACATCAACTAAGTTTTAAAATGTCTAAGTTCTCGAATAATATGTTTTGGTTACTATGAGCACGAGGATTATGAAGAGATCCATCCAGTGGATTATAATGCATACATACTAGGCATTATTTACATTTTAAAATAAGTCAATCTCGCATTGTGGAGCACCGATTTACGCGGGTTTTCGAGTGACGCGACTTCCGAGATATTTAACATTGACTGCATGATATTGGTATACTGGCATGAAACGAGTACAGAGCTACATTATATGTGTTCACCTGTTCATATACAAACAGTATACATACATGTATGTATAAATTGTGCTCAACTCAGCTTACATTATTTTGCCACAAATACAAATTTTCCCTGTCTGGAACTTATATACATACATGTATCATTAAATACAATTTAAGTTGGGAAATATACATGGTAGAATTTTTAGCGCTAGACTCGGACTCAGACTCAGACTCGGACTCGGATGGTGTGGACCTTATCAAAAAATCAAAGAATGAACCAATGAAAAAAACGAACTAATTAATTAAAAAGTGAGTTTGCAATATAAAACTAATATTAAACTAATATATGAAAGAAAAGTAAACTTTGATCTAAAAATGTTATCTAAAATGTGTTAAACTATGAGGCTTCATAATGAACACTTAGCGTAGTCCTACATTGTCTTTCCTGCAAGAACAGGGAGTGGTTGGCCTTCTGCGTGTTCTCCTCCCCAGAACAGTCATTCCACGCTCTTACCCATGAGCCACATTTTAGAATCGAAAATTTGTCGAAACAATTTCAACAGCTTGTGGAGTTTTCCATTTGGAAAGTTTCCACTAATATATATGTTTTACTTTGAAGAGTCTGCACAAAGCATGCTTTGGACCAAAGCTCACACCAAGCTGGCTCCATCATCTGGAAATATCTCGTTTCAGATCAGGCCGCTGCCATTCCACTAGAAAAGCATAACAGTTGAAGAACACGTTGCGGAACAAAGTATCATCGGCGGCCCCCCCCCACACCCACCTCCCCTCACCCCGCCCACCCCAAGTGTATATTTCATAATACTAAGTGCAATATATTTAATGATTTATCCTTTTCAGTCATTACTCAGGGCACTTCACATGATGTATTCGTTTATCCTATCAATTGAAACCATATATATATTAGCTATGAAAAATGAAAATTTTTCAGACTGGACCCGACGTAGGAGATGGGCTGGGGGGGATGGTTCCTTTAACAAACTAGTCAAGGGTTAGTATGGCAGCCTAATACCTTAAGTGCCATCAACATTCAAAAGGGTTCACATTTAAACAAGAAGAGTGGTTTGTTGATACAAATGGCGCAGCAGGCCTCCTATGATGTAACGACAGTTGGTAGAAAGCATGTTTTGTAAGGGAATGAATGTTGAGGATTTTCAGTATAGCCTATAATGGAAAAGTCACATCCTGAAATTCTTGATAGGTATACAGAGGACTGTACAGAACTAACCATGCTGCACTGAGAAACAGGTTCTTCCGTTGCTTTCTTAACCAAGCGCATCATGATGGTGTGATTTTAAGCCACAGTTGCTTTGTTTTTCTGTACAGTTAAGAAATGACCTAATGTAGGTGGTATTCCTTTTATGTTTACCACCCAAACGGCAAAAACAAATAATACATGTATCAACAAAATATGAATCCTCCTCTCCCCATTTGGAAATATCAGGACTATTTTTAGATAGTAAATCTTCCTGGTGTCCTCCAGCCAGAAACGCATGCCTCTGTGAATCATTGGAGGGAACATGCGTTTGGTTTGACAACATGATCCAGCACCTCTTGACTCCCACTTAACATTCTGAGTAAAGCCCGGCCGTTTGTCACCAGATGGATATAGAGGCCTCCTCCATCCCCATCAAAACTCATTACTGCATTAGAAGTTCCTGAATTAAGACTTTTAAATAGTGTGAATACTTACCAGAACCTTCTCTCGCCCAATATACAGGAGAGGTAATTGAAGATATTAGCTGCTCGACTGTTGGCGAGATGAAAGGCAAGGCGCATGCTTTAGCGGGGAGAGTGGTGACAGCTTCGGCTGCACGCAACAGTAGCAAGGGACTGTCAAAAGTCTCTCTGTGTTTATCACGGATCATCTAGGGGAATTTAAAACCCTTACCTTCACAATTCAATTCTTTACAACACGTCCTTTATCCGTAGTGATTTACACAGGCTCGGGGCCTCTCCCGTTTGATGAATGAAATGTTCTTGAGAGGTGCCAGCGCCAGACAGCAACGGGACGCTCTCTTGCTCTCCCTCTTCCCTTCCCTCTCCGTTCCTTGTGTTGGTAAGGGGGGTATTGGGTGATGCCAGTCTCAAAAAATCACTCTCAAAATCCCCCTCTATAACATATTACACAACAGCATACAAAAGGTATGGTTTCACAAAAAAATATTTCAAGAACACACTTCGTACACGGAATAAAAGTTTTCTGCTCCCCCGACCCTCTCCCCCAAACTGTAGGGAGCACATCTAAAATGGATTGAAAGCCAGCACGAAGAAGAGATTACCTCGCCAGGGGTGTTGGTCCTTATTAAAGCTAGCACCCCATATATCGAGTGAGCCAGGCTGTGGGTTTGGAGAGATGGCTTCAGAGCCCCCTTTTACAATTACAGCAGCAGCTTGGCTATCATGATCCGACCTCGTTAACTCCGGCGAGGCCAAAAACATAGCCCTCTTAGATCCTGACGACATAGAAAGCTGAATTCTATACTGCTTTCAAACTCTAACAAGTTCAATCAAATTTTTACTTGTTTTGAATGATCCATGTGAATAAAAGAGATTCCGTCACAGGCGGCATATCATGATAAACCTCCCTTACTTTATTTACTGTATGTCATAGTAAAAAGGACTTGACCACTAAGAACTCCACCCAAAATACAAATGGCAGTATCTCAGAAATGGAAGGGACAAACTGTTCATTGCATCATCAATCTACAGTTTATTCCTACATACTGTACAGCCCAATTTAATGCAGAGCTAGCGTTCCCATTTGATTCTCGTAAGAACACGGGACCGCAAAACCTTGAATGCCCCGCCAAAATACTAATTGTTGAATCAACAGAGTTTATATAGTCCAATAGCCACTGCATCTACACTACTGTATTAGAAAAGTACTGCATCAGAGTTGATTTCAGACTTAACAACTCTGATGCAGTACCGGTAAAAGGGTGTTACGACAGTTTCCACTGAAAACACCTTCTGCATCAAAGCAAATTGCCCACTTCATTGTCAAATCAATGGCGGTTGTTGTTCACATGTGTGGTAGTTTTCAAAAAAGAGATACCAATCTAAGTTCCCTATAAAGCAAATGTACACACCGCATGTGAACCCAACCTTCCAGTGGCGAATAATTGGGTGGTTTCTGACAAAGACATGGCGCACTTACAGAACTTGCTCTGTGCTGCCCGTAAGACGAAAAAAGTAAACTTCAGGTGGAGAGAATTTTATCACACGCATTATAGAAATAAAACAGGTTTCAGGTAACAGGTTTCAGAGGGTCTGACTGACACAGAAAGGAACTTGTGTCCAAGTCACAATGCCAGGAAATACATGCAGGCATCAGCAGCTTGGGTCACTATTGACAGCGGCCACCAATTAAATTGATGGCCCAGGGCTGCAGAAGCATGCTCCAGTTCTCCGGGCCTCCCCGGGCCTCCGGTGTGTGTGCACGCAGCCGTCCGCTGGAGCCCTCTCTGCTGCATATGCACATCTGACAAGAGGAATTACAACCTGTGTCAGAGACGGTGGAAGCGGCCAGCCGTCCTCCACAGCACTCCTTTGGGTACTCTTTCACCACACCTGGTCACACATTCATCCAGGTGAGAGACAGAGAGAGTGCTTGCCTGACAGTACAACACTGTAAAAACAAAGCGCTGTACACCCCTCTCACCATACTCTCAGGCCCACTGGCGAGCTGAATACTAAACACTCGGAATATATTACCACCCCCCAAACACCAAACACACGGATGCAAATGCAGTTGGTACAATTTTACTTTTTTAGATTTTATACGCGTAATTTATGACACAATTACTGAGTTGTGCTCCTGGTTTTAATCCCTGCTGTTAACTCCTTAACTAGCACCAGCCTGGTTTAGTTTATTTGCATTCATTGGGTTTTTTTTACGGTGAAATTTTTTAATAATCTGGTCAAACAATATACCGTTTGAAAGTGTTAAAACTCATGATTCTACCTCTATGAACTATTTTATATGGCACAAAACAGCCTCGATACATTCCGTGTGTTCCACGGAAATCCACACGCGACGTGAATAAAGGTAAAGTCAGTGTCCTTATCCCAGCAAAAAAAAAACATAATAAATCTTTTAGGCGAGAAAAAGAAAAGTTCCACTTCCACTATGTTTGAGCTTCTGTCACCGAGTTTCAGTTTAATACTTAGTGATTCTTGGAAAACAAACTCCCAAGGGTTACCTTACAGAAAATACCAGGATTATGCCTGTAGTCGAAGGGGTTCAAGAACAGTAAGCATTACATTTTCGGGCTTGTGTTCAAAAAAAGGTGGTACTAGAGAAGGGGTGCATTCCTGTTTACACAGGAATGGTCATTTTGATTGTTGACTGTCTTTGTTTTTGTAACTTTGTGTTTTATGTCAGCTCCCTCCTGTGAATGAGATTTAAATCTCAATGGGGTCTTCTGGTTAAATAAAGAAACAAATAAATAAATACAAATGTGCAAACATACACATATACACACAAACATAACAACTATTGATTCACTAACACGTGGAAAGCGAACTGTATTGGTGCATTTTACAATGATTTGCGGCCAGCAGGTAAAATGTTATGCTTGTTCCAGAACATTTCACTCAAAGCTTAGCCTCATGGAAATGGCTAATATAATTACAAGTTATTTCCAACAAGGGAATTAGACTTGTATCATTTAATATATACAAAATCTTTGTTTGGGCCCATCTGTGCAGGGCTAATGAATAATAATGTGCATATACTATTCACATATGGGGATAAATGTTTAGCTAACTGATAATGTGAAATTACACATCAAAGATCCTGCTTTGGCAAACAGATTTGTTTCAACATCCTATTTGCAACAATAAAGCGCACAGTTAATTCCTATTACCAAACAGATATATAATACGTTGCTTAAAGCCTGCAAGGCGTGTTTGTTTAAGGTTTGCATTATTTAACAATAAATCTGCTGATTAAAAGTCAAAACAGCTGCAGTCTTTGTATTGTGATATCCTGATTCACTTTTGATCCAATTTATAATTCAGCTCAAAATGATACAGCCCCAAAGGATAAAAACCACACTATAGGATCATTTCCCCACCAAGTACATTTGAATCTAAGCCAATGACATCAATAGATTTGATTACTTTTCTTCTCGTGCTGCAGTCACACTGACCTGACTGGTTTGCCATTTGTCTTATGAACTGTTTACAACTGAGAGGCTGGCATTTTCATGAACTAATTAATGACTTGACATATATAATAAAATAATAACATTAAAATAAAAGATCATGTTTCCTATTCGTTATCAAGGTTTTAAATGTCATTCTCAATTGTAATTTGGGTACCAAATTTTAAACTGTATTGCTGATTTATTAATTGTTCATCACATCGACAAGCGTATTGCAGGCAAAACGTATAACAACTGCCAGAATTGTTGAATTAGGCTGAAAAGTCGATTTGAGAACACCTAACATATATTTTTTGTTAGTAATGAGGAAATTTATTGCATAAACCGGGGTTATTTTTGTATTATACTGCTAGCATGAGAAGTTTCAGAATATAATAACACATTTCTAATTGTCATAAGTCGATTTGACTTTTTTAACCGTTCGACTAACAAAATATGATTAAAGATAGCACCCCATATATCGAGTGAGCCAGGCTGTGGGTTTGGAGAGATGGCTTCAGAGCCCCCTTTTACAATTACAGCAGCAGCTTGGCAAGCATGATTTGTTTTCCAACTTAAAGGCTTTTTTATCATGACCGATATTCATTTGAACAGTACAGCAGAACAGAATCAAATAAGAAGGAACCATTGGCTATGAGTTATCCTTGTGTCCATGGTTGTTATTCCCACAGAACACTAAATAATACGTGACTATTGGTGAGCTGTACATTTGAGGGATAATGCATATAATTTGAATCAAATATTTATAATGGTTGGCCTATATTTTACACATTGAATTTCTAAATAATCAGTAACATTATACAATGAAATTGATTGATACAGAATGAAATTGTCAGCTTCTAAATAATAAAAAATATAGATTAATAGAAAAGAATGGCAATTAATAGACATAAGTAAAATCTTTTTAATGATAGCAACATTCCTCTTCTAGTCAATCATAAAATATGGCCCAGACAAGGCAGAAAGTTAACATAATAATAATAATAATAATAATAATAATAATAATAATAAGAAGAAGAAGAAGAATAAGAAGAAGAATAAGAAGAAGAAGAAGAAGAAGAAGAAGAAGAAGAAAAAAACCAGAATAATTTGAGTTTTATTTTTGTTCAGAAAGTTCTCTAATTATGTTTGATATGTACAATTTATTTTTCTACAGTATCTTTGATGCCTTCATTTGACTAGACACACCACATAAAATCTAAATGATGGTTTTATTTCAAATTTAACTAAATGATTGATATAATTGACATGCAAAAAAAACAAGAAAAACAAAAAGAAAATGCAGAAAATATGTAAGGCCCCATAATTCATATATAAAACTCAATAAAATTATATCACTTTAAAACAGTAAAGAGTTAGAAAAAAAACTTGTTGCAAAATTGGTGACAGAAGCCCTAAAACTTTGAGGAATGTCTGGGCATAAGGCAAGAAACTTTCAGACATTACAGATTATTGATTTTGTCCATGACACTAAAAAAAATCATCCACATTTAAGCCATTTAACAGCATACCTGAGAAAGGCAGGAAGGGAGGTGACCCATTTCTCACCCCAACAAGTGTTAAGTGTGAAGTGTTAAGTGTGAAGGGTTAAGTGTGAAGTGTTTAGTGTGAAGGGAAAAGACAAGAAAGGGTGGACTATTATGTGGCTGGTGGCGGGGAACTTGCTGTTCGCGGGTTTCCTTCATTTTGGATGTGAGAGATAAGATTGTGCCTGTTTGGATATGAATAATTTACCATTTAAATTTAATTAGCTCTTGTCCCCCCGATATAATCATGCCTCTGTTACTAAAGCTTTTCGCTCGGCATTAAGATAAAAGCGCTAACTTGGGAGTGCTCATTTTATGCACTCGAGATGGCAGCTACTTAGTCAAAACAAAATCAAGATGTTTTAAAGGAAACAGGATGGAAGCTGGCTGGAGTCTTTCTTTGGGCACACGGGGGAAATAGGCAGTAGGACCATATGCCGTTGTACAATGACATTAACTAGCCATGCAAGCATCCTCACTCTAAAGGTAAACCACATAACAAGAAAGAATCGGCTGAATAGTGAGGTTTGATATTGAAGTTTTATGTCGCGCTTTTAAAAAAATTCACTAAATGTGCTTTACACTTCTCCAAAAGTTATTATGGTGGTATGACAAAAGAAACCTTTATATTTCAAACTTAATTTTAAAAAAGCAAACATGAAGGCCGGGTCACAATTTCACTCCTGATGTGGAAAGAGGAGAGAAAGTATTCTTGTTTTAAAAGTAAATGGAAGATGCTATCAACTTTTTTTGTATTTTATTATTTTTGGTTATAGACAATGATCTTTAGGCATAGCAGCATCACTACGGTTTAAATGCAATTTCATTGTAATATGGTGAAAGATGAAAAGCCATAACAAGAACCGCGGGAGTTTTGGGGCAAAGCCTCTGTTTGCGTAATCCAGAAAATCGCACCCTGAACTGGAGAAAATTCTGAGAGGCAGCAAGTGCACTACTCTCACATATTAGTCTTGCACCTCCTCGCTCCTTCAAGACAGGCTGAAAATGTGTTTAACGGAACAGACAAGACTATAGAAAATGCCATCAAGCCGTCTTTCAGTGCTAACATCGTTCATAAAAGCAAATTAGAAATCAGCGAGGAGTCGGAGACGAACCGTAATCGCTTTAAGTATTTCCCTCCCTATCCAGGAATAAAATGTCACTCAACATACGGTGGAGAGAATAAAAAATAAGTAAGAAGGGCAGAAGTAAAAGGTCTGTGTGATGTATAGTGGACAGACAGAAAGTTGACGTGACAGGGCTTGGTTGCAGGCAAACAGTGAAGCCTCGTCCACAAAATCTCACAACAGGGGAGTATTCATTTCCTCAGTCAGGCACAAAAAAACCCAAAAGAGCATATTAAAAAACAGCCAGAGCATTTCAATAATCTTTTAGAAGCAGGGGTAACAAAATATCTTTTGATTTCAAGGAAACCAGTCAAACCTTAAGGGCACACTGGTAATTCATAATATCATCAATTTGTTCTTGTTATCAGTGTCTTTTCAGGTTTCTATTATTTCTCTCAGTGAGGATAAATGAGCTTATTTGAATTGACGCTAGCACGCCAAATGGAGAGCATTAAAACAGCCATAATCATCTTAAATTGTCAGTCAATAATAAGGTTTGAATTAGATCACTCACAGAGACGAATACAGAAAGGACCTCTACTTTAGTGCAGTCGTTTCTTCATTTCACGATGACCACTCAAGAGTTCAAACAAGTAGAGTAAAAAAAAGCTTGGCCCTGTATCCATCCAGTGAATATTTGCCTTCAAAGTTAATAACGTAAAGCAGCAAGCTTTCATTATACACGCTACAGAATAACAGCAAAAGCTTAGAGTAGGTCAGTATATGTAAAATGCATTTGGTGCTCACAATTCGGTTTATGAAATTTCAACAAGCTATTAATATGGAACAGAATGGGGGCGGCCCCCCCCCCCCCCCCCACACACACACACACACACATATATACACACACGTCCTCACAGCTAACGAGAAACCAACTCTAATTAAAATCTTCCAATTCAAGGTCTTTCTTTGATTGACCGTAATGCTTTAGTAATCTTGTCTCCCTGCTCTGACCTACTCTGTCCTCGTCAACGATTTATGACACCCAATTACGATCTGCATAAAGCGCGCGGGGAGGATGGCCCCGGCCGGCTCACTGTATGGGTAGCCAGGGCCCCCCAGGACTGCCCGAGGCCAAATACAGGGCGTCTCTCACTGTAATTCCACGCCATTTCCATCACTAGCCTCCTTTCCCTGTGCATGTACACTACGGATGGAGCGGTTGGGGCAACATATCGTGGTCTAAGAGGAAACTGCTATGTCACTCAGGTTGAGCGATATTTATGGTTTTTCCGCACCTGTTTACAGCTGCTTGGCATTGTCTGCATCTGTGAGTGAAAAGGTCACATTCCCACCTCATGTTCAGAGCCAATTCAACCATAATAAGCCACAGTAATGATGCCATATTGTGTCCTGAGCAGCAGCATATGTGTTTCCTCAACTACAGGCTCAGTGTGAAATGCTTTAGTATATTACATCATATTCTGGTATATTACCAAAAAAGTAACTGTATTTCAGAAGGATAAGCATTTTGAGTATATTAAGATTTGTATTGTGTGGGCTGAGGCATCAGTATGCATACAGTATAATCTCCAAATCAAATTGCCATCAACTGTGTATATTAGATGCTGTTGGCTGAAGCAAATACATTACTATATTATATTATATTATATTATATAAACACAAATATTGCGTTTGTTTCTAGTTTCTATCATTTAAAAAAAGTATGTCTCCACAAGTATATTGACTTTTTAAAACAATATATGTAGCAAGCAGAAGTATAGTCACAGACTGACGTCTCTCTCGTTTTCTAATCTGAAAGTTCAATTGCAGTCGACTACTGTCAGTTTAGTCAACATTCTGCAAAATCATAATTTATGTAAAATATTTCTTTGTGGAGTGTCGTTTTAAAGGGGTCAGGGAGTTACCATCACCTGAGTGGAGGCTTTTTACACAGGTCAGAAACACAGTGGTCTGTGTTTGCACATTGATCGGGAGGACAGAGCCTGCTGAGCCAATAACGGAATGGAATGGAAGTGGGTTTCGCTCTAGAGCTCGTTACATTATACAATATGGAAAGCAATACGACATGGGATTGCGGCCCTGTGTTTGCAACTTCCCTATTCTTCGGACGCTGATATCAGCCACGTCAGGCCGGTTTGCAGGATGGTCAATCCCGATCGATGTTCCTGCCAGCGCGGCCACGCCGGGGTTATAGGTGCACCTCTCACACGTTCCAGATCCCGATAACACTTGTCAGAGGGTGGAAAATGTTCTTTTGTCTCCTTCATTTGACTTGCAAATCCAGGAGCTCTGGTGCGTGTGAGTGACAACTTCAACCCTCACCACAAACTCTCCAGGCATGGGAGGAACAGCCACTTGCATAATGAAACCTTTATGACTAAGAATCTTGGGTAAAAAAGAAAAGAAAATGCAAAAGACGGTTGTTAAAGAAAAGACGGCACTAAATCAGCTGGAAATACCTCAGGAAGTAACGTGAAAAATGGCGTATGCATGCGTGGACGTGAGGTGGGGTACTTTGGGTGAACAAATAAACTGCAATCTGATATTATTACAGATCATAAGTCATTTGCCAAAGTGAACATCTCTCCGACATTAAAATAACTAATGCGCCCACCAAAGTTGTCAAGTTATATTAATTGCTTAATTAAAAAGATTGCATTGTCTGTGTAAATTTACGGATGGCTCTGTCTCCCCTTGGCATTTTAAAACTGATTGTAGATAGTGAGACTTAATGCTGGAGACAGGAATGAAGGGAAAGCCTTGATCTGGGGCTGCGGGGCAGAACCCCCATGTGGGCCCGAGTGCGAGGGTCATATTTCACCAGCACGTACCCCAACACAAAGCCCAACTCTCAATCTTGTCAGTTGAGTAGGAGGGGTGGCTGAAAAAGGGCTGGCCACAAGAAAAAGACTTGGAACTTGGGTTTATATGAACAAGCTCAGTCTCGGAGACAGACATTATTATCACAATGATTTCATTAGGTGTGGTTGAAAAACCACACCTATTGTTATCGCTCAGACTTACCGTTATTATTATTTTTGAGAACCTCCTCTTACACCGTTCACACCATCGACACCATTTATACCTTATATTATACCTCTATGCACCCTCCATGTTGCTATTACTTTTTACCTTTATACCATATACACTTTTTCAGAACACCTCCAGGCCATGATCCTGGCATGATCGATTCAAGAGGGTGGCAAGTGCGCAACAGAAAAAGGGCACGGCATAAACTAAATGCCAAATGTGCCGAGCCAAGGCCAAAGCAGGTGATGTATCCTCTCGGTTCAGTACAGAACAGAACCTTAAAAAGGCCACAGAGAACTTTTTAAAATCAAAAGTGTCTGATAACCTATGTGGTTTGCCTAATGGCATACACATTTGGTCATGGTCACGGAGGAATTTGAAGTCCACAAAGATAAAAGTCACAGAAATTTCTTGATGTTAAACATTTTATATAATTTCATAATCTGAATTGTAAAGGATTATTATTTTTCATCAAAATTCAACTCATGAAATAGAAGAACATTGGGCTATGAAATATATTATTGATTATATTGTATAAACAAATATACAAACAAACAAAGCATAATGGTAATTGAAGTGACACACTGGAATGAATGTACTCAACACTGAACACTTAGCTCTACAGAGGCCTGGTATTGTCTTTCATGTGCTTTTTTATGTTCTAGCTATCGCTAATGTAGATACGGCCATCACTCACAGGCTCATAGAATCATCCAAGTTGCACAGATACCGTCTCATGCACACGCCACATTTATCCACGTATGGCTCAAGCACATAGGACTTCAGTTTGCAAGCAGGAGTCTGTCCAGACCTGCCATCTTTCTGCCAGGCTTTCCATTTCATTAGTAGTCTCTTATATTTAGTGATAAGCTCAATGACCATGGATTGGAACATCTTACAAATGGAACAGGAACTCTATTGTTGGCTCACCTGGGATGTTGGGTGCCATCTTGGTCACGGCCCAGGGACCTGGACAAGATGCCCACCCCCCCACCCCCCCACCCCCCAGATGCAGTTTCTGTCTGTTTAAGCCCTCACATGCACCTGCAAAGATGGACACGGGTCCAGGGCTGACTAGGGTGATTAAAGTGTGCTAATGAAAGTGCATGGGGAATTACTTTGGAAAAATCATGTTTTGAGAGGGCCATGGGTATGGAGCTCTATAAATGTGGTGTATCGTAATGAATATTTTAGAGCTTTCTTGGACAAGCCTCCCGTTGCTCTCTCGGTGCACAGTGTTGAGGAAATGTCAATGATTGCACTTGCTGTTGCTGTTTCTTCTTTGGTATCTTTTGAGTTTTACTTGGGGTCGCGTTCCCCATGGGCCTCATTTATCATTCGGGCGTACATTCAAATCTGATCGTAAAGTGAGCGTACGGCCATTTTTAGGCAAATCTCTGGATTTATCTAAATTAGAGGAGGAGGCATTGCCAAATATAGATAATAAAATGGGCGTGTGAGTATGGTAGTTCATAATGATGTGAACGCGCTTCCTAATATACGATCAAGTCTGATTTATCATACAGTTACGCTCAGATCAGTGCTTTACACAAGTTTGATGCATCACACGTGAGAATTTTGTATTTCAGAAGGATAAACAGACATGTTCCTAAGCTAGATCCGTCAAATATACACTCTTTTTTACGACCATATTGATAAATGAGGCCCCATGTCTGTAATCATTATTGTTGTCCTCATTCTAAATAGGTAAGCAACAGTTATTAGCATATCATCCATTCACCTATCCATTGTCTGATATCCATTGCAGGGCCTACACACCATTCACTCAAAATTTAGCCTAACTTCCAATATCGGATCATACCTGGACGTTATATGAAGCACAGAAAGAAATACGTTATGTATTTCACCCATTTATTTCTACAAGCCCTCATGATACTTTTACTGAATGCTTGGCATGGTCTTCCATTGCTTCCCAGGACTTTCCATATACCATCGTTTCCATGCACCATGGAATGTAACAGTTCTATCCTTCTTGAGGATTTTACAGAATTAATGCTGTCACAAGTGTGGCTACAGGAGCAGTGCAGTTCAGAACAAAAGACTACAGAGTGTGCATCACAAATCCCCCTTCCCCACCTCTCCCCTTTGTAAGGGTGGGGGCAGGAATACACCCTGAGGAGATGAGATACTCACCAAATGCTATCATTTAACATCAAACTTTCACTCAACATGCGCCCAATCAGCTTCTCCACACGCACCACATTAATTGATGTTTGGCCTCAGGGAAGAATTTTACAAAGAGAGATGAAAAACAATCTCAGGGCTAAATTGCAGGCAGTGACATTCTTTCGCGGCACTTTAGAGAAGGGTGACAGACACATTGGGCATATTACGAAGAGGGAGAAAAAAACCAACACTCTTGAATTGGCACATAAGCCTCCGCAGTTCTCTGCGGAACTCTGACTGCCAGACGCCTGACTGAAACGCCCCGATGATTCGTCCACACCTCGTTACAAACTCCTGAGTCCTGGAGTCAAAGTGAACGTCACAGTAATTCCAAATAATAGGCTAGTGCATACCGGTGTTAAAAAGGCTGCCACGTCTTGCAAATGCCTTGTAATTTTGTTGTGTTCTCACCAACTAACTGTATCGCAGCGCGAGGAGACAAATAGTTTGGAGTGCTGTAGAAGGTATAGCGATTTGTGACATTTTAAAATAACGGAAAACGTAGGCTAAGCAAACCGTGACTGTCACCACAGAAAAAAAGCAACACTTGGAGTAGAGGCCTTTGTCTACGACTCCGTATGTCTGTGGGGAAAAAAACTAATATATCGGTTATAATTTCAGCACAACTTAATCATACAGTATAGCAGTTTATTATATTAAATAGAAATCATTCTGAAGAAGGGTTGACACGGAAACACTGCCGTTTAATTCCATGAACAATTTAATTTAGGCAACGCTTTCAGAGATGCAAGACTGGCCCCACCATGCTCCCTTTATCTAATGTATTATTTATTTATTAACTTTTATATAACCAGGAAGTCCCATTGAGATATAAATCTATTTTCCAAAGGAGGACCTGGGCAAGTCAGCAGCCATACATAGTTACAACATGTACAGTACAACATATTTCACAATGATACACAAGTGCGCAATTCAAGTACGGTTTTCTCTTAAGTGCAACAACCCACCTCAGACACTGTATAGTGCATTCAAAATCACTCAAAGATATAAGTGAAATCACTCAAAGCTCCTACTGCAGATTATTCCACGCCCATGGTGCAGAATACCTTTCCTAGATCTGTGAGGATCCTGGAAACATTAAAGCCATTTTGAGGAGCATAGCTGGTAGCCGCTTGAATCGATACAAAGAAGGGCACAGAGGGTTTACCCAGTGTGACTTTATAAATAAAAACATACCAGTGTTTCTGCCTGCACATGATCCGTGATGTCCAACCCACCAACTGATAGACATTGTAATGTTGAGTAAGGGACTTGCAGAGATGTATGGCTCACTGAGTCAAGGCTGTGTACAGCAGAGGAAGGAGCATGCATGCAATATGTCACCATAATCAATCACCGATATAAAAGTAGCTTCGAAAGGTTTTTACTAGTTAAGCAAGATTTATTTCTAAAATAATATCCAAGTTTAACTTTAAGCTTTCTAACTAGCTTAGCAATATACCCACTAAAAAAAGTTTGTTGTCTATCAATATACCCAAGTACTTATACGAGGTCACCCTTTCAATGTATTTCCCTTTGGGTGTAAAAATGCAAAAAGATTTCAACCGACTGAAAGTGGGATTTTGAAATGGGCATTTATTTTGGGGATTTTTGTTTTCTCAGCATGTAACACCAATTTTAAATTGAACAGAGCCGCTTGTGATGACTGAAATGCACTCTGGAGCTTCTGAACAGCCTGTGCCAAGGAGGGAGTACAGCTATAAATTACACTGTTATCTGCATATAAATGTATTTTTGCTTGTATGTCCTTGCCTAAGTTGTTCATGAAAATTGATCGCTGATCATTGCATTGTCTGTTAAATAATTTCTCCTCTTCAAAAGCTGTTGGGTAAAATGGTAAGCAGACAATTAAGGCAGTAGTAGATGGAAAATTTAATTTACAAACCCCAATTCCAAAAAAGTTGGGACAATGTGTAAAATGCACATAAAAGCAGAAAGCAGTGATTTGTACATTCTCCTTTACGTATATTTAATTGAAAACAGTACAAAGAAAATATATTTAATTTACCTTATCAACTTTATAGATTTTTGTAAATATACGCTAATTCCAAATTTGATGCCTGCAACATGTTCCAAAAAAGTTGGGACAGGGGCAAAAATAAGACTGGGATGTTCAAAAAACACCTGTTTGGAACATTCCACAGGTAAACAGGTGATGCTATCATGACTGGGTATAAAAGGATATCAAATTCAGAATTAGCGTATATTTACAAAAATCAATAAAGTTGATAAGGTAAAACATTAAATATCTTTTCTTTGTACTGTTTTCAATTACATATATGTAAAAGATAATTTACAAATCATTACTTTCTGCTTTTATGTGCATTTTAAATACTATCCCAACTTTTTTGGAATGGGTGTTTGTAGTTAAATAAGAAAATGCAGCATTCTTTAGTGGTGTTTCCCAGCTAAATTAAATTAGTTAAACATACTCATTGAGTTCGGGAGGTACATTTAATTTGTCTTTACAATGAGACTCTGTGTTACCCAAGAAATATTTTTACAGTCATTTCCACAAAGCATGCTGGGTATTGTGTGTATAGCACCTCTGGTTTATGATATTGGCCTGCAGTTATGACTTTATTGGTTTGCTGGGCTGCACATTCCTGTAATGTTGTGTTTCTCCAGGCATGTTTGGCCTGTACTTTTTTTTGCGGTTTCACAAACTGCACGGGACATCCTATTCTATTAAAACCTGCTGCTGCTAATTTCTATCACCATTTGATTATTTGTTTATATTGAAGGCGTTAACATAATACCTAGAAACACTCATTCATGAAACGTTCCTAAATATGTGCATACATTTATGTACAAACGTGTTTTGGATGAAAAATGTACTCCTGAATCATCAAACTGTGCAGAAAGGCAGATTTGTTTGTATTCACGTGCGTATGTTCATACATTCCGATTCGTTGTAAATGACAGGTGCGTGCACATTTCATTTACAGGTGCATACAAATTCAAAATGGCCCAGAAAAGTTTTATTAGCAGATGTTCAGTAAAAGGAAAAAGAATTACCGGTACCATAGGAACTGGTAAAGTGAAAACGCCTGGCAGGAGGTAATGCAGGCCGTCAGTGCAGCATCAGCCATCATACGTACTGTGTATTTAAAACAATAGTTTTAACCAAATGTAACTATTTTTGTTCACCTGAACGCTAGACAAGTGTTTCACCGACTTTTCAACACAAACATGTTCACTGAGGTGGGCAGGTTGTCAATTTCATAAAAACCCTGCTTAACCGCCACCTGGCTTTGCATCTTGTTGGGGAACTGGATCTACGCAGGCATTAGCTGGATTATGCCGTTGACCACAATTGTAACGCTGGCTACAGACCTGTAAGCCATTTTAAAGCAAATTTCATTAATTGGTTAAATGTGTGTTTTAATCAGCATATCTGACATCACATAGCATTTCAATTTTATCAATTTAGAAAAAATATTAGGCTACTGGGAGCATTCATTACATTATGCTTTTAATTAAACAGCTTCATAGCCTACAATGGATTACTAGGCATTATCTAAATTATCTGTTTTGTTTTTACAATTGGCATGTGTAAAATTTATTTGTATGTACGAACAAATCTCAGATACAAAAACTTTGATGAATGCCAAAATACAAGCAAAATTGCTGATACGAACACTTTTACGCACACATTTGTTCTGCTCACATTTCATTAATGAGGCCCCCTAAGTGCAACATAACATCAATTTTATTTTTGTGACATGTTTGACTGTCAACAATTACTGATGTTTGACTTGCAGGATCGATGTGCTAATACATAATGTATTGTTTCTGTGTGTGTGTGTGTGTGTGTGTGTGAGAGAAAGAGAGAGAGAGAGAGAGAGAGAGAGAGAGAGAGAGAAAGTGAGAAAGAGCACTTCAGCCTAGTTGCAGGACACACGCGTACTGTGATTGGGATACTGTCACTCTGTTATTTACAAATGAAAATAAATCGAATTCCCCATGACCTGACCTCTATTAGAACACTTATTCAGTGCTGATGAGGCATGATAACATCTGTTATCGATCAGGAAGAAGGAGAAAAAAGGCACAAACAAAAATATCAGTGTGGCAAAGCAGCAAAAACCCTCCCTTCAGACAGGGCACTTCAAGCAATTTAGGGAGATTGATCAGAACTATGCATCCGTCCCTTGGGCCTACTCTAGACAAATGAACGCAAATGTCTGAAGTGTGCCATATCCACGCCGCTATTACAAAATAGAATACATGTCCCAAATCAAAATACTAATCTCCTGTTTAAGTGCTCTGATGTCCTTTAAACCAGTAAGGTAACAGAGGTGAAGGAAAGATATCCGCATAGACTTGTTCCACTATCTACCTACGTTAACTGTCATATTCCTAAACCATCACTTTCAAAAATCATCATGCCTGATACAGTATTTGAATTCTCTGGCAGGTTGCTTTTATCTGCAATTTGAATTATTATTTATGATAGGATTGGAAATTGTACACAAACATTTTTGCACATTTGTTTCAATTGACTGCAAGTGCTTGATGGTAAGACACCCGGAATGTATAATCATTGTCTAATTGTGTTGGTTTACTCCAAAAGGAGAGATAAAATTGTAATTTAAACATTACCACCTTTAATCATCAGATATTGTATTATTTGTATCCACAAATATTTGCAGTAGCTAATGTTGGAATCCACAGCAAAATATAACATCCCTCCACACTCCAACACACTGAAAATAATAAAGGTGAAATTGAAATCTGCACCAAAAGCTGTCTTCTATGATTTTTATGATATATGCTATCGTTATGTTATCATTAAAAAATCTATATTTTCAAATCACATGGACTAATTATTACTGTAAACCAATGCTATGCCTTTGTCGTGCATTGCTTTAGCTAGCCTAGCTATATGCATGAATGACAGCCACCAGCATGCCAATAAATTAGATTGCATCTAGCTAACTTTTCATTCTTGACCAGTTGACGGGCAGCTAACAAGACTCCTAGCTAGACAAGTAGCCAGTTAATACTCAGCCATACAAACGAGAAAAGCATCAATCGTTTGTAGTTTCTGTATGAAATCAAAGTAATTTAACCCATAACTTAAACACAAAACAAAATCACAAAACAAGATTTTATTGTTCTGAAACATGTCTGCCATATTTATAGGTTTCATGAACTGGAGCTGACATCAATAACGAGACACAGGAAGGGCAAGCAAATTAAGCAGGGCAGGAAAGTCATGCAAGGACACCGGCAATGGTCTTCTTTTTTATTAAAAATAAAAAAGTCTATTATAACTAGGGGATAAAAGTAGCCAGCCAACTTCAAGCCAGTAACTGGCCATTTTGCTGGTGCGGAAACAAGCTATATACATGTAAATTAAAAATATTTTTTTATCAATCAAAGCACACACACACACACACACACACACACACACACACACACACACACACACACATAGTTAAAAGCAAAAGTATTGGGACAGTGACACAATTTAGTTATTTTGGCTCTGTATTCCAGCACAGTGGATTTGAAATGCAACAATAAATATTTGTCATGGATCGCGCCTTTCTTCCCTTATCTCCGCATTTATTATTTTCCTTTTCCATTCTTCTCTCACTCCATCCATTTTTCTGTGTTCCTCTACGGGTTTTGCTTTCGCTTCTGCGATCAGTTAATTCACCTGTCCTCCATTTCCGCTCACTATTTATACCCCGTTTCCTCTTTTTCTCAGCGCTTCCATGTTATTTCACGTAACATTCTAGCCGGATTAGGGTTATTTTAATTTACTCCTTCTTTCTGTTTCTCTCTCCACAACTGGAGTTAGATAAGCGTTCTCGCTTATTGTTTTTGGTTGCTCAGAGTTTGAGCTCCTCGCTTATTATTATCGCGATGTTCTTTGTGTTCTCCTTTATTCCCCTTTCCACTACGGATTATTGTCAGTTTTAGTGGTATTCGTTTCGGACACTTTTAGAGAACCCTGTCTGTCGCACCTGGACCTCCAAAAATGTTCTCCGTGTCTCAGGGCATAGAGATCCCCTACAATATTAGGTTAAAGTACCGACTGTCAGTTTTAATTTGAGGGTATTTACATCCATAACAGGTGATATGTGTCGGAATTACAGGCCTTTTTTTACACAGTCCCCCCATTTTACGGGAGCAAAATTGACATAATCTCAAAATTACCATAATCTGAAAAAAAGTCATCATATTTAGTACTTGGTTGCAAATCCTTTGTATTCGATGACTGCCTTAAATCTGAAGCCCATAAACATCACCAGACGCTTGGCATCTTCCCGGCTGATGCTCTGGCAGACCTCTACTGCAGTCATCTTTAGTTCCTGTTTGTTTCTGGAGAGTTTTACCTAGTCTTGTCTTCAGAAAGAAAAATGCTTGTACAATTGGATTCAAGACAGGCAATTGACTTGACCAGTCAAGAACACTTTTTGGCCCTGAAAAACTCCTTGTATGCTTGAGTAGTTGGGGTCATTGTCATGCTGCAAGGTGAAGCACCATCCAATACGTTTTGAGGCATTTGAGCAGTTGGTTGGATCTGAGCAGATGTTTTTATACACTTCAGAATTCATCCTTCTGCTGCCGTCACATCATCAATGAAGACAAGGGAGTCAGTTCCAGAGGTAGCCAAACATGCCCAAACCATAACACTACACTACCTCCACCGTGTTTCATAGATGAGGGTGTGGGGTGCTTCGAATCATGAGCGGTTTCTTTCTACTGTCAAGCCTGGTGGTGGTATCATCATGCTAAGAGGTTGCTTCACAGCATGAGGGACTGGGAAGCAAATTGCCACCAGGGGCATGATGGATGCAGCCAAATGCAGTCAAATCCTGGAGGAAAAACAGTTTTAATCTGCAAGACATCTGTGTTTAGGGGAGAAAGTCATGTTTCAACAGGACAATGACCCAAAGTACATGGGAAAAACTACAAAGGAATGACTTATAAACAAGGTCAGTATTCTGGAATGGTTCAGCCAAAGCCCAGAAAATCTGTGGTATGACCTGAAAATCGTTGTCCACGGACACTCTCTTTGTAACTTGGCAGAGTTGGAGCAAATTTGCATGGAAGAATGAGCAAACATTTCAAAATATAAATGTGCAAAGCACATACAGACAAACCCGAGCTGTAACTGCTGTCAAAGGCCTATCTGCAAAGTAGTTGGGGGAATACTTTTGTAAATGAGAAATTTAACATCATTTAAAAAATGTTAAATAAAAAAATACGTTTGCATAACAAATGTGTTGAATTTATTGTGTTAGTGGAGGGGGAAAAGACAAATATTTCAATGCACATACATTTCAAGGTGTAACAGAATGTGACAAAATGTGATAAAGTTCAAGGGGGTGAATACTTTCTGAAGGCACTGTATGCGCTGATCATTTAAGGCTAAATTAAACTTGGTTATTATTGTCTTCTTTCTTAATTCCCCCATTCCAATAGCAATGAATATAAAACACATGCACAGCATTGGTTAACAGGGCATAGTCTCCCCCATTTGTTGTCTTGCTCTAAATTTGGCTCTCTGGTGGGCCAAGAATGTCATGTTTGCTTATAGACACAATGTAGGAAGAGCAAATGACTGAAAACTCCCATTGTTGCCTAGCTTCCCAGCTTCTGAGGGTTATGTAGGTATACATATCTGACCTTTACCCCGGCCCTTTCTCTGCAATGTCTCTACTTCCCTGCTTTCAGAACTTCCCTTGTATATTTCGGCTGCCAATCACAACAAGCCAACAAATATTACAGCATGTCTTCTGTTTGCAATCAATGTCTCTAATTTGTCAGATGTATTACGATCTATATTTAACCAATAGTATGACACTACATGTTTCATGCATTTTGCCAGAAGAATACAATGTCTTTCCACAGTACGTTCAATTAACACCAGAAACTGCTCGACTGAGCCTCAGCACCACATCACTGTCAGCGTAGTTCTGCTCGTACAGTAGGTATTGTTCAAATGGCTGCTCCAACTGTGCCAAACTCAATTGGAATTTAATGTGGTTTAGTGCAGCAGAGAGTCTGTTCGATAAATCACTTTGTTTCATACCATCGCACTAAGCCATGCCAGTCTAATTGTTAGTGCAGTGTCATGTCGTTGAAGAAAATTATATTAAAAAGATGTTTTGAACCAGAGCCACCCCATGACTGCATACTACTGCAAACCTATCATTTTCAGAAAGTTATGGAAGATTATGCAGCCCCATGAACATCTCACTGCGTGGTCATGAAAGTCAAGTTTCACACCTTACTGGGCATCCTCAAGTCAAGGGAGGGAGGATGGCTTTGGCTCCTTACAGAAGGGTCAATTTTGCTTCAGTGGGCTTCAAAATGTCAGACGCGCGGGCATTTGTTAATGAATCACCGATCATGAGACAGCAATACTTTGGTTAAAATAACGAGCTGTTATTTTTAGTCGTCAGTCACGCTGCCTTTTCATATTCAGCCAGTCAAAATGGGTTTAGAACTGTTTCGAAAAGCTCCAAGCATTAAACAGTCAGAGAACACTCAAGGTCCTTTCCCACTGGACCAGCTTCCAGCTAAATGCTGGTATTGTTTAACCAATTTGCTCACACTGCTTGATGTCAGTGGTTGTTACAATCTTTGTCAAGATGGTGCTATTTTGCTTTCATCCTTTTCACACCATTTTTACACCCTTTGTCCTATTAGTGTTGGCATTTGTTTGATGTGAATAAAATATAATAATATTTAACAATATGTGCACTGACATGTGATAGCCACAGGTCAAGTAAGACAATTATCCAGTAGTCAATCCTGGAGTTTGAAACAAAACCTAAGAGAAGCACTTGATGCAAAAGGATAGACAATATGGACTTAGTTGGAAGATAAGATACAGAAATTTGGACTACTGAAACACTGTGGTCACAATGCTGCACTGCTATTCACATATGACACATACATATGCAATTGCAGTATATGAATATTCACATTTACTATTGAATTAAATGAGTCACCCATTCTGAAACATGGAAGCAGGGTCTAGTTCCGTACATATGAAATGTCTGTATCTGATGAAGGTCTCTCAACTCCATGAAACAACCTGCCAATACTATTTTCAGGGATACAAGCAATAATATTTATATTACAAGAAATAACTCTATGCTTAGCAGAAATTGTGTTTGTGTGTGCATGTGCGTGTGTGTGTGTGTGTCTGTGAGTGTGTGATCCTGTAAAGGGCTTCTTACTTCAGTGGCTACTGTCTGGAAAGTAAAAATTGATTCTACATTAAGATGCAAAGGCAGCTGGCATTGGTTATGTACTGTATGGTCCACAGTTTTAAAAAGGCTTTCATGTCTTTTTATTGTGTTCGCATAACACATTTAAAAATAAACAAGGCACCATTATACATTTGTCAGGATGCTCTTAATGTACTGAAGAGGTGTACATTTAAAAGGTTCCAACAGATATGTCATTGGGTGAGAACATAAAACTCAGTTTTTGGCTTTCAGCATACCTCCATGTGGCTCTTTGAAGAACGTTTCCATGACAACGAGGGATGCTAAACCAGCCAAATGCTTGGATCAGTAACAGGAAAATAGGGAATTGGACGGAACCATTGTATGTGTAGGAGGTAAGATTGTACAATGTTAGTTAGAGGCAGAAGCATGTCACACACTGTAGCTATGTGCACTCACTGTAGAGAGTTCCCCTGTGCACAATAAAAACCAGCAAACCATTTTACAGTGCTATTGCTAAAAGTGAAGCATATAGAAAAACACACATGGGTACAATATACTAATGAATAGGTGGCTAGAATAATAATAATAATAATAATAATAATATTATTATTATTATTATTATTATTATTATTATTGTATGTTATAATATCTGATAGTAAGGGCATTAACATAGCATTGGAATAAGAAAAACTTCCCTGTATAGCTTTCCATGACTTTTCGACAGCAAAATATTTTAGTGTTCAATTGCTGTTTTTCTATAGTAGCTGTTTCTTTATAATATTAATTCGGTTTTAATAGGTCTTTTTTCTACCAAAATGCATTGTAGATCAATTTGACACAGTTTAATTGGTACTTTGTCAACAACATCACTATTGCTGTCATGCTTTTGATTCACTCATGAATGATCACAGCTATTACCAGTGTAAAGAGGAAGGCTTCACTGCTTCACATATACATATCTGGAGCACTTTGGGTGTATCTGACTGTTCTGTCTGTGTACAGTAGTTCCGATAAAGATCAACGGAGATAATACAATAACAATCTCAGCTGTCTGTGAATAAATTATAAGATGCCCTCTGCACTGTTTCCTGGCTGCTGACTAAGGGGCAGCATGATGGTAGAGGAGCATTGAAATGTAGCTCTAAGAACTACAGGATCAAACACAGATTAAATACATACTGTCAGAGTAGACATACATAGCTAGCTAGCTATATAATTAACAACAAACAATTTGCATAGCAAAGATGGGCATACAGTCAAGCCGGAAAGTCTGCATACCCCTTTCACCTTCTCCACGTTTTATTACGTTACAGACATATTATACAATAGATTGAGTTCATTTTTTGTCTCAAAATTCTACACAAAATAGCCCATAATGATAAAGTGAAAACAGGTTTTTAGACATTTGTGCTAATTTATTAAAAATCTAAATGTAAAATATCATATGTACACAAGTGTGCACACCCTTTGATATGACACCCAAAAGTGAGCTGAGGTGCATTTTGTTTCCACTGATACTGCTTGAGATGTTTTTACAACTTAATTGGAGTACACCTGTGATTCAATTGATTGGACATAATTGGGGATTGCCAACACCTGCCTATATAATGTCCCACAGTTGACAGTGCATGTCAGAGCAAACTCCAAGCCATGGGGTCAAAGGAATTATCTGCAGACCTCAGAAACAGGATTGTGTCAAGGCATAGATCTGGAGAAGGGTACGGGAAAATTTCTGCAGCTTTACAGGTCGCAAAGAGCACAGTGGCCACCAGCATTCGTAAATGGAAGAAGTTTGGAACCACCAAGAATCTTTCTAGACCTGGCCGCCCGGCCAAACTGAGCAATTGGGGAAGACGGGCCTTAGCCAGGGAGGTGAACAGGAACCCAAGGGTCACTGTGACAGAGCTCCAGCGCATCCTTGTAGAGATGGGAGAACCTTTCAGAAGATCAACCATCCAGGCAGCACTCCACCAATCAGAACTTTATGGTAGAGTGGCCAGACGGAAGCTCCTCCTTAGTAAAAGGCACATCACAGCCCACTTAGAGTTTGCCAAAAGGCACCTAGAGGACTCTCAAACCATGAGAATCAAGATTCTCTGGTCTGATGAAACCAAAATAGAACTTTTTGGCCTGAATACCAAGCGTCACGTCTGGAGGAAACCAGGCACCGCTCATCACCTGGCTAATACCATCCCTACAGTGAAGCATGGCGGTGGCAGCATCATGATGTGGGGATGTTTTTCAGCAGCGGGAACGGGGCGACTAGTCCTGATAGAGGGAAAGATGAATGCAGCTAAGTACACCGAGATCCTTGAAGAAAACCTGCTCCAGAGCGCTCTGGACCTCAGACTGGGGCGAAGGTTTACCTTCCAACATGACAACGACCTGAAGCACACAGCCAAAAAAAACAAAGGAGTGGCTTCGGAGAAAGTCTGTGCATGTACTTGAGTGGCCCAGCCAGAGCCCAGACCTGAATCCAATTGAACATCTGTGGAAAGAGCTGAAAATGGCTGTGTACCGATGCTCCCCATCCAACCTGACGGAGCTTGCAAGGATATGCAAAGAGGAATGTGCAAAAATGTCCAGAAACAAGTGTGCCAAGCTCGTAGCTTCTTTCCTAAGACGCCTTGAAGCTGTAATCGCTGCCAAAGGTGCAGCAACCAAGTATTAGGCTAAGGGTGTGTATAGATATGTAACCCCTAAATAACCAATTTTTGTCGGTAAAATATAATTGCATATTTTCTAAAAACCTGTTTTCACTTCGTCATTATTGGCTATTGTGTGTAGATGTTTGAGGCAAAAAATGAACTCAATCTATTGTCGTATAAGTCTGTAATGTAATAAAATGTGGAGAAGGTGAAAGGGGTGTGCAGACTTTCCGGCTTGACTGTATAAAAAGAAAACCAGATACACTTTTTTACATTAAGGTATATATTCTGCAAAGTAAATAATCTATTAAAATTGATTTCTAACCCTTGTAACACTGGAAAAAAATACCTTATGGTGAATGTGTGTGTATTTTGCAGTTGTAATAAATCAAGTGTTTCTGAGCATCGTAGCCATGTATTCCCAAGTACAAAATCTGGTGTTTTGTTCCTGGGAAAGATTTCTCCAAAGTACGAGAGAGGATTATACAGCCAAATCTGTCTGTTTTTTGCAAATCAATGCAAAAAACACCAAGGTGTGCAGCACACATTTTCTTGAGACGAAGGGTGACTGTGACGAAGGGTGACTGTGACGAAGGGTGACTGTGCCTTCTCAGTGGTTGCGCCTAGACTCTGGAACAGCCTCCCACTCTCAATTTAAGAACTGCAAACTCAGTATATGCACTCAAAAATAACCTGAAAACTCACCTTTATAAACTACTTTTTTTTAAAAAAAAATTATTTTTATTTATTTATTTTATTTATTCTTTTCTTTTTTTTTTATTTTTTTGTATTTCTGTATTACTTATTGTTCTTGTTCTCTGTTGTTGTTATATTTTTTTTTTTTTTTTTCATTTTTCACCTTCTATCCTTGCATCTTTGCTTTAGAAAATAATAAAAAAAATATTATTATTATTATTGAGACTCACTAGTTAAATGGTGATCTTTTGGAGTATCGGCTGGGATTCTGAAGCCAGGCTTCAGGTATGCCTAAAACCATGTATTGTCCCTTCTATAATGTTGACACATGCCATGTTTAAAACAATGGCACGCATACAGGTTTTGGATTGCCAGGACTAGCTATTATTGACCAGAAGAATACAATCTAGCTAACTTTAGCAAGCAGTTGTGGTCTTCCTGAAGTAAAGTTAGCTAGCTATGATGATTACTAACATTATCTCCCAGAGAAGCCACAATCTATCAACATATGTTGAGTAAAGCAGGGAGTAAACGTTAAAGTAACCTCTACTCTTAGGGGTTACTTGTAAATGTCTGCAGTGGTTGAGATTGAACTGGATCATATCAGCATATCAGTGATTAATAGGGTGGCAGTGTAGTATAATGGTTAACGAACTGGCCTTGTAACTGAAAGGTTGCAGGTTCGATTCCTAGGTAGGACACTGCCGTTGTACCCTTGAGTAAGGTACTTAACCTGAATTTCTTCAGTATATATCCAGCTGTATAAATGGATAATATGTAAACAATGCTAGTTGTGTAAGTCGCTCTGGATAAGAGCGTCTGCTAAATGCCTGTAATGTAATACTGGATAGGATGATTTTGGTCCATTTCTTTCAAGACAATTTGTTCAATACATTTTTTTTGGTTTTTATCAGCTAACAATAATGTTACAAATAGCAAAATAGCCCTTTTACACTGTGAATCCATGAGAGTCTTTAAGTGTTGCCTGTGGAGAATACATTGCATTAAAAAATGCACATTTGGTCATAATGTTCTTGCACAACAAATACTGTAGCCGGATATATCTCACATTAGGGAAGAGTGTTTGAATCATAAACTGAAAATTCTGATTTTATGTTTTGAATAAAAATAATAGCGGAGGTACAGTGAAACAGAGGCTAAAGAAACTGCCTCCCACGACCTACCATCTACAGAGCAGATTATGACTGCTAAAGGAATGCAGGTGTTCCTCCAGAGACACCCACTCAAAACAAGGTTTTTGTACAACTAATGCTCATAAGCGATTCAAATATACTGTATATAAATGTTTTGCTCACTACATGTTTGCTGCTGAGACAGTTTCCCATTTTACTTGCTGAGCATACAATGGAAGGAAGCATTATTGTGACCCGCCTCCAGTCCAAGACCAGTTGTTTTACTTTGAGTTAAATTTCCTCACACTCAGCTGCTATTTGTTTTCCACACAAGAGCTACATCACAAGAGACTGCACAGTGGCAGGAACAGAACAACACTTGCCTAGACAATTGCGCTAAAGAGGTTATAGATAAGACAATGCATGAAAATGGCCTTTCCTTCTGTCAATGAAAAACTGTTTGCATAACTATCTCTGGATTCATTCAATCAATATTACATTGCCCTATGTTGGCTATGACACAACTAGTCCACACACAAATTTAGTCACGAAACTAGGATCCGACTCATTCGCAATGAGGTTTGTCAGATTATAAACTGTGGCTGAATGTTTCAGCACCTGATGCACGTTTGATAAGCCCTGCGACAGGCTCACTAACAGATTATAACGGGTATGGAGAAATCCGGCTTCACAAAAAAAAAGGGTGATGACATGAAGGCATTGCAGGTCTAGTCCCGCATTGAGGATGTAAAAAAAAAAAAAAAAAGACCGGATGGAGTTTAAGAAGAAAAGACCAGCCCGGCAACAAGAAGAAACCGAAGAAGAAGCCAAATTTTAGGAGTGGGGTGTATCTGATCGCAATTTTCAGAAGATGAATGGAGAACATAGCATCGGTTTGAGCTGGAAAGTCAAAAAACGTCTTCAGTGCTACAGTGCTATCGGTCTCAGAAGGGGACTGCTGCCCAGACTTCTATTGATGTCTTTAGTAAGGCTTAGACAGCAGCTCAACAATATGCCCCTGAGCCTTAGCCATGATGTCTACACCACAGCATTGTTTCCCAAAGAGTTTGATGATGCTGTTGATAATGATCCTTATCATTGTTATATTCTATTATTATATATACACGTAAGGGCAAACTATATTAGCGTTTTCTTTTTGCAATCAGACCTTATACATGGCTCATAAATGGCTGTTTATTAACAAAAAAGCTGTGAATGACTGATTTTGCGCTCATTTCTTCAGGTTTTTACTTAATAAGGTCTGATTCTTTCATTTTGAGTGTGCAACAAATACATTTTTTTTTTTTTTTTTTTACTAATTTCTTGTCATAACCAGAACCTTACGTGAATAAAATGTGGTTCACAAGGTTATTGATATACGTATATGCTATGTTGTATATGTTCTATGTATATTGATATGTTACATCAGGTTAGTACAACCCTATTTTTTACTTTACAATATTGTACTATAATATTGTAGAAGTATTTATCCTTAAAATGTAAAGTAGCTGTTGATTGAACAATGATTAGTTTCCAGTCAACAAAGTAGTAAAGTGCAAATGCTTAGACAGCAAAGATTTATTTAGCTGCTATAACTAGCTTGTAGCTTCTGATGATTATTAAGCTGAAGATAACTAGCAAGGTCATTCTCACTTTTTTACTTAATGAAAATGTGCTTTTATTAGATCTGTTCCAGTTCCAGTCTATCAGTCGAAAAGGACTGCGTATTCTACTCTCTTCTTACATGTCACACACTTAATTCAGGGAATGAATGACAAACACTGTAGTATTATTGGAGTCCACTGTGCTGTGTACATCATCACAATAATAGAGGTCAAAGGTTAGCATGGGGTAGGGTGAGGAGTGGGGCGTATCTGACAGTGGGTTATTTACCCATTATGTGTGCTATCCAGCCCAGCTCTCCCCCCTATGCAAGGTCAGGGAGGGTTGATAAGCCTTCCATACAGGTTATGGAATCCTATTAGAAGTATATAATGTATACTAGAAACCCTGCAATCCCATCCCGTCCACATATAATATGGCTCATCTCACCATAGCACCTTCTTAAAGAGACAATCAAATTGAGTTTCAAATAAGGTAACAATTCACACACTGTAATAAAATATTGCTGTGTGTACCAAGCACACTTATGTTTCAAACCTGAGAAGATGATATGTATGTAGAAAAGTGCTCCGTTTATTTATTTATTTTTGTACCCGATGTGGACACTCGCTGATAAATCATAGTTTATTTATCTGCAGAAAATGTGTGTTCTCATTTGAACTAAAGGTGCAGTGAATGTCTTGGGACATTTTTACTTTCTTTATGAGTAACACAAGCAGCCCAAATCCTTCATAAATTGTCAAAATATTTGAGGCTTCACTGAGAGTATAATAAAAGATACAAATACCTGGCTTCCAAGTAGATATCCAATTAAACAGGGTTTAATTAACCTGCCAGTGTTGTTTGGAATGCTTTATACTACTAACAAATGGGAATTAGTCTCCCAGCATGAGCTATTGTTAGGCTTTAAACAAGTACCAATACACATGCTCTTCAGTGGTCTACACTCCACAATATACCTAGTGCAGGAAACAAATATTATTATAACATCTCCTTGTAAATTATGCAAGCTTGCTGTATTGACTGTTGTGATAACCCATTGGAAAAACACAATTGAAATTCTTCATCTGCTCAATGCTACACAGGGGCATTCATTTTTAAATACCATTTAATCCATGTAACAGTCTTAATGGAAAAACAGAATGATTTTATAATACATATTTCTTTTTTAACGCTGATGATAAGGCATTGGTCCCCCGGCAGTATAAATGAGACAAGGATTCTAATCATACTTTCTATCTGTCATAATGATCCTCATTAATAAAGACCTTTGATACTGTAGATCATTTTAATGGGCTTGAGAGAGGGATATCTGATAATGTAGAATCTGATACCATCCTAATGGTCTATAAATTAAGACCACTGTCAAGCCATGCAACAAAACATAACATCTTATGGAAATTACACAGAAATGACAAGGAGTCAAGGGAATGCAATCCATACCTGCACCTGATTTAAGACAAAGCTGTCACATATTTTTACAGGGTTACGGGACGGCACTAGCACCCGCGCTGTTACAAGGCTCATTCTCCCTCCTCCGCCACAGACACACGCCCACTTCCCCCTCGCCTATGAAGAAAATGCACAAAGTCAAGTGAACGGAGCCAATCAATGGCATGGATTACATGGCTCCGCCCCAACGGAATGTTCAAGGAGAGGCCGAAGTTCCTACTGATTCACCTCCCGGCTGTGGATTTACAGCGACTTTCCAATCGATACCTGGGAGAAAAAGAGCCATCTATGACTGACATGGGTGATGTATAACCACCGTGGTCACCTGACAGCACCTGACTTCTCGCTGCCTTGGTCATGCAAGAATGAGCGAGTGTCGCGCAAGGACAAAGGATGCTCGGCCAATTGTCCTTCACTGCACAACAGCGGGAGCAGCTGCAAATGTTCCCTCTCCCCACCGAGATCTGACCGGTGGAGCCAGCGGGATGCTTCCTGTCTGGAGCATGGCTGTCCCATTTCCCAGCAGGCCCCAGTCTGGACCAAGAGTTGAGCACAAAACAGAGTGCTCCTCATTACAGCGCGGCTCTAATGAGAGTTTTCTCCAAACCCCAACCACCGCAATTACTCCCCATCACCACACTCATCTTCAGCATGCATGGCACCAGTGCTTCCCACAGATCAGTCACCCGGTTTGATCTACAGCCTCAGTAGATTCTCCTCTGTGAGAAGAAGCAATAATGACCCGACGCCGATTAGGAAGAGAGTCTGAGGCGGGCGGGAGATCTACACCCCCCCCCCCACCCACCCTACACAGGTCTCACACCTTGCTACGGAGAAATTAATTTGCGTTCATTTGGAATTGCATTTCTACACTGTTTGGGAAATTTTTTTTCAAAGAACCACAATACTTTTTTCCACAATTACAATAATTTCCAAATATCCCAACATTACCTCCAGTTCCTTCCCTAAAAAAAAAAAAAAAAACAGACGAAGAAAACAAAGTTGATGGTGTGGCAGCGTTTAGTAAAATTGTGCTGTCAGACATTTGTCCCTCTAATTTCCTGGTGTTCGCGGAGGGAGTGTGCCGGCTGACAGCTGAATAAAATGTTATTTTTTCCTCCGCGTACTCTCATACATTTTTAAGCTCCATCTATAAATAAAATAATCAAACAATTATTACGCGTCAAATGGCAATTGACAGATGTGGTGACCTTCTGTCAGCATGTCAGGAAAATGCCAGGCCTGAGGTGCTTATTAACACGTCTTCCGTGAGAGGGGCTGAGGAACGAACATTGCGCATATTAACCATCAAGCACATACTCCCAGAGAGGAGCGTTTACCCTCCAGTGTAAACTACATACAGCACTAAGCTTATTATGGCCTAATTAAACTACCCATCCCACAATAAATTTATAAAGTAGCATTGTTCACATAGTGTAGTACTCGGCATTGTGCCTTTGTTGACTATTCCCATGAGACGACGAAGAAAATAATATTTGGCTTTGAGTCTGTGCAGTGTGTACATATTGAATGTAAAAATCCCTAAGATCTCTAGAATCCCATCTGGTATCTCAGTCACCTGGATATTTGTGATGGTTCTCTGCTTCCCAGCAGTTCAAAATGTAGCGTAGAGCTGAGCACAGCTACGCAAACATAAAGGATCTCTTGAGCAGACACTGAAGCCGGCTAATCAAGCTCCTCAAGTGCTGTGTTACAGTATGCTATCCACACTTTCCAGATGGTCACACCAAAACGTTCAGTGCAAAAATCAATTCAACGGCTCTAATGGAGAACACGCAGACGCGACTGGACTCATATAAACTCTGAATTGATTTAACACTGGGGAGTCTGCTGCGGTTCTTGATTGATAATAACATAGGCTGTGCCATTCTTCAGCTGAACAAATCAGGAAGTTGGAGCAATAGGTCAGTTGGAGGTCCGTGACACCTCAGTATAATTGCATAATGACCGCCGTGAACCCCTTTTCACCAAAACTAATCCTCACTCAGGATCTCCTCCTTAGAAAGGAATCTAGGCTCTAAGGCAACACTATTGTCGAACGGCTAATGTGTAGCTCCCATTACAGAAAGCAAGGGCTGTGCAAGTTGAGAGGTCTCATTAATGAAGTCAGGGGGACAGACCTGAGGATGTCCAAGCCTCCCAGGGAAGAGTTAATAGTTTCTCCATAGTGCCTCCTCTCCCAGAGAGACAGGACGGTTGGAGCGGAGCTGTCAGTTTCCTGCCCTGTAACAAGTGCTCGATACAGCGGAGCTGGCAGCAGCGATGGATGTAGCTTGCTAAGGGTTTATGTAAAATGACAGCTCTCGCTAAATAAAAGCACACAGTGGAAAGACAGTGGAAAGGGAAGGACTGCAGAAAGCCCTGCTTTGGCCGGGCATTGCGACAGCCTTCAGCTCGCCACTTCAAGCACAGGGACAGACGGAGCGGTGAGCAGCCCAGCCCGTTAGGCCCCTCTCCATGGCGACGGCGTTCAATGACCCGCTGTCAATCGCATGCCCTTACCCAGCCAACTGTCCATACGCAGGATTACAGGCACAAAGCACAACTTTTGATACCGTCCAATTATCAGAGCTCTTTCTCAGCTTCTCCTATATATGACCATTACAACTTCAACACATGAAGCCCAATTACAGTGTCACACTTCAGTCAGGCTGCAGTGAATCTGACCGGCAGCACTATTTATTTTGGTGAATCGATGTTGCGTGTCTGTCCTTCTGTACTGTATGTTCAGCTTCTGTGAGTGTACTGTATGGTGAATAAATGATTGCCTCTGTGAGGCAGTTTAGTATAAGACCACAGAGCGCCCTTTGCGTTCCATTTTCAGACTCTTAATGTTCTACACAATGACTTCCTTAGCGTCCTGAGGTTTAAGGTCACCATTTAATGTCACCGAGGACGGTGGCTGTCCGAACGCATAGCTCGTGTTCAGACTGACACATTGACTGTCTCAAGCGAACAGCGGCTTTCGCCGAGAGAGAACATAAACAACGATGTCCTTGCCTATACCCAGTCCTGTCTGAGGGTTCGCTCACACACCTTGTCTTGTTCGTACCCCGTTATCGCCTATTTTGCCGTGCCAAAGTCTGGTTTCCAACTCAGCCTGCCTCCATCGCTCTCTGTCTATGTCTCTCTGTCAGTCTACTGCCTGCCCTTGTTGTCAACATAGTCTGATTATTACAGGTATCTTAATCTTAATTGTGACGATATTAAATCACACCCTCTATTATCTTTCACATAATAATAATAATAAGATTGCACTTGTAGTTTTGTACCCCGATGTCAGCTGAATGATTAATGGATTCATAATTATTGAAGTATCTTCTCTCATGCAGACACCATCAGTCAAATTTCTTTTCATGTGAAATCCAGCCTGGTGGCAGACCAAGAGGCTGGCAGACAGAGAGAAGACTCGCCTTTGCCGGGTGCGCCAGCTCTTTCACCAGTTAATATGAGTTCCCCCATTTTACCCTCCCCCCTCCCCACACCACCCCCCCGCCCCCCGCTCCTCCCGGTTCACTTTTATTCAATCTCACTATCTTCCAGCAGCAGCCCCGTGAAAAACCCGACACAGCCACAGAGCAGATCAAGCGACTGCAGCTTGCGGTTGTGAAGCTAGCCCTCTCCTCATTACGCCGGCTCGCAAGGCGCTCTCAAACCTCCCGCTCTAATCACTGCCACCAGACCCCGGCTAAAAACCAGATAATTAACGCCGGGGCTCTGCCTCAAACGGCTCGCATGTTAAACAGCTTTTCCGCTTGTTTTGCGGATTCTGTCAATGCAGTAGACCCCCTGGGGACTGAGATGCTCAAGCCATTCCTACAACAATTTCTTTCAGATAACCAACTCTCCCTAGACCAATTGCGCCCACACAAAAATCCCACATCAAACAGCATGCGGATAAACCAAGTCTTTCCCCAGTCAGCCTCCTTTTTATTTAACAAAAAAGGAAAAAGGGGGGAAAAAATCGGCAGCTAAGCTTCTTTTGTTACTGTATTTTTTGTAGTCTTCAACTGAGCTCTTTTTTTCGCATGCATCCACCATCCTCACTTGGCCTGGGTCTCCAAAACTGCTGTATTATTTTTTTCCCTCAACAATTTATGAAATATACTTTATCAAAAAAAAAAAAAACTACCTCAAAAAACTTTACCTCAAAAATGATTATTTTTTTACAAAATAATGTCAATAATATTGTGAATATTTAACCGCTCCTAATTAAAACTTGACACATTGGATTGAATGGCGAATAGAGACAGCTTGGGAAAGCTCACCCGCTCACAGAAAACAAGAGCCACTCGTTCTGTGGAGCCAGTCTATCCGCTGACACTCCTGCAGCCGACATCCACCAGCTGCATTGGAGACCCGGATCTGAAAGAGGCAGATCCCTCTCCTCCATAAATGTCCAGTGGAGAGGATGACTCAAATCCCGTTCCAAAACCTGCTCAGAGAGCATAATGCAGGATGGCTGGGCAAGGCTCAGCGCCATTGCCACACTGCCTTTGTGAAACCATACTGCAGGAAGCCCACTTGTTTACAGAATATATTTGTGTGTGTGTGTGTGTGTGTGTGCGTGTGTGTGTGTGTGTGTGTGTGTGTGTGTGTGTGTGTGTGTGCATGTGCTTGTGTGTGTGTGTGTGTGTGTGTGTGTGTGTGTGCATGTGCTTGTGTGTGTGTGTGTGTGTCTGTGTGTGTGTGTGTTGAAATGACTGGTATATGCTAGAATTGATTTAATTGTAGCCAATCATAGTTTTATTAATTAATTTCTTTATGTTACACATGTTGGTAAAGCCTGACACAGTTGACCGATGAAACCTTGAAACCAGGTAGACACTGTATATGCACAGCAGCAATTTGTGCTGCCCGGAAACATAAATAGGAGTCAAATGCTTAAGACTACAGGTTCAGCGTCCAAAGCACAGAAGGGATTTTAGCGCTGAGCTACGGGAAGACAATATCAGAGAGAACAAAAAACAAATACTCCATTGTCTGCCGGAAGTGAACGGTGAAATGGGCTGATTTAGCCGCTGGGAGATGAGTGGCTAAACAGAACAAAATCAAATGTGAAGAGGGTTTCACAGAAAACCTATAAAAAGAGATGCAAGGGAGATGGAGGGAAAGAGCAGATCTCACTGCATGTTGCAGCTGAAGGGGACTGATTTATCTACCCCTGTCTAGCCCAGATGAGCCTGGACATAAATAAGGAAGAGGAGAGAAAGCCCTCTATTGAACACAATCAACTGGATCCTTTGCACTTCCTGTCTTGTCTTTTTGGCATTTGACAGTGGATTCTTGGGTAAAGTGAGGGCTTTTCTCATGGCTTGGATCCAATACGCCGCAGAAATCCACACAACAGGTATTGTACACGGAACACTCATCCTGATATGAAGTAATGGCGTGTACAGTTCACTACATGTACAGTTGGCCAAAATGGCGACTGTGCTGCTAACAGCATTTCAGTGAGCCAATTAAGACATTTCTATGCTAGCCAGGTCTGATCAAACACACACAGACGTATGCACGCGCAGTCCACCTGCGTACGAGCAACACACTCCCAGGCTGATGGATGTGTGCTCACCGCGTGCCTGTCCGAAACGCTGACCTGTCCATGATCAAAGAAATATATCATGGAGCAGAGTGACTGAGTCACCGCTGGCACGCACTGTCCTGATGTACAACAGCAAACGGTCGGTTCTGTCTCCACAAGCATTAACAAGCTCCACCTCTCATTGACCGCCTATTCTCCTGGGCCCATTTCACAACCGAACACGGATATTAACGTCTCCCCGGTCAGCAATAACAATAAAAAAAACTGAAAATTATAATTGTCTTTTTCCAATCCTGCTTTGCAATTAGTTTGTTTTTGTTTACAATGTCGCAATTATTGTTTGGCTTTTATGAAATGTTTACAGGTAACAGTATATGAGAATGCACAGACCTATTCACAGCAAAGGATTTGGTAGATTGTGGGCTATACAAGAGTGCAGATGAACAGGGCTGTCAGTTCGCAATTATGAGCATGGTTTTAAACTTGAAAATACCATTGATTTTTGCATGCACGTCCACAAAGCAAGAACATTAATGATGGTCGACTGTAATCGTGATACATCTTTAGACATCCTTCACATACACACTTCAAACACCCTTAGTGGTGTACTGGTCACAGTGTATTTTTTGTAATTCACATACGCACGCACGCACACATGCACACACACACAGATATACATGTATATTACCCAACCAATTAAATATTGGGTAGTATTTAATCAAACAGGCAACCATTTTTCTTGACCTTGACTCATAGATTTTTTCAAAAAAATAAACTTTTCCTTGCCATAATTCAATCATCTTAAATGCATGTGAGGATTAAAATATAGGCCTGAATGTATAATCAAACGCATCTTTCTAAAGAAAATTGCATTTGCATTATAAATATGTGAAAATCAGTATGTACAGAAAATTGGCTTTAGGATGCATCTGCACTGATTTCAACCAATTATAGCTAGCCTGTAAGTTAGCTCAATAATAAAAAAGAAACCACTCCTACATTCCAGATGCAAACCTTTTGCAAATGCCATTTTGAGATGGTATCATCATGATTTAACCAAATTTCCACAAGCATTTTCATGAGGTAGCAATGTTTTTTATTTTTTTGCTTGAGAAGAGCAAAAAAAAAAGTGCATTCAGTTGGTCTCTGGTTGGCATCAGTCTTTTTTGACAGATGCGTGGGACCCCATATGGAACAATTTGATGGTGAAATATACACGCTGCCGACTGTTGGTGTTATAGAAGGTTCAGTTGGCACGCAACAAGTTGAAAACACTCCACCATAGACATGCCTCAGGCCAAGTTCTGTCGTTTCAGCATTACTAATTATACTTTTTGTTGTGCTCATACAGAACTACTCTACGCGCACACTTCGAGTAGATTTAGCGCATACTGAGATGACGTTGGGTATTACCACCTCAGGAGATGTGCTTAAAAAAGCACGAAGGATCCTAATATTCCCGTTTCTCTTCTCCCACTCTCTTGCCTCACTATTTTTCTGTTGCCCTAACAACAGATCTGTGGTGAAGCTGGGCCCCTCCTCCTCGGGGCACAGTGCTTTAGCTGTGATAGTCATTCTGGGAGATCCAGAAAACCCGGGTTTAAGGAACAAGCTGGCGAGCCATAAATACAAATATTACACAAAACTCTCAGGTGTTATTTCTATTTAAGTCGCACCTTGAACTGAAAAACCGCCTTATGTTTGACTTTCATTTTCCTCACCGAGTGCATTCAGGAACAAGTACGCCGTCACCCAAATGGGACTACAGGCACTCATAGTCTGGGGCAAAAACATTATGCGAAAACCTTTAACAGCGGCACTGTATATGCGCAACACTGACGGCACATAAAAAAGAAAAACCCACAAGGGTAACGTCTAATAACAATCCACCTAAAGCACCGTAATCTTCAGGTGGCAGGCAGAGGAAAATCCTTATTTGTTTGGAACTGGGATCTACAATAAAAAGCATGCAACATTCGGCAGAGCGTGTCTATGTGTAATGGAAAAGAAGTTGAAAAGGTAAGTGTTGACTCGGGAGATATTGTTTAAGAAAACAACAGCAAGCATGTTGAATGAAAAGCTTAATATTTTGGTAATAACATGAAATATCTGGAGATAATTTTTCACTAGTTTCCCACAATGAAAGCCTAATAGCTTCGCCTATTTGATAATAGCAGCACAGAAATTACTCAACAATCCAAGTACAATTCCCTATTCATAAAAATGGCAGACCACTATTCCCTTCATGCTCGCCTAAAATCTAACAATGCACACAAACTGTGTATACATTTACTTACTTCACAGTCAATACGGGAGTACGGGATAAATGAGAGATTAAGGGTAAAAACCATGCTAAAAATACTAATCTGTGGACGCATAGAAAGCCTTACATACTGTAAGGCATTTTATTTGTTGTAGATGTGGGTGAATGAAAATAGGCTGCAATGTGTATTGAATGTGTTCGTGCCCAGAAATCCTGTGAAATACACACACACACACACACACACACACACACACACACACACACACACACACACACACACACACACATATATAATTTAAGGTATACATTTTTTTTAATCATAATTTTTTACAATACATTCATATATCCTGCCCTTATTGGTTTGTACAGACATTGCATATCTGTTTTGTACTCTGAATCTAACTGCGCTTCCTTCAAGCACACAGACAGCACGCACATACAATATCAGACAAAATCCCCAAAGCCTTTGTATCGCTTACAGTCTAAAAAAAGACCCTCAGGAGAGCTGGAGCCCAACGTGAGCACCTTCATCTGAGAGTGACAAGCGCCTTCACTTCTCCACAGCATTCTCAAAACAAGTTTACAGGGTTCCGCTTTGCTGCCTCTAAATCACAGACACCGGTATTAGAGCCCAACTCCCCGCTGTTGCCATTCACACCGCACTGGCAAAATACGGCAAAGACAAACAAAACCCAAACTGAGCCCTCAACCACCACACACAATTAGAAACGATCACCAAAACCCGGTGACTGGCAACCATACTGTTGTACGGTGTAACTTTTCTTTGCGTAAATAAGACACAGTAAACGTATGAAGTTTTGCAAACAGACCTCTCTCATCATGTCTGTGTAATTTGTCCAACTTCAATATGTCTCTCAAATTAAGATTCTGCGATAATATGATTTCCCCAAAAAATAAAAAAAACTTACGTTTGAATGTGTTTGCATAACTCAGTTTCAAAGCGCAGGCATACAAACATCTCTATGTCTCAGAGAATGTATGTTCCTAAGTGTGTATGCACTCGCGCATGTGTGCGTGCGTGTGTGTGTGTGTGTGTGTGAGTGTTGCTCCTCATGTTTTACAGCTAATTTATCCTCTTTAAAAAGAGAGCTGAATGGTGTTAGTCCATATCCATTGGCAATGTTATTAGCGGGTGACAAGCGCAAAGAAGCAGGTGTGCCTTGTATTGCCTGTCCCTTATTACAGCACAAGTGCACTCCAGAGGAATTGCAAGCGTATTTTCAGAATATCCCCCCTAAGATGTGCTACCAGACTACACCCTCAGTCATAGAAAGGAAGTAATAAGCACAGCTTCATTACCGTCTCCAGCAAAAATATATCAAAAGCCACAAAATCAAAATATTAGACGCATATTTATTGTGCTAATTCCTATGAAAATTAAGAATTAAAAATTAAGAAACAGTATAAAAAGAATAAAGTTCAGTACAATATTTTAAATATTTCAAAGATTACACATATCTTAGGCTAAGAGTACTTTATTCATGCTTTTGATATGCACATAGTTATGCAACATTTCAAATATAGTATATAGTACTGTAATACTCAAATATATATGTTTTAATTACAAAGAGCAAACAGCTGTAGAAAGGTAGGTTTTTTGTCTCTGATATGCGTGCTACATATTAAAAAGGCTTTCAGCTAAAGGAATTCTCAGTAAACAGAATAGGTAACATATTGTCTTTTGCTCTGCCTGGACCCTACAGGCAAGGGGCATGAGTCTACAAGTAAAAACAAAACATGAATGAACAAATTAAATCATTAATGACTGAAATTATTCTCAACAATTCTCCCATTGAAAAAAGTAGAACAATTTGTCTATGATTCCCTGGGGTCCGTCTCAGAATGTGACATGGTTTCATGGATGAAACATTTTCATTTAATCTAAAAACACATTCTCTGTGCACGGCGCGCATCCCTTGTGACCTTGCACATCTATTTCAGCAATGTTTTACCACATTAAAGCAAGCAGGTAAATTTACAGCGCTTATACTTCCCTCTCATGAGCGCAGCACGTGTTCACATTCAGCAAGCGTGGACAGAACACTAAAAATGTCAAACAGTATGCTACGAATAAGTACATAAACACAAATGACTATTTATACTCTGTGTTGACGGACACATTCCTATAGTTTGCTCGCGTGCGCATGCGTACATGTGTGTGAGAGTGTGTGCGCGTATTAAGTGTTCGTATTACGTGTGTGAATGTGTATGAGTGTGTGACATGTGTGTGCTGTATGTTTGTGTGGTGTGTCAGTCTTGTGAGGAAATGTGAAAGACTTGCGTACTCACAGCTGTGCTCTTGTGTCCATTCAGTCCCACGCAGTGTCAGAGCTTCATTCTTTCAGCTGCTATCCCCGGGCTGGGCAGTGAAGGGGCTTTCCGATTCTTCTGCGAAAGGTGTTGGAGGGAGGGGGGGACAGTGAGAGAGGGAGAGACAGTGTGAGGAGGAGAGAGAGAATGAGAGAGAGAGAGAAAGAGAGAGAGGGTTGGGATGGGTTACGATGCGATTTGCCTGCCAGTCCGGGAAAGGAAGCGTTGGCTTCAGTGGTGTCGGCTTTGCCTGCTGCGAGTGCGTTTGCACATAGCTTGAAGCCAGCACAGTCAGGCACACGCGTCTACAGCACACACAAAAACACTCACACTTACGCTTACTTGCTTGCTTAGCTCACACTCTGAAAATACATCAGAGAGAGGGGGAGAGAGAGAGCAAGAGAGAGAGAGAGAGACAGAGAGAGACAGAGAGAGAGAGAAGGGGGAGAAAGGAGAGTGATAGCGTGAGAGAGAGGGAGAGGGAGAGAGGTCGGCTGAGAGTTTCAAGTGAATGCTCCTCCTTGGCTCTAACCACTACACCAGGCTGACAGGTACTGAACGACAGGGTGAGAGGTGACCTCCTCTTTGCAAAACCCCCCACCACACACACACACGCACACACCCAAACACACACACACACACAAAAATGCTCTTCTCATAAAGTATACACACAAATGCTTATCTATTGTTCTTTTTCCTCGCTCTCTCACACACACACATACGCACACAAACGCACACACACACACACACACACACACTCCCCCTTCCCAATTACCATGACCCTCCCAGCAGAGAAATCAGTGTTGTCAGGACTCCGAAGAGGCTCAAAGCTGTCTCCTGCCTTATCGCATCTTGTTTAACTGCGCTGTAATCAGAAAACACAGCTGAGCTCGATTAATACCAGTAGAACAGTGAGGCGGGAGGCCTGGGACATGCGGCTATCATCATAGCGGAGACAGCGGCTGCTCCCTGGATGCACTGCTACATTTAGCAGGATCTCATTCCCATTATCAGCATTGTGGTCCAGACTGTTTGTGCTTTGAAGTCTCATAAAATGGATCCACACAATGCGCACAATAGAGAAACGGCCTGCTACAGGATGTTCTCATTGCCCTTCAGTTTTTTAAAAGTTGAGTCTAAAATTTTGAACAAATTAGGTTTATGCATTTGTGTAAGTGGTGCGCATAATGCACTTTTAATATGCATTAATTCATATGAATTCATCATGGTTGGAATTAATCATTTCACTGGTATAGTATAATTACACTGTTTAGAAAATGTAGCACACATTGTTTTGTTTCATTGTATTACATGGACAGATTAGCAGGTCATGGTAAATTTAACAGATTATCTATTCTCCGAAAACGTCTCTTTTGGTCAGTGCCCTGATGAATGTCTGATTCAACATTATCTTTCTTAAACATCCAGGGCTGCTCGCTCCAGCAAAGCCCAGATCTGGTGCGGAGTCCGAGACAGTCCCAGAACTGCTATTCTCTGCCCTCTGCCATGAAAGACTGCACTCCACCGAATTCAATTAAAAGAGAAATTAGCAATTAGATCGCTGTTATGATCTTATAACAATGATCTAATCTGTAATTCGTTAGCCGACGTTCCCTGGGGGTCCCGCTTGATAAAGTGTCTCTGAGACTCCTTGGTGTTCACCTCATTGAGCCTCGCGTTAAACACTCCATCACCCGCGCTCGCCTCGCGCACAGTCGCAACCCGGCCGGGTAACCCTGTCCGTCGCCCTTGCCAAGCGCACTGCTACACGATAAAACGTACCTGTCGGAGTTTTTTTTTTTTTTTTGAGGATGGTCTGGCATTTGGACAGACAATGAAGTACTCACAACTCTCACGGGACCCCGTTGCCACTTTTCCTTCCTTAATTAAATTCCATCTCATTAGAGAACGCGGGGGAGAGGGTGACGCGCCTCTGATCTGCCTGGGGAGGCGACCCGAGACCCCCGTTCCTGACTCACCCCATCCCCCCCTTTGACGGGGGGAAATGACCTTCAGACCGGTCCGGCGTTGCTGAGCAGAGAAAAAAGGAAGCGGCGCGCTATCTGCGGAGCTAAAGCCTGCCTAGCAGTTCCTGCGCTGTCTTGTGCAGTGAGCTCACAGCTAGGGAATGCGCGCTGGCAGGTCGAGTGATGTGTAATAAACAGGTCAGGACTATTGAGGACTGCATTTCCACAATAGTGATAAGCACAGATAGATAAAAATAGGCGGTTTGGCTGGACTGTTTTTTTTTCTTTTTTGGTGTTTCCGGAATCAGATACTGTTTACTCAGTGTCTGTATCTGTGCTGCTGCTAATAGGCCTGTTACCTGGCAACATTTTACACATTCGAGGATATTAACACAACTGCCATACGTTAGCTCGGGTTCAATTAAAGCCCCTTGCACGCACACGTGCATTCAGATTCAGCCGCCCCCCCCCCGCCCCCAAATGCACATCTATTCAGCCCCACCCCCCTCCCACACACACACAAGTGCTGATTGCTCTGCTCTGTTCATTTAGCACTTCTGAGGTGGAGATCCCCAGCGGTCACCCATCACAGCCGGTTAGCACCCGGGGCTTGAAGTGAGATACGTCTTGCCCCACCTGACTGCTCCCATTCCGGTCTGTAGGTGACGAGCATTGTAGCGGAGTCACCCGGGGGTTCAACGTAGGTGCTCGGCTTGTCCATTAGCACGTCCACACAGGTGCCCTGTCTACAGAGGAATCTCTGCTACACATCAGTATGGAAACAACAATAATAACAGTAATAATAATGGAATGGAGCTTCTGCTGCTTTCTAATTGGATTGTGTGGCACAGCTTCCTGTCTGAGGGTCATGGGATTTTGTGGGTGGCATCTGTAAATAGCTAATCATTTCCCCAGGCACTTTCTTCACTTCAAAAAGTCTTTCTCTCGAATTTGTAAATAACAGAATGATAACCGCGGATAGTTACAATAACTGCCAGCGACAATGAAAGCAGAAATAAATAATGAACAGAATATTACTGCACAGCTAAAGAAGTCTTTTTTATGTGCAGGTTTTCCCTCTGTCATGCCGTAATCATCTCCAGCCAAATGTAAAAAAGACATCATTAAAGCGTTGAGATAGACTAACGGAGCCGGGGTAGGAAGCAACTCGGAGGAAGCGGGCCGGGGGTTCACGGTTAGTCGAGGTTAACCAGCGGCGGAAGCCGACTTGCCTCAAGTTGACTTGAACTGCAATTAGAGAGGGAGAAATCTCCCGGTCCATGATGCCTTCAGATCGTGTCAGGCGTCCAGTCACCTCCGCGTGATGCCAGGGCCCTCCGCGCCAGAAAACCTGTCACAAACGCTTCCACTCACACCGGCGACACGCATCGCCAACCGACAGGATGGCGGGTCGCCTGGAGGTGCACGGCCAGGGGTGAGGAGAAGAGTACCGCCACCGCGGCTAGTGTCGGTGGGAGGCTGCAGGGCGCGACCGTCCCCCGTGGGCACGGTGGAAGCGGGGCAGGGTGGAGTCGGGGGCCGCTGGGCAGCTGTGCTCACACTCCTTCACCAAGAGCCGCTGCCTTTTTTAAAATACTATTCACAAAGATATCCACACCTTCCTCAATATGTAGCTGGCCCTTTTTCACTGGCTTCCAGTGATGTCATATTTATCCATTAGCCTGTGTCAGATTCTGTGCGACTAAGCAAGCTCTCATCGCCCCGAGGCAAATGAGCTCAGCAGGACGCTCCTTCTCTTCCTTTCTTTTTGCTTGATGCCATTTGCTGAAGCCTCAGATTATAGTGCAGCACTGCACAGGCAATCACCGCAATTCAGCTTAAACAAATCAAATGCTTTCCTCTGGCATCGCCACTTGAGCTCACATTGCCCAGAAAGGGATAAAACCCCCAGTGCAGGTTGTTTATCCCTGCTTTAAACAAAAGTGGCAACAGACCTAGAGGCAGTCACCAAAGAAATGACTGTAGGGCCTGATTTTTATTCCCCTGCTTCCTTCTTTTTTCCTTCAAGTCCTTTTCCAAAAATTGATTTGTCTAAACACTTCCAGACACCAGCAAAATGCTTTCAAGCTGCCACGTCCAGCAAGCAGGTGTGATATTCAAACACGCTTTACTTAGGGAATTAGCTATAAATGTGCTTTTAGCAGCCTGGCTGACTGTGGTCAGGAATACAGGGTTTAGATCTCACACAACAAATGTAGGTTTTTTCTCCACTGGTCTTATTTTTAGAGAACGGTAAGATGTGTAGACACAGTGGCCACATCGATGTCTCCTTTTGGACATGCAGTTTTCCAGGTGTGTAATTGCCTGATCACATACAGTATGCCCTCATGCACACACATGCACACACATGCATGCATGCACACACACACACATACACAATCAGACACACACACACACACACACACACACACACACCCCACTGGATCAACTGCTATCAAATACAACCTGGCAGAAAGACACATTGTTGGCGGAAAAAGAAAATCTCCACAGAACAAAATAAAAAAAATCCCTTTTACTGCGACTCCAAAGGAGTGCTGCTCCCCAAAACCGGTGCCTAATTATTTGATGATTCACTGAACATTTTTGCTACATTTATTTTCTATAAGAAACAAACCATCAATGAAAGCTAAATAATTTATTTTTAATTACATTTTTTATTTATCCTTTAATTCACCAGGTGGTCTCATTGAGATTGCCAAGGATGTCTGTATGGGGTTCAGCTCAATAAACATAACATACATTTTCAGGGAAAACCCAAGCCATTGAGGCATTCCATGGCATAATGAATTGTTAGCCAATTGTTCATTGTGGCATCTGATAACACTGTAAACATTTTAAATCTTCTGTTTTGTTTATAAAAAATCATATGTATTTACCAAAAGAAGCAAAGCATCAACCTACTTAAAATATATTTTTTTCTTATCCATATTTTATTAAGTGGCCTTGGTGTGACTGTCAACAATGGAAAAACAAATAATAAATAAAGGAAAATGCATAATATATAAATAATATCAAAGCTAACTAAAAATGTGTACAAATGAAACCTAAAAGCTGAGTAAATATAGGGTTTGACAATAACCCGGAGCAGTGTCCCAGGGACTACCAAATGTGCCGATATGGCCACCAGAATGGCAATAGGAGTCCCCTGATTCGGTCACTGAATTGTCTTCATCCAAAGAACCTAGCTTCTTTGCAAATACCACACACTTAATAATATGTTAAATTGACTACCAATTTATATGAGAAAACGTGCATACAAAATTAAGTGCAGAATAAGTATGTAAGTATGCATCAAATTAATTGAAGCACTGCAACAAAGAACACATTTTTTTAAAGAATATCTATAGAAAACAAAGGAGATGACAGCCTGACAATTAACATTTTGTTAAAATTGTGTTCCAAAATGTATATTTTGTTCATGCACTAACATGTAAGGCAGTTATTGGAGTTCCACCACACCTCCAATCTATCTAGAACCTTCTGCCAGGCTAGACCTACTCCCCTGCATGGTTTCTTCTCCCAGTCAAAAGGCCTGTCTGCACTGGCTTATTGTGGTGGAACAAACTTCCCAAAAAGGCCAGGACAGCAGAACCATTGTCCATATTTAGACTGCATTGAGGTTCCCCTCCCTTAGCCACCCCATGGTTTTAAGTTCTGTTTTTATAGTTTTACATGTATTTTCTTTGAGGTTGTTATGGATGTAATCTATGCCTTTAAAAACTGTACCTAATGCACATTGGTTCTTGGATAGAGCAATTAACTTGCACTGGTGCTTTAGTATAATTTTGTTGGTTTGGGAATGTTTTTAGCCAAATCTAGCATGATTGCTCATATTAATCAGGTGAAGGCGCTTCTGTTTCTCCTGTTTTGTAAGTCACTCTGGCTAAATGAATGTAATGCAATGTATTCATATGTGCCAAGCATTTGAATTAGTTTTACACTTTATATTGAATGTGCAATTATGAATATTGGTTGTGGTCTAGTCATCTGGTTTTGTTTTAATTTGAAAGTGGTAATCAAGTATTGTGGTAATACATGGGTTTTTATTTTTTCAGTTGTTTAAAATTTGGTGACAAACCTGTAATACATTCTAAAAATTAGAAAATAAATTTAAAAAAGGAATTAGGCTGCTGTATATCTCTGTACTACCATAACCGTTGTCTCTTAAATGCATATGGCCCAGATTGCAACTTAAGTAATGCTGATATGATTGCATACACATGTGGTAACATTCAAATTGGGGTCTTGTTTTTGTTAGCAGCATAGGTTACTAGGTGGCCGGAGCCATGTTCTCTGCTCTCTGGCTGGCCTTCCCCACTGTGCAGATGTGAGCTGTGGGGCGTGCACGTGGCATCTTCCATCGGATACTCCACATGTGATCCCGCTGAGAACGCACAGCATTTAACATATGAAGCTTTTTATCCTAATTCACAGCGAAATGCCTCAGCAATGAAGGCCTGATTATACCAGAAGAACAAGAGCTAATTAAATTTACTCTGATCACTGAAGAGTAAATTATTTAGTATCAGAGACTGAACTCCCTGCCTCAGATCCTGAACTAAAGCTCCCAGTGTTCCCTGCTTTTATTCCATTTTTAATGGCATTTTACTGCTATTCTCTCTTTCTATAAAAGCAGCGGGGCCACGGTTTAAGAAAGGCACCTCTGCATTTCAGCTGTGACTGCAATAAAGTGGCCTCGGTCACTCTCAGATTAAATGTCTGTACTGAATAAAGTATTGCTCACTTGCAGAGATGTTTTTAAAATGGCCACCTTCAGATTAAATGTCCGTACTGAATAAAGTATTGCTCACTTGCAGAGATGTTTTTAAAATGGCCACCTTCAGATTAAATGTCCGTACTGAATAAAGTATTGCTCACTTGCAGAGATGTTTTTAAAATGGCCACCTTCAGATTAAATGTCCTTACTGAATAAAGTATTGCTCACTTGCAGAGATGTTTTAAACATTTATCAAAAATAGGAGAGAAAAACAATTCCAAGAGTCTTCTTTATTGAATGCGGAATTGTTTTGTCCTATTTTCTAATTAGATTTAAAAAAGGAACACCGCTGTACATTTTCTGTAGTTGTCCACAGACTTTTTTGAAACATATGCAACACATTTTTACAAGAAACATATATTCTGGATGATATTATGGCTTTGGTTTGAGCGTTAGACTGAAAACAGGTTTCCACATTCACTACTTGGCTTGCTTTGAGCCCCTGGTTCAAGATGATTTGACCTGCCTGGCAACATAGCTGTACTGGAGAAGCGCATTACCTGGCATCTGATTGGCCAAATAAATAATGGGATTCAATTTGGTAGGCTGAGCCGCCTGAAAAAATGTGAACCCTTTTCTTACTACTCATTTAAAAGAAATTATGATAAATGAGTGTAGAGTAATATCTGTAAACAGTCGCTTCTCAATAATGTCTGATTGCATGATTACATAAACAAATGTTGCATATTCACAAATTATGGATTAAGCATTTTAAGTAGCTAAAATCACCCATTTGATTCAAAGGATTAACAAAAGCTCCTGTTTAACTTGGCTAATGTACAGTAAACCTTATTATAAATATGCTGCAGTAGTAAACGTCCTACTGATGAGCTATTTGATAAATGGGTATGTGTGGAAGCTTGTCAATCAGGGGATGACGTGATTGACTGGAAATTTTTAAATGTCATATTAGTGATCTTTTGATCATGTCATCATACACCTTAAAACAGGTTGTCGTTTTGTGCGGCAAACTTCCTGCAGACGAAAGGGTTACGCACATCATTTAAATCACTTGCACTGAACTGAACTCTGTGATATCGAACAGACGTAACCGCTAACTCAATAGTCAAAGTTGCATCAAACAAAATGCCGTCCAGTGCACCACACCTCTCAATTTACCCTAAGGCCAGGGGCCTCAATCTTATCCAGTAAGGGCAGTGAGCAGCAATGTCTGAATCCCTGTGGTTTGATCTTAAAACAAATTCCTCTGAACTAAATAAATATAAGTACTGGACAGTGGCAAGATAGTAAGCAGAAATCACAGCACAATATCATACCAGCTAACGTAGATAGTGTTTGAGATTATTAGTTTGCTGCTAGATAGATTTTTTTTTTTCATCCTGGGGGAGGCTATACTGCGGTGTGGGTGGTGACAAGTGTGTGTGAAGTGCTCCTATATACCAATACGCATGCTTAAGTGTGGTGTGTGACTGCAACGGCGTGTAGTGTGGCGTGTGGGGAACGGGCACGCTTACCTGGAGGGGTCCTGTACTGCCCGGCGGAGTCTTTGAAACGTTGGGAGGGGGAAAGGAGACAGACCGGGCATTAATCCCTTGTATGCTTTGTTGATTTTATGGACATTTGTAATAAAATACAGAATTTTTACCTTTTACTCAATAGTGGGAGTGTTGTTTGGAGAGTGGTGGGTCACCTGCATAATAGGGGGAGAGGGAAGGGGGTCAGTGCGGCACGTTCGCAGCCCCCGACCCTTTATACGTAAAATTGTGAGCACACACACACACACACACACACACAATTTTGCCTTATCTGCGCTTTGTACTATTGCTTTCAATTTGAAGCTTACACTACACTTGGCTGTGCAACATCTCAGTGCAAACCCCTCTGCAGTCAATGGTTTATAGCTTTTAAATTTGGAAGAGATGAAACACCCTTTGAGTTTAATTTAGTGTCTCTGTGCTTTATGTGGTGCAACCAGTCAAATATTATAGTGAATGTCTCCCTTCTACGTTGCGGCCGATGTTTACAAGGCAGAAACAGTGGAACATAAAGCCAGCGAAATAATTTTCAAGTATAGCACGTTTGAATAAAACACCCAATGTTTGGAACAATGTTTAATTAATCAGCTTCTTGCCTTCGGCTGAAAAAAGCACAGTTTAATAGATAGTACCTGTTGTTATATTTGCATTTAGTATATAATCATGCCAGAGCTTTCATTTTATAATGTTTACATTCACATAGACAAAATACTCTAAGGGGAACAAAGCACTAAAACAACTTATTTTAGATGAGAACTGATACATTTTTATTTTTATTTTTTTAAGTATTACTGATTGATCCTGGTCCAAATCCTGACAGATTACTGCAGTCAGGACAAAAAAAGCATAAACTTTAAGAATCTCAAAAGTGTCTCTAGTGGTAAAACGTTAAGTACTGCACGTTCAATCTGTGATTGGCCAGAAATGTCTTCCAGCTTCTTCTTCTTCTACTCAGTTAACCAGGTAACTTCTAAAATAGCATGCAACAACCTCTCTGAACATTTGTTAATAAATAGCAATAATCAATACTTATGACTAATTGACACCTAATATATTCAACTTTAGTTTTACAAATTCAGATTCAAAACATTAAAAACTATAGCCAAATATTTTTCACAGGTGAGCTGTCTGGAATCCAGCTTACTGGAATACCCCTGAGACCTAAACCAGTCCTAAACAAAACATCTGGGCTTTTCACAAGGACAAAATTGCAAGTTGTAGTTTCAGTAGTTAACTACACAAAAAATGTCAAAAAAGTAATTTAACTAGAATCACTATGCCAATGTAGTTGAACTACCAGCAAGCTAGTGCAAAATGTAGTTAAACTACTAGTTTAATTACATGTAGTTCACTACTCCCCAACACTGCAACTCACTCCTTTGCAGACAGAGGCCGCTAATCTATGTGATAGATACAACAACAACTTAGTCTAGAGCAGGTGTAATCAATTATTCCATCATAGGGTTTATAAGGACTTTATTGTGACTTGTGCTGACATGTACATTGTACATTCACAATAGGCAAAATCATTTTAATTTTAATAATTTTAAATGTAGACAGCAATAAATGGATCATATCAGTTTGGCAAAAGCATCATATAGTTAAGATAATTTTGAATCACTTTGTTTTTCTTTCGTTACTTGTGTAGTAACGAACGATGTTCTGACAGGGCTCGAACCACAAAACTTCAGGGGTCAAGGCCACCGCGCTAACCACTGCGCCAAAGATGAATGCAGTTTTAGCAGAGGAGTTAGGCTGCCTGACGAGTCAATAATTTACTTATTATTTATATTTATATTTAGATTAAAATATATATTTTTTTTCTTCTCGCTCTTCTCTTTGTCTCTGTTTTTTTTGTCAGTTAAGTTTGATCAGATTTAAAAGAAAAGCAAAGAAAAAAAATATTCAGAGATGATCATAACTCTACGATGCTTTTGGGAAAGTGGCTGATAATTATGTGTAGCCTACTAATGCTTTCTGTGGTGTGAATCGGCTTTTCGACATCGACCTGTCGGGTCTGTGTTACTCAGTGTTTGTCGTGAAAGTGTGTCTTGAAATATTCAGTCCACGATATACTTTGGGAAAGAGTCCTGAAAATGTCAAGACATGTCTTCAAAAAGATTGTGAAGTGTGTCGCGAATTCTGAAGACACATCAGAATCGGGAAAGCCACCCCACATTAGTATGGGGGCCAGTGGCGTTTTTACATTAGGGGCAGTGCCCCACCAGACGTGGCGCTGTTGTGCAAGATACTCATAACATCTGAACGTTGTGGCAAAATGTATTCTATATTCGATACAAAACAGTGATTAAAATTGGCGTGTATAAATATAATAGACTTGACTCACACTTCTTATAGTGCTGTTTTTAAATAGTTTCCTTTGTGTGTATGTGTGTGCTCACGCTGCGGACTGCGCTCCCTGTCCTATGTCTCTAGTCTATGCTGTGGGGCAGCGGAGCACTCACCGTTGCTAGAGAAACAACGTGAGCATGATCTGCGTAAGCAGGGAAAACTTGTCGCAAGTGACTACGTTAGAGCCTAAATTTTAACTAAAGCTTATTTTTAAATTGAAACAATAGAAACCAATGGGGAGCACATCCGAACCAGAACGTTTTAATTTTGCACTCATCTCACATGCGCAGTTGTGTCCAGTGAAGTCACATGTACAACGAGAAAGGCGCAGATAGGCCAAAATAAATAATACAAAAAAATATCATATCTTTGTCTGTGTGGTAAGAACCAAATAAATTACTTAGGAAAAATACATTTATATTTTTATATTTTTAAAGAAATATAATACACAGAGGTATCATCATTATATTAATGGAAATATTTTTTATTTGCTGTCAAAAATGAATTGAGCCCAATGGGAAAACTAGATTTTTGTGCGCAAATCACAGTTGTCAAAATTATTTATCATCCATCAAACATTGTGTTTTAATTTAACAGCTAATTTAATTCACTGGCACAATGTATTTTTTTATTCTGCAAATCAAGTAATGCATTATCATTAATAATAAAAATTTTATTAAATATGATCCGATTACTTTGTTATTGTGGACTAAAATGTTTCCGTATCATTTATGCTAGGCTATATTCACATTCATATTCACATTTTGAAAGGTAACTAATCCCACTGCTCGTGTATCGCTTGCATTCAACTTGGCTAGCAACTAAGTCTCGCAAGCATGACACTCAAAACCTATGCTGTCCTTTAGTCAACAGTTGTGTAAAGAAAATTGTGCATGTTTGAAAAATTCAAAACATAAACACACTTATACAACCGAAAAACACTTCCGGTTTTGATATTTTACTTACAGTGGTCAAAAATAACGTCTGTTTTTGCACTCCGCCAAAACTGGGCGCACATCACTGTCTTTTTGCAGAGTGAAAAGATTACACATGTGTCACATACTGACTTATCTACGGCATTCGGGTTTCTGTAGTTTCGATGTAAAAATCGATGTGTGTCTTTCGTCCCGTGTGTCTTTCGTTCCGGTTCTCCCCTACCACACATTCAATGTGAATACATGACACGCTAAAATCGATTATAAAACATTAGCAACTTAAGGAAGTTTACCGCAAGTTCGTTTTGCAAAATTGTGGGTTTGGTCAGGTTATGGGTTTCTCCCACAGAACTGCTTCTCCACCCCGAACTGTCAATCATACTGTGCCTGGACCATGAAGACCATATCCAGTTGACCCTGCTCCTGACAACGTCACTTAAGTTCGGCTCCACGGAGCAGATGCAGTTTGTACAAACCGAAGACTCATTTTTTACGAGGCCGTGGGAAGGCAATGGGTGACGTCACAGTGACTTTGTCTATATTTTTATACAGTCTATGGTCTCCGCCCATGAAACAATTTAGAAAAATACTTTGTGGGGTGACGAAAGTAATGTAGCAGGTGTAACCAATCAGGTGCTGGCTGTTTTCATTGTGGGCGACAACAATTATCCATATGACATAGTATTACGAAAAAATAGGTACTCAGACGTCACGATTAGGGTGGGGCCAGAGCGGGCAGCAGAAAGGAAATTCCAACCGTTAGAGGCAGCACAAAGATGCGTTTCTACCAGTTTCTCCTGATTTATGTTATTATTTCAGAATTGTTGAAATAACGAAATGGATGAATAAGTTTAATTATAAGGTAGGCATACAAACACGTTTACAGCAAAAAAAAGTGATCTAGGGTGTAGTTACCCTTTAAGGCAACTAAGTGGCTTCAGGAGTCTGCTATTAAAAACCACTGCATGAAAAAGAGAAACATAACATTGTCCTGGAGACATAACAAAATTAAGAGACAACTTAGTTATAATGTATTTTATGGGAAAGCATATTATATTATTATAACTAGCTAAACCATTTTGAGAACTGTGAAATAGCATTTAAAGTCCCTTCAATGCCTTAATGAACACAAAGTAAACAACCTTTTGTCTAATGTCTACAGAAAAACTTTGACAGAAGACAGCAATAGTGGAACATAAATCCAACTAAAAATATTTTCAAGTCTACTGTGTTTGAATAAAACACTCATTTTTCAACCATGCTTTAATGAACACAAACTACGTTCTATTACAATATCATGCAGCAATGTTGCTGAACTCAAAAATTGTTGTGGAAATGAGAGTTTATAATGAGTTGATAGGAAAGGGGGTTGGTGAATAACAAAAGCTGCAAAAGCTGCAAAAGGCCTTAGAATATGTTGTCCTCCTCTCCCAAAAATGTAAAAAAGATCTGCACTGAAGCTTCACAATCCTTTCATAGCTGTGTGACATTTTTATTTTATTTTATTTTTCGAAAGGTTCAAGCAAGATACAGTATCAGCGCACATTTGTTATAAATAAACAGTCTCCAAGACTGAATTTTAATGTTCTGCAAATTGCTTAAAAGCGCTGAAGTCAAGAGGAAGGCCACAGAGAAAGAAGAGGAGAAAAAAAACATTCTTCCTCAGAAAAGGTCTCTGACTGGGAAGGAATCGTATTATCTTGTGTAAAGACAAAATAATTATTTCTAAAAGGAGCTGCCTCCCCCACAGTGTCAGAGTTTCTAACCCTCAAAGGGAGTGTGGCTGCCACAGTCAATCTTTTTATTCTGGCAGTGCTCGAATGCAGCAACAACAACAGAAACAAATAGAGAGCCAGCTTACCAGCCAGTCCTTCACAGTGACTGAAACCGTTCACCACACCTGAAAGAAAGGCCACAGAGGAGTGTCCCAACTATTTTTTTTAAATCTACCAAAGTTCCTGAGTCTGGGGAATACAGTCAACCTATAGCTCCTTCACAACTTGAAGGAAACATGACAATTGAGGCAGGGGAAACAGCCTGCTATGTTCTTATACCCCTAGGTTTTGGGCCAGTGGGGTTATTGCAGTGGCGGGCCGTCAGGGCCAGCAAGGCCTTCTCTGCTGGCCTAAACATCATCAGAATATAAATTTAATTTTGATATATTTTTTCCACAAATATGTATTAAATTATTCCCCATAGTCTATTCTCTTCATTTCATAGCTTTCCTCTTGGTTGCGCTGCTTCCAGCCTCAGATCGCGATTTGGAGGGCTGGCCTTTATGTTAGAGCTTTTATCCAATCATATTTTAGCCATAATGTGTTGCCAGGGTCCAAGAAATCTGCCCTTAGGCCTTCAGAATCGACATTGCGGGCGCCTGTAGCTTAAAGTGAACCGAAACAAACCTGTGGTGTTAACCAATCAGATTTCGACTTGGCGACACCGGGGCCAGCTAGCAGGCGTAGGATAACGTCAGCACGTGCACGTCTTTTGATTGGATACGCACTATTGAGAGGCAGAGCTATGCTTCTAGCAAACTGAACTTGAAGGGGCTCATTTGTGTAGATTTCTACAAGCTGTTTTTTGTCAACCCGCAATGGCTGAAGGAGGAGAAGAGATTGATTTGGTCGCAGATATAATTACAACGCCATTTTCAAGACGAACTTTTCAAGAAAAGCTGACATCGTCAGAAGAGAACGGCCAACCCCGACGCTAGCGAGCCGACGCTAGCGAGTCAAAGTGGACATTCAAGGCTAGGAATACACTTTCACCACTGTCGCAAATATATCCTTATGAACAAATGCTAATGCTTTGTTTGTTTTCTTTTATTTTCAGTGAATAGTTTATGTGTCTTTATCGTCACGTTTCTTAAATGAAACTGCTTTGGGTGCGACAATGCGCTGTTTAGTGAACAGACTTGTTAAAGCTCACATGCTTTTGGTGGACTTAATAAAACTTTGTAGACTAATCCCTTAAAAGCGCCTTTTATTTTAAAGTTTTGACAGTATCCAAGCGATCTTAAAGCTGGTAGTTTAACACTCTTAATTGTAAATGCGGATTTATTGATTATAAATGCTTCGGAAATATTAATATAACTCCGTTGTACTTGACTATGTTAAGGTGATGCAATGCCCGGTTATACTGCGTTTCTGTCTAAATGTATAGTTTCTAGAGCCATGGCGTCATAATGATGGTATTAAGAGGTGGAATAATTCAGGTAGGACTGTGTAGGACATCACTGAAGGCCTAGGTGTGAAATGCACGGCCCGCCACTGGGTTATTGGAGTCACATGTAAAAGACAAAAAGGCTATAAAACATAAAATTAATTGGGAAGAGGCTTTATGGTTAATTTGCATAGAGCCTTAAGGTCTGCTGTGGACATTCAATTACATCGGTATTGCCTTATTTTCCCACATTGCAAATTATACTAGTTGTTCACTACTTCCCAATCTATCTAGAGGTCAGTTTTAATCATTGCCTGTAATAAAAATATTTTTTTATTACAACTTGTCTCATAAAATTATGTTTCAATTAGTGGAAAAGAATCTTGAGAATGAATCAGTTTCCTAGTTTATTTGGCCATGGTGACCTTACTTGTTGTGAAGGCTACATCATACCACCACCGCAAATAAATGTCCAATAATGAAACCTTCTTGCAGAGGGCACCCAATTATCTTAACCATTTAAATCATGATAAAACCCTCTCAACTGAGACATGAGTCATGTATATGCATGTAACAGTCTGAAAATTAGCAACTACAAAATTAAATGTTGGAGATGTTGGACTGTGAAGCGCCATGCTTTGAGCATTGTGGAAATATGTCAAGCTATATGTTTTGGATCTCCTAATGCCCAAATTACGGAAGCCCTGAAGCGCAAGGTGAAAAAAATTTGTTTTAAGAGCTAACTCGTTTAAACAGGATAGTAAGTCGTTACTACGAGATAGTAAGTCATTATTTCGAGATAGTAAGTCATTATTTTGAGATAGTAAGTCGTTAATACGAGTTATTATCTCGTTAATACGAGATAGTAAGTCGTTATTTCCAGATAATAAGTCGTTAATAGGAGTTATTATCTTGTTAATATGAGATAGTAAGTCGTTAATTCTAGATAGTAAGTCGTTAATACGAGTTATTATATCGTTAATTCTAGATAGTAAGACGTTTATATGAGTTATTACGTCGTTTGTTCGAGATATTATCGCGTTTATACGGCTCGTTTATACGAGTTATTAACTCGTCTGTATGGCACGTTTTTACGAGATATGAACTCTGATTTCAATGTGTATTTTGAGTGCAATTAAAGCTGTTTTTGAGTCCTTGCGTGCTTCATTTTGACATGGGGGACGAGGGGCTGTATATTATTTTTATATTTGTAACACTTAAAATATAGGCTAATGTTACTGAAAACACATGTGTTAACTCTAGCTACATTGTGTATTGAACAAATGATGCATCTATCAGGTTTAGAGATAATTAGCTGCCAACCAGTGGTGTTTATTAGGCTATGTTTTATTAGAGATTAAATGCATAAACTGATATTTTACAGTGCAATTGTATCGATAATAGAAGAGATGTTCTCATTCTTGTCAGGAGAGGGCAGTATGGTCACGCGAATCATTGATTAGTTTCTTTCTGGGTGCGGGGATTTTGGAAGACCAAATGTGACACAATAAAATTAATAAATAAGAAATGAAATAGAAATACATATTTCCTAGCCTACAGGAGTTGTCAACATGTAGTAACTGCTTGTAGGCGTACAGTAGGCATGAATTAATTTAAAATTTCAGAGAAATATGAATAGGCTACTATAATTGCGACGTCAACGAGTAGGGAGCCACCGTGATATAGGGTAAGCCTAATTGACAGGGTAATAATGAACCCAAACCCATATTCCAGGACATTGCATTCTGCAGAAATAGCCCAGCTATAATTACTAAATGAGTATTCCACTTAGATACCTTCACACGTTTAGATACCTTTGATTTTCTTAACAACTCGTAGCCTATGTATGCAATTTTACGGGGGTTAGCCTAGCTACTCGTAGCAGGGGAAAAATAGCTTCCTCATTCAGGAGATCAGCTTCACCGAGAATGTAGTGTGATTCGCCGTATATAATTAGATGTGCGTATGATATACCCAAGTCATATACATGTAACTATGCACTACGACAGGCTGTAGCCTAGGCTATAGCCTAATGCAATAAAAATTAACATTATTGTTAAAGTTTGGAGCCATAACTGCTCACAGTTATCTATCATTATTACCCCGCCAATTACTACATGTTGACAACTCCTAGCCTAGTTAAAAGGGCATTTTACAAATAGGATAGCTGTTCTGGGGAATTTTGAAATAAGGTAATCTGTGTTATGCAGATATTTCTCACGTTTATAACAAGTCAAATTTTACGAAAATTAGTTGAGAGTTCCCTAAGCGAGATAATTCTTATTTATCAGGTGAGCTCTGCATCTGTCAATACACTACCAAATACGCTGATCTTGACAGAATAATATGGCGGACGTGTAAAATAATTAATATATATATATTGATTTATTTCATTATCTATTTCATTTCTTATTTATTTATTTTATTGTCTCGCATTTTGTCTTCAAAATCCCCGCACCCAGAAAGAAACGAATCAATGATTTGCGTGACCATACTGCCCTCTCCTGACGAGAATGAGAACATCTGTTCTCGATACAATTGCACTGTAAAATATCAGTTTATGCATTTAATCTCTAATAAAACATAGCCTAATAAACACCACCGGTTGGCAGCTAATTATCTCTAAACCTGATAGATGCATCATTTGTTCAATACACAATGTAGCTAGAGTTAACACATGTGTTTTCAGTAACATTAGCCTATATTTTAAGTGTTACAAATATAAAAATAATATACAGCCCCTCGTCCCCCATGTCAAAATGAAGCACGCAAGGACTCAAAAACAGCTTTAATTGCACTCAAAATACACATTGAAATCAGAGTTCATATCTCGTAAAAACATGCCATACAGACGAGTTAATAACTCGTATAAACGAGCCGTATAAACGCGATAATATCTCGAACAAACGACGTAATAACTCATATAAACGTCTTACTATCTCGAATTAACGAGATAATAACTCGTATTAACGACTTACTATCTTCAATTAACGACTTACTATCTCGTATTAACGAGATAATAACTCCTATTAACGACTTACTATCTCTAAATAACGACTTACTATCTCGAAATAACGACTTACTATCTCGTATTAACGACTTACTATCCCGTTTAAACGAGTTAGCTCTTAAAAAAAAAAAAATTCACCTTGCGCTTCAGGGCTTCCGTACCAAATAGTTAGTTATGCTGCTGACAAAATAAAGAATGTAGTTATGTTACTATACTAACAATGATCCCCTGAGGTCACTCCATGTAATATTTAACCAGAAAGACTGCAAAAGCAGCTGCTTGAAAAGCTAACAAGACCACATTTTTTTTACACAGTAATATGAAAAACACAGAGCCACATTAAATGAAATTTAATTTAAGACTCAAGATGCCTAGAAAGATGGGGGGACATTGATTTGGTAAAGTGCTTGTTTAATATGCAAATCAATGTAAACCAAATTTGTGGTAGAACAGGTAACTTAGTGTCTTGTGGATATTGATATCTGTCAATTTAAAAAAAGATCAATTTATTTACAAAATGACATTGACACTGACTGGACACTGTCCATAGTTTAGTAGGCCTCCCATTTAGCAAAAACATCTGAGGAGCTGAACAGCTAGCACACTCAGAATACAACAGCAGCCCTCCCTGCTCTTGCACCACCCTTTCTGACATCATAAAAAATTGAGACAATAAGAAACTTATGCATGATATTTTGTCATTTTCATATTTTGCGAATATTTGTGCGATATCTTTTCGGACTTAAACAGTGTAATGCAGCCAACACAAATACACATGAATAGTGGCAGTGTTTTATGAAATGAAGGTGTTTAACCATGTAAAGCCTAGTTGAAAAAAATTTAATAGATACAGTATGTTTATTTATTTATATATTTTTATATAAATCTGGTATGTCCAATCCCACTCAAAATTGAGTTCATATCTGTAGAAAATCCTACAGATCCTTACCCCTCTATGCTGTATAGTTATGTACGGGGTTTGCCAGCAGCCAATAATTTGACAGGACAGTCTAAATGGTATCAAAATAGAAAGCTATTGTGACAAGCTATGAGGCAAATTCACATCAGCTGTCACTGTCACAAACAAGCTTGAAAGTAAAAGAATAATTACCATGATGTGACTGACAAGTATGTGTATGTTATGGTGGTATGTCACTTGTACTTTCCCTCTGCTATCTCCAGCAATATTCTCAGATGATCAAATTTTTCACTGTATTTACATGTTCTAATTAGCCATAAAAGAACACAATTTTCGTCCAACAGACATATGTGAACATAAGGAGTATAGAACAACATGTGTGGTGTACGTGGTTGTTTTTATACTTAGATTTGCTCGGTCTATGAATCACCGCGAGGATACTGAAGGATCTGTCTGCATACTAAACCTAACTGAAACACTTTCAGTCAGGGATGATGTGTCACATACACTGACGAGTAGATGCACTGCTCAAAAGTAGGCTTTTCAATCACAGAGCACAGACGGGTGTTCACAACCGATCCTTTCAGGCCAACAAAAACAGTAAAAAAAACATTTTATCTACATCTCTTCATTTCATCAAGTTTTCAATACAAGCTGCATTTCTGGCGTCAAAACTTTATGATTAATACTTATTCTCAGACTTACAGTAGGGTAAGACTTTTTTTCTCCCCTTGTCCTGAAAATGGTCATTTAAGAGGAGGATGTTAAAAAATGGCTTCGGTCCCAAACCACACCACCAGTCATTTTAATTAACAACCACATTTTAATTAAACATTGATTACCTGCTAATTAGTCTAATGATTGTCCCCAGATGAGGGGGAACAGGTACGGCAAGTGACAAGCGGAGAAAAATGAAGGATCTGAGGCAAATGGAAATTGTGTTTGAGGTCCCCCCAGGGCTGAATGTTTTGTGATTATTTTTTCTATTATAAATGATGCCTTCACCACGCATTTCTCTAATTTATGTTTGTCTGATGGCTCCCAAATGACTGATGCATAGTAGATTGAGTTTCTGCACATTTTCATCAATTTTTGGCAATTTTCTGCCACTGGAAAATCGTAAATAAATAAATAAGTCAGAGGCCCACTTACATGCAAATTAATCTATATTGTGATAATAAAGGCATTTATTTGTATGGAGAAAAAAAGCAACTTGGCTGTTACTATTAATGATTCCTACAACAATTCCCTTTAGCAAAAAGGTGTTAACAAAGTCAAAGTCTTTATTTTCAACATGCTCTTCTCAGAATGGTCCTTATACTCATCCTCATATAAAATGCATAGACATTATGGTTAAACGTGGCCAGGATTCACAAATGACAATTTAACTAACAATTTACACATGCAGAAACTTGCATCTATTAAAATGTATAGAAATAGAATGTATGTGGATGTATTTGTGTTACTGTATACTGTGTGATGATATATTTAAGGTGAGGTATAAAGTATATACCTTGTCATAGTGGTGTGTATTCACATTTTCTTCAGTTAAAACAGCTAAAGTGTGGCAAAACTGCCATGAACACGATGTGCTGCAGAACATTATGGATTAAACATATCACAAAAGTAATATAATAAATTATGAATATCATGTCCCTCTCTCAATTCAGCTTGTTTGCTTTGATTCAGACCGTACCATTCCTCGGTCACATGTATATTTCATCCATGTGAAAGCCTCCCTGCAGCGCCAACAGTCAGCATAGTAAATATTCAAGTCTGTGTTTCAGACTGTATTTCTCACATTCTTAATTCATTAGAAGTTTCACTTTAAAAAAGGACTACTACTTCAGCATTGTGCTATATTGTCAAATGCGGGCCTAAGCCATCCAACCAATTAAAGAGTTGCATGGTAATGTTTTGTTTAATGTCAACAATAATGGGCCTTTATGGACCAACCGTCGCCAGCAGCAGGTAGAGCCACCAAATGTGCATGTCCATTAAATTTTTTTGACAGAGAAAGAGATCAGCACACAGGCACGCACGCACGCACGCACGCACGCACGCACGCACGCACACGTTTTTTTCCCACTTTTATGAAACAGTGTTTTTGCAAGTTTTTCTATTTGAATAATAGTGAGAAAGGAATAAATGCAGTGTTGACAAACCAGCTGACGAGATACTGCACATTTTTCAATCTGCCAGACTCCTACAGACCCACAGCCTCGCAGCACACTCAGACGGTGCATCTACATTGCCTTAAGAAATTCAAATCCACCTTTGATTAAACAGACACATATTTTCTCCATGGAAAACAAATAAAGTCTTGGCTTTCAGTATACCTTTTATTTCAAGAAAAAATTGCAAGTAAATATGATTTCTATTCACATTGCAGTTTATTTTATTTAATACACTTAGTGACTCGCAAGACAATTGTGGCAGAATGTACTGACTGCATACGACTGAAGAAACAGCAAAAACAAAACTCATAAAATTAAATTCAATTTACTGTAAACATATATGAGTTATCCTAAATAACAGCATGCTGTAACTGCACCGTGCTAATATGCACAGCTAGCCCAATAAAGATCAATACAAAAAACATACATTTATGGGATGGTCTTTCTTCAAGCTGCTCAGGTCCAGTCTTGTTTTCATGTATTACCAAATGCTTCATCATAAAAGATGTGTTGCATTCTCCTGTATCCAATAATTTTGCAATTTAGGTATTTCATTTTGTCCAAAAGACAAATGGCATATGCTATGAAGCTATACATTCAGCCATGCCTACCTCATTGCATTCGCCGTCGTTCTGATTTGGAGCTGCACTCAAATAGCAAACAAATCACACGCAAAGTTGCCTGAGATTTCAGCTTGAGAATTCCACATAAACAACCCGCATCTCAACAGACTTGGGCACACGATAAGGACGCAGCAACTTTCTGAGCGGTTTTCCAACTTATTTTCTTATCTATTTTTTTTTAACATGTTTTGACTCTTCAGAACAGGTACTCAAAATTACAGTGTGAGTCAATCTGTTCGCTTCCGTCTTGAAAGCACAGAGCGTACTTTTATTCAGCCATATGCAGGACAGTACAAATGGTATGAATCAGAAGGGTCAGTCTGTGACTGCAGTCTGGGATGGAAATGGAGTACAACCGAGCTGTGTAGAGGCTTTGGAGAGATGAGAGTTTGGCCATTTAATAGATCAGGTCTATTTCAAAGGTAATGATTATGACTGGATATTTAGATAGAGCTCCTCTATGATGTGCAAAAACTTGTGTCATTGAGAGGGGGACAGGAAGGAATATAGCTGGACAAAATATTCCACACTCGTACACAGTCAGGATGTTTGGCAAACCTGTGCGGATATGGCCAGGGTAACTTCAAACGTTTCAATGATTCTCCTTTATTGTGTCCTTATCTACTCAGTGCAGTACAAGACTCCACAAAGGTTTTCATACGTATCAGATTTACAACCACAAGCATATTCATAATAAATTTTCCTGCATGTGCTAAAGAAGGTGTGGTGCGGAATTTTTGTAGCATCCATTTTGCAAGTTCTACAGAAACATGAGGTGCACATGAGTGGGACTTCTAGTGGGATTTTTGTGCTATTGTTCACCACAGCAGTAGATAACAGTTTACAACAACAATGACTATGAATTATTCTATATCATATAGCATCTCAGATCCCCTTTATTTGCAGTTTAAGCAGTTCAGTTTACCCCTCGAGCTGAACACACACAAAGCTAATTGGCTATAATTGACAATTTATTCATCAAATAAAGAGAAACCAATTATTATGAGTTTGGTGCAATTCAACAAATCACCAAGTTAACAATATACTAAATATAAATTCTTACAAGAGATGAAAGCACAATATCTAAAAGGCTAGTGCAGCAATATCTACTGGAAAACCTTTTTCTCTGTCAATAATTGGTGAAAAGAAAAAACAAACAGTTGACAAATCATAGTCTATTCATGAAAAGCACAAATGTGCCATTGAAACATTATTCTGAACAAATAGATATGTGTCAAAAGCCACAAGCAATGCTCCATGAATCAATTTGCAGTTGTGCATAATTAGTAATGATTAAATGGAAAATGTACATTATTCAGATACTGCACTGGGATGACCGTTAATGATTGCTCAACAGGTGCTTCATGAAGCCGTGCCTGCATCTTGCCTCTGAAATACATACAAAAAAATTGGTTGCTGAAACCACAGGGCCCTAATTAAAATGTTTTATAGAATAATAATCCAGAATAAGCAAGGTTACATAGAGCCAATGTATTATTATTATTTTTACAAATTACATATAATACCTCTGTGGTAAAGACCTTAATGTTGAAAAATGGTTGAATACAACCAATTAGGATGTCAACTGTTATACATTTCCCGCAGAACTTTTCTGTTCCAGGCATACCTAAGGTCTAGTGGGAGAAGGGAGCTAGAGCTGAAGCCTGGTGAATCCTCAAGACACCTCTGTTCGATCCCAAAAAGAGTCGTGCCAATTAGGTGCGTGCGTGCGTGCGTGCATGTGTGAGAGAGATAGAGGGAGGGAGAAAGAAAGAGAGCAATGGAGAGTGAGAGAAAGAGAGAGAGAGAGAGCGAGCAAGAAGGGGATTGGAGGCGAGACACAAATCACGCACAGCCAGCCACACCAAAAGAGCCTCCTTCGCTCCTCAAGAAAGGAAATTGCATCGCATATTGATCTGTGTTCCCTTCAATTTGTTGGTAAGCAGAGTGGAGGGTGAAGAGCACAGTCGTAATGGACGTGGAGGGGGGAAGTGCCACTGGCGATTGGGAAAAAAACTGTGAGTAACCAGAAGTCATTAAGGCATACGATACAGATTGGACACACAAGGACCTTTCACTCCGGGATGAGCTCTCTCTACTCTGCCCAAGGCTTTCATTGGTGACTGCCTGCTGTCTGAAGCCTGTGTTTGCATAGACACCATTGCTGGAGGTCACACACCAGTGATCCCATCGACACCATTGAGGTCACACACCTTTCAGTGGTGACCGCCTGCTGTCTAAAGCCTGTGTTCCCATAGACACCATTGCTGGAGGTCACACACCTGTGTTTCCATAGACACCATTGAGGTCACACACCTTTCAGTGGTGACCGCCTGCTGTCTAAAGCCTGTGTTTGCATAGACACCATTGCTGGAGGTCACACACCAGTGATCCCATCGACACCATTGAGGTCACACACCTTTCAGTGGTGACCGCCTGCTGTCTAAAGCCTGTGTTCCCATAGACACCATTGCTGGAGGTCACACACCTGTGTTTCCATAGACACCATTGAGGTCACACACCTTTCAGTGGTGACCGCCTGCTGTCTAAAGCCTGTGTTTGCATAGACACCATTGCTGGAGGTCACACACCTGTGTCTCCATAGACACCATTGAGGTCACACACCTTTCAGTGGTGACCGCCTGCTGTCTAAAGCCTGTGTTTGCATAGACACCATTGCTGGAGGTCACACACCTGTGTTCCCATAGACACCATTGAGGTCACACACCTTTCAGTGGTGACCGCCTGCTGTCTAAAGCCTGTGTTTTCATAGACACCATTGCTGGAGGTCACACACCTGTGTTCCCATAGACACCATTGAGGTCACACACCTTTCAGTGGTGACCGCCTGCTGTCTAAAGCCTGTGTTTGCATAGACACCATTGCTGGAGGTCACACACCTGTGTTTCCATAGACACCATTGCTGGAGGTCACACACCTGTGTTTCCATAGACACCATTGAGGTCACACACCTTTCAGTGGTGACCGCCTGCTGTCTAAAGCCTGTGTTCGCATAGACAATGTTTCTGGAGGTCACACACCTTTCAGTTCACTGCATTTTGTACACTGACAAAGACAGAGCATGCTACATGACAGAAAAAGCCAAACTACAAGTCCTTTCTCAAATTATTCCAAATACATTTCATACAGTAAAATAAAAACCACACATACTGTTATACATGCTTTCAAACATTTCAATGTCAGAGTACCTTCTCCTTGGGATACATCCATCCATTTTTTTCATTCTTTCATTCAAAATGAAATGTACATTGTGAAGGTTAAATGCAAGTGAATTAAGACATGGTAAAAGCCGTTTCTCCGCTAATTCCTCACTGGGATCAGTGATGATTATGAGTTTAGTGGTGCGAGGAACAGCATCAAGATGGGCAACGGAAGGATCGATTTCTGTTTTTACTGACTTAATTTAATATGGGCTATTTAAACTGGCAGGGCGGAGAGAAATTAGATTGTGTTTGCTCTTTATGGATTTTTGCCATCTGAAAGCTGCAAGTGCAAAGGGGTATGGTTTACAAGCCTTGACACCATTTAAAAGATCTAGACACGTTGGAGGGTAATCACTGTAAATTACTTTCCATTGATTATTCAATACTTTCAAAGATCATGTTGTTTTCATCCCAACAAAAAGTCTCAGCACATTATTAATACTTATTATATGGGGAAAAGAGCGTGAGCAGCAGAGTGCTGTCACAGTAACTTGCATTTACATTGTATGCATATATTGAGCACTAATCACTAAGAGATAATAGTAAGTGATATCCTGTTCAAATGTTTGCGAAGGTACACTCAATCAGCCATCCATATCCAAAGGAAATGTGTGCAGGCTCAATATATGCCATATGGCTAAAAACAGTATGATTTTAAATCAACTTGAAGCCATGGGAATAACTTTACAGTAGTAGTAGGTAGTATCCCGCTCTAGCGGGATAAATATTGCTCTTTATTTTACACCCAGACAAAGAATCTTTGTGAGTAGCAGGCAAAAATAAGTAACAGCAGGCACTACGCCACATATACTGTATATAGTACATACAGAATGTTGAAATAGTATCTGCACAAAAAAGACGTGACTGGAAATAAACATAAATGCAGAAAGAAACGTACGAGGCTCCGAGGTTTAAAAGTACGGTTGCTGTGTTTTGCCCTAATGAAAAGACCTGACTGTAATGTGTACAGTAGATGTGAACACTATAACCACAGGAAAAGACATTCCCCAGAATAAAGCCTGAAGTGAATGAACTATGTGTTGCAGAGGTGAATAATAATAGCTCACTATGCAGGAGTCCATTTGATGCGTTAGTTTAGACTGGGTAAGAAACAGCATGAAAGAATTTCTCGAGCTGTCTTGATTAATCCTGTCAAAGTGTTCCCATGCTCTTTAACAAGGCATCGCATACGATTTTAACACATGGAATTACACATTACATTAATGCATGTTTTTACATGCACTATAATAAGCCTGACCAGTGTGGAAAAACACCCACAGGTTCTTTCTGAGCCTGGCAAATATATATATTTTTGGACTGCATCTAACCTACCAGTCAATTAGTCACTCCTGAATAAAATTCAGTCCCGGTCATTACATTCCTGTAAGGTCTGATTATAAAATGCATGTGCGCTAATGAGTGCTGATGACTCTCATCTGACCGCTTTTGTTGTTCAGCCAGCTAACCTTGATGCCTCTTTCTCAAGCCAGTCATGGGCAAAGATGGCTCAAAATATATTTGTAAAAGTATTTGCAACGTGAACTCTCACACATGTGTCAGGCTGAATTTGAGCAATGGGCAACCAGTTAATTGTTCTAGCTACAATATAAAGACACAGAAAGTGAACTGGAATAATGCTACATTTGCTATTTATAATTGATCTGGCTCACTTCTAAATATCACATTAATGTATGGCAATGCCTAATTAATCAATTCTACTTCAGTTTTGACAGGTGGGGGCATGCACCGACCAGTGCAGATATGCAATAAGGAAAATTAACTGGGGGGGGGGGGGGAGATTGGAGCTTTTTCTGGTTCACAACAGTAGACGTAGATGTCAAGAGATGCCTAGCACGTCCAATCAAGTGTGATGTAAATAACCCATTAGTGTCTTCCTTATGGGAAAGTCAGATAACTGTTCACCAAGAAAGTAGATAGTAGAATCAGATTGTAGTAAAATTCGAACAGAAACAACTAACAAAAATCGCAAGCAAACATGCCAGCAGGTCCAAATCACGTGATAAAAGTTTTAAATTGAGAAAACTCATAGAGTAGCTTGGAATGCAGAAGGGTGCAGCGTCCTATTTTGAGAGACACATGTCATTTAGTAGCAAAGTACACTTGAGGGTTTTAAAAGCCTGTTAGCAATTATATATTATTAATGAATGTGTTGTTCATCTGTTTATATCTATTTGTGCTTCAGTATTTGGATTTGCTTGTTTGTTTTCACATGTTGGTTAAACCGAGTGCAGTAATAGTAATTCTTCTTCTTCTTCTTCAAGTAATGTTTTGTGGAGTAATTTGTCTTCTTCTACTAGCAATTTTGGTGCAGTAATTTATATTCTTTTTCTTCTTCTTATTATTATTTTTTTACTAATTTATCCAATGCAAATGACAAAGCATGACAGTTGGAACAGGTATGATCAAAACATCAAGAACAAATTACATGAATAAATTAAACTAGTTATATAAATGATGTAGTTAATATTCAAGGGAATTAAACCAAGCGAACAATATCTTGAAGAGAAAAAAAATAGGTGGAATTTCAATTTCAGGTTTCTGATTGGGTTAGGGAGCATAATGTTTTTGAGCAGAGGAAATCCAGCATATTTTACAGGGATGTCTTTAAGAAGTAAAAAATGGTAACATCAATAGTAATAGTAATAGTAATAGTAATTCTAATGTTGGTGGGCAGCTCATTCCCCTCAACCCTTAGAAGCTGGAGGATACAAAATAACAATATTTAGAAGGAAGAGATGTCTATGGAGCTCAAGAACTGACAAAAGTATTTGAATTTAGTATATTTGAAATGTATACGTGTTACATTTAATAAACTTGAATTTTTTTCTGGTGTATTTAATAAATTAGCATTTAAACAATGTTTTTTTTTTTTTTCAAATATCAACAATTCAGATTGAAATTCAGACTTTAAAAATTCAGATCCATAAATACAAATCTCTCAAATTAAAATTTCTGAAATTCAGATTTTATGTTAACTAGGCCAAAGGTGAAGCATCCGGGCTTCCCAGGAGAAGTTTTCAGAACTGTCAAACTCACGTTTAGCTTAGTGTTGCTAGATAGAGCAATTTCACGCCCAATTGTACTTATTTTAAACTCGTACGCGTACAAAATGGCTTTGACTGGGCATAAATATATTATAGAATACATTGCACAAATCCTTATTGGGCAGGTTTTGGTCGATTGTGTGAGTTTTTCGCTCTGATTGGGCGGGTAAGTGGAAAGGGAAAATCTGGCAACCCTGCTGACCGGGCGGCCGGCCCGTGTAGACTTCAAGTTAGCGACTCTGACGTTAGTAGCAATACAGCATTTTGAGTGTTTATTAATGTTAAGTCCAAAAATCCACCTGCGTTGCAATATCCAGGTGTACAGTAGTGGAGGTAACACTAAGCCACTTAAACGCAAACCACAACCTCAAAAACAAACCCAAGCGCAAAGTAAAGCGCAAAGTGATTTAAAAGACACAATGTTTAATAACACAAGCACTTAAGATATGGCCACTTAAGCAAGCTATTCTCTAAACATATATGACAGTTCAACAATATTTACAGTTACACAGGCTGCAAGCTCTCACCGGACAGCAAGTGTCCAAAATCAGCACGTTGAGATGGCAAAGGGGGTCTCCTCCTAATCTAGCAAGAATGCTGCTTAGGTGTTATTTAGCAGCAACCAGTCCAGTCACGGGCTATCTACTGTAGTCTGTTTTTCAACTGAGGTTAACTGTATAACAACAGTAAGCTCAGATCAGTAGTCAGGCAGTGTCGTGAAAGTTGTGGTATTTGCTAGCATCAGGTTGCTCTAACTCCCTGATGCAGACGGAGACAGGGTATGTATAGTCTCGCATCTTTCAACTCCGCTGCTCCGTGATGGTCCTTGGTGGCCCCAGCTACAGGCATCTTCTCATACATTGCGACGTCCATGTCTCCATATCTCCCAAAGATGGTTGCCAGGCAACAGCGTGCTTCTTCTCTCCAGCGCAGCTCCTAGGATCTCCGTACAGGGCTATGACGTCAGCATCTCCACCTGTAGAGGAGATGTAAACAAACACAGCAGCCCAAGGTCAAAACGAAACGCAAAGCAGAGAAAACTGAAAAAAGAGGAACGTAACAATTAAACGTATCTATATATATAACTAGCTAGCTAGGTAAATCACAAGACCTTTGGATGCACTTACCTCATTAACGTTACACTTGCGTCAGAGCCGCTAGCTTGAAGACTTTTTTCTTTTTAGCTTGAAGTCTTTCCGGCAACACTAAGTTCGACAGTTCCGAAAGCTATAGCCCAGATGCATCACCTATGGCCTAGTTAACAAAAAAAATCTGAATTTCAATCTGAATTTCAAAATTTGAATGCGAGAGATTTGTATTTATGGATCTGAATTTTTTAAAGACAAATTTCAATCTGAATTGTCGAAAAAAATCTTTGTTTATATGCAAATTTATGAAATACACCGCAAACAAATTCTAGTTTATTAAATGTCACATGTATATAATTCAAATACTTTTGTCAGTTCTTTAGCTCCATAGATGTCTACCTTCAGATAAAGATGACTCACAGTTAAGGAAAATTTAAGGTTAACGTAGGGGTAGGCATTAACAAGGGTTGTGAACTGAATGTGAAAAGTGTTTTGCAATCATCAGCGTGTCGAATTTCTGTAATATGATTTAATAGTAGATTAAACAAAAATAGACCACGAAAGAGTGGGTTTTCCAGCATTAACGTCATAAAGTCCTTGGTTTGACTATAGTGGATAATAATTAAGAGGAGTTGGACGTGATTGAGGACAATAACACAATGCAAAATAAAAGTTATTTGAATAGAACTGTGAAGGAATTCTTGGTTAATTGCTGATAATTGGTCATTTCCTTTTTGGTTTCTCACAGACTAAGAAAGAAGACCCACTGTGAGTGTGCAAGTTCTGTAGATATACAATATGTGTACATAGGCAGTCCACTGAGTCTTCAGCAGTCCGATTGATGTACTGAGGCTTTTAAAGCTTGTATATTGGTTAGGAGGTCAGGAAAGTAAACCTGACACAGGAACCTCTTATTTAGCACTTTCCAATTTCAGTCTGGAGGCAACAGCCCTGGAAATAGTCATGCTCCTCACTCAGCCAAAATACACACTCACTTACAACTTTCAGCCATTCACTGTCACTCTTTCACTCACTCAACAATCACATTCACTTTTACTCAATGATTTTTTTATTGAAGCAACTCCAAAGTTAGCCGCAAAACTTTTTTTTATTTCCATGCAGTTATCCAACTTGACCTCCCTATTGCAATGCTACCATTCAGTAATGTCAAAGACCAATACACAGAGCCACCCCAAGATCACATTCACAATTTTGGCCATGATCCCAGCGTGGAGGCACAATGCAACATTCATGGTTATTATTAATGAATTGTCATAAATGAACTGTCATAGGCAAAGATTGGTCTTGAAGATGTGTTACTAAGTGGTTATTGCTAAGAGGCAAAAAATAAGTCACAGCTATGGAACAGAATATGTTCTGTACTTGCTTATATTAATCTTGTGCATCCACCCCCAGGAGGCCACACAGCCAATATATCCCACCTCTCCCTCCCTTTTCAGATAGAAAAAAACCTACTGAATTCTGCCAACAGCCTTCATAATAGTATATCATATAGGCAAAGTCATTTGTATTCATATTATGTAGATTAGTATTTGGGAGTCCTTCAAATGCTTCTGTGGAAAACAGAAACCTTACAACAGATACCTCCCTAACCTTACATTAAAGTCCCTGACCCAAATAAATTAAATAGGCTGTGTACATGTAAATATGAAGCATCGCTTAGCCAGGCGCTCGCTCCCTGTGTCCCCGAGTGAAGGTGATTTTGATTTGTTACCGTTTGTTATTGAGTGCTGTGGCTTTGCAGAAAACGCTCCACAAGTCTTTTGCTTACAGCTCGGGACAGGCAGCGCATCAATCACTGTCAGAGGAACGGGATTCTCACGCCAGACAGATCTGTCAGAGGGAATCTGATGCTGCGAGAGAAACAGGGGTACTGGGGCCACAAACTATCCTGGCATGTTGAGAGAAGGAGACCCACACTGAAATGAGATGCCCTCTCCCAGGGATGTTACGTTCTTTATCCAAAGTGCAGTCAAACACCCGCCAATGCCACATGTTCAGATCCCCTCCTCCTATTATAAATGATGTCATGCCTTTCCATTAACTAATAGCCTTGTTCTGCACACACTGCTACTATGCTACCAGGTGCCAAGTCCTCTGTTTACATTCTTGGCAAACTACCTTATGACCCCCCTCCTCCTTTAGTCTCATGCTAAATGCACTGGGTTTCTCTTATGTGTGTTGGCAAAGTATTTTTGGGTTATTTATTATAATGCCAGGTTCCTGTATCCTAGGGCAATACTAATGGGATTCTCCAACTTGTCTGATGAATTGAGTCCCAATCTGGGAGGTTAGGTGTGGGAGGGAGTTCTCATTATTTCTCCCTAATTACCAACAAGTGAGCCTGATTCCACTCTCCACGGCCATGCGCACCACATCATTACAGCCCAGCAAGTTGTCTATGTTCTCCAGAGAGAAGGGAATGAAAAGGCTATGAAAGACCTCTGACACGGAGGAAGAGTGACTGCACCAATTAACAGGGTTCTGGCTTTGACCCAGCAGTCTTTGGGTTCTGTTTGTGCTCTGATTTGAACTTCAGACATCCACAGTCGAGTTCAGATGGTACATTCTGGGGGCCTGCGCTCTCAGCTCATTTGCATGTCTTTCATGTCTCTCATCTCCAACCAGTCATCCTGCTCTTCACAGGACACTGGCCAAACCAGTTTTTGTTTCTTGAGAAATTCAGTCTGTGGACCAATGTCTTATTGGAAGACAGAAAGAAATTTCAGAGATTTGACTGTCTACGCTCACATAGTCCTACCTGTAGACTTGATGATATTTTATGCAAGACTTTCAAATCCTACTCGTATAAAGATCACAGACATATTATCCCGAGCTCTGACTTAAAATAAAAAAAGTAAACACTTCAATTCAGTGCAGACATTCATTGATCGGTTCTCTCAATAATAACTATGTACAGTGACACATACCGGGAGCAGAGGTGTTCATGGTCTCCTAGGAGATTGCCGCCTACGGAGAAAGGAGTAACCAGGTATAAAGTGGAGGCTCTGCTGTTGGCATCCTAGAGGGATAACACAGTCAATCTGCTAATGCAGGAGCTGCAAGTTGCCTAATTCCACAAATTACAACTTTCTATGAAATCAGCTGTCAAGGGGGAGAGAAAATAAATCTCCATTACAAATCGGACAAGTGATGTTTAACCATTTATTTGGACAATGGCTATTGAAATTGTAGAAAATAAAATATTTAAAAATGATTTTAAATCCAATGACGTATTTCTCTACACAATCTGCGTCTCCCAACCATTGCAATGTTAATCAGTGCCTATCTCAAGCATAGATCAACAGACTGGGGAAATAGAGATGGATCACTGAGACCGGTGGCACTGCAAATCACTCCACCCTATCTCTGCAAACAATGTCAGCCCACAAAATGGGGCATTTGTAACCAAGGGAAACAATAAAATTTAATCCAAAACCATGCAAACATACAAATTATTTTGAGAAAAATAATGAAAATGTAAACTGCAACCTTTTTAGATACAGCACTATTAGAGATTCAGAACTGCACTTTACCAGGTGACATTGGGAAAACTCAAAATGTCTTTGTTTCCAGGATTACAATTTCTGAGCTACAGGCTATCTAGATCCCCACCCCCAGCCAGGCTGAGCCATTTTGTCTTCCCTTGCCTTTGGAAAGGCATGAGCAGCAGTGATTTGTAGTATTGTGAAAGTCAAATAAACAGCGGCAATTTTCAATAGAGTGAGCAGTAAAGTATTAAGAAGTCAAAACTGCCTCAAAATGAAGCTTGTGTGAAACAATCTCAGTTTAAGATCTATTATTGGCCAGCTAATTTAAATGTGTTCAGGGTGACAGCTTACTGGGACATTCTATAAAGAGACATAATGAATTCCATTATTATCAGCAGTGCAAATTCTAAAGAACGGTAACTCTTATTATCAAATCTTTCCTGCATATTAAGGGGGGGATATTCTTAAATGACCAAATGTGCTGAGAAAGAGGACCTGAAGCAAATAGACAAGGACATAAATGGTGACTGAATGGGGAAACAATATGTAAAACTGGTACTGGAATGGTTGGTTTATAGAACATTGGTCAGTTCCAAGCAGACAGAGAATCAATATATGTAACCTAAACCTCACTGCCCAATGAACATATATTTACAGATAATGAAGGCATAGTAGTTTGATTGGTTTGTAGTTGTTATTACAAACAGTGGCACTATGTTACTACCCCTGAGTATTTAAAATGTTTAACTTGAATTTGAGTGCATATATGATGAAGTATTCTGTTTTGATGAATACAATGCTAAAGGTAGACTTAAACAAGGTACATTCCTCTAGTTATAGATACAATATATTTTAAAGTAAATTCGTTTTCTGAGACTGTAGTGCATTTACACCATGCTGGAACTGAATCAGCAGCATTTTAAGTAAAACATTAATAAAACACCAATGCATTTTATCTCGCTGATAATCAGTGCCGCTGGGAAAACATAACCCAAGTTCCTATGACACAATCTAACATCTGCCCAAAATCCTGTCTGTCCAAGCATTATCTCTGGAAAACAGGCAATTTATCCAATACTATCCAAACCTTTTAATATTCCCCAAAAGCAGAAAACAGATTATAAATCCTGTGATCAAAACCTGCTCTTTGTTTTCCGCCTCTTATTTTACAATTACAAAAATAAGACACCAACACAGTATGGAGGATTATTCAGCCCAAGACTGAAATTGAAATAGAAAACTTTAAACTTCCTTTTGATTTTCCTTTTTAATTTTTGCTTTCCAGCTTTATATTTCTTTTTTATTTTCCTTTTTAATTTTCAAGGTGTATGTAAATGAGGGGGAGTGGCCCTCCTATTAATCGAAGCAAGCAGGGTGGGTCTCATAGTCCACTGTGGTCAAACGTCACTAATGTCATTGTGAATGCCAGGCCCTGATTTGGGGGAAACTTGCTCCATTGAAAATGTCACAAAGGAAGAAGACTACAGTAGAGAGAAAAATTTTAAATGGGAAAAAAATCTACAAAAAACTACTTGTGTTATGCACGTTGGCATAGGAAAGGTAACGTATAGGATCCTGCAATCCACACACTAATAGTCAAGCCAGAAAGTCTGCACACCCCTTCCACCTTCTCCACGTTTTATTACGTTACAGACATATTCTACAATACATTGAGTTCATTTTTTGTCTCAAAATTCTGTGAAAACAGGTTTTTAGACATTTGTGCTAATTTATTAAAAATCTAAATGTAAAATACCATATGTACACAAGTGTGCACACCCTTTGATATGATACCCAAAAGTGAGCTGAGGTGCATTTTGTTTCCACTGATACTGCTTGAGATGTTTCTACAACTTAATTGGAGTCCACCTGTGATAAATTCAATTGATTGGACATGATTGGGGATTGCCAACACCTGCCTATATAAGGTCCCACAGTTGACAGTGCATGTCAGAGCAAACTCCAAGCCATGGGGTCAAAGGAATTATCTGCAGACCTCAGAAACAGGATTGTGTCAAGGCATAGATCTGGAGAAGGGTACGGAAACATTTCTGCAGCTTTACAGGTCCCAAAGAGCACAGTGGCCACCATCATTCATAAATGGAAGAAGTTTGGAATCACCAAGAATCTTTCTAGACCTGGCCCTCAGGCCAAACCGAGCAATCGGAGAAGACGGACCTTGGCCAGGGAGGTGAGCAGGAACCCGACGGTCACTCTGACAGAGCTCCAGCGTATTCTTGTGGAGATGGGAGAACCTTTCAGAAGATCAACCATCCAGGCAGCACTCCACCAATCAGGCCTTTATGGTAGAGTGGCCAGACGGAAGCTCCTCCTTAGTAAAAAGCACATCACAGCCCGCTTGGAGTTTGCCAAAAGGCACCTAGAGGACTCTCAAACCATGAGAATCAAGATTCTCTGGTCTGATGAAACCAAAATTGAACTTTTTGGCCTGAATACCAAATGCGTCACGTCTGGAGGAAACCAGGCACCGCTCATCACCTGGCTAATACCATCCCTACAGTGAAGCATGGTGGTGGCAGCATCATGATGTGGGGATGTTTTTCAGCAGCGGGAATGGGGCGACTAGTCCTGATAGAGGGAAAAATTAATGCAGCTAAGTACACCGAGATCCTTGAAAAAAACCTGCTCCAGAGCGCTCTGGACCTCAGACTGGGGCGAAGGTTTTACCTTCCAACATGACAACGACCTGAAGCACACAGCCAAAAAAACAAAGGAGTGGCTTCGGAGAAAGTCTGTGCATGTCCTTGAGTGGCCCAGCCAGAGCCCAGACCTGAATCCAATTGAACATCTGTGGAAAGAGCTGAAAATGGCTGTGTACCGACGCTCCCCATCCAACCTGACGGAGCTTGCAAGGATATGCTAGAGGAATGGGCAAAAATGTCCAGAAACAAGTGTGCCAAGCTCGTAGCTTCTTTCCCAAGACGCCTTGAAGCTGTAATCGCTGCCAAAGGTGCAGCAATCAAGTATTAGGCTAAGGGTGTGTACAGATATGTAACCCCTGAATAACCAATTTTTGTCAGTAAAATAAAATTGCATATTTTCTAAAAACCTGTTTTCACTTCGTCATTATTACCTATTGTGTGTAGATGTTTGAGGCAAAACATTTACTCAATCTATTGTACTATAAGTCTGTAACGTAATAAAACGTGGAGAATGTGAAAGGGGTGTGCAGACTTTCTGGCTTGACTGTATGTCTTTGGAAAGAACTTTCTAACAGGTAACTAATCTTCATACACAATATGGATAATTAGAACTACAGGGTTTAACAATAACGGTGGCGCGAAACTCGAGAGCTCCCTGTCACAGTCGAATCAGCGCCCAATTATTGTCCTATTATCATGCTGAATCTGCTGTCATTTAATATAACTAGAGAAGCTAGACAGATAGCTAACTGTCTTAGATTCCAGAGGCCGACGGTACATTTAACATGTTTACTGATGATCAATGGCATACAACTTGCAAATGCACATAACACCAGCTATTCTTCTCTGGAATCAACTAACACAGAAATACAGTTAGCTTAACTGCTGTCCAACTACCGATTATCTTAACACTAACAACTATGGAAACCCCGTAGATGCGCAAACGAAAACTAGCACGTAAGTGAGATCTGTTTACACCCCTCAAAATTGCAATGTGTAGCAAATAAATGTGTAGTTTCACTAATAACTACTTTGGGCTCTCGGTACCACACTGAAATGTCAGAGGCAAGAAAACTTGTTGATATTTATTTTGCTGGAAGACTGAATGCCGCCAGACCAATCAAATCAAATTTAACATTGTATCTCTCCCGATCGATGCTGGGTACCGACGTAATATAATCAGGAGACAGTTGGCCACAATTATTGGCACCCCTGCATTTATATGTAGAATAAAGTATTAATTTGTAATATTTGGTTGCATATCCTTTGCATGCCATGACTTCCTGATGTCTGTGAACCAACAACATCAAAAGACTCTTGATATCTTATGTTCTGGTACTGTTACAAGCGATACTAAATGTCTCTGCATTTGAATGGATCTCTATGAGAATTGGGGGGTGGGACTAGATTTAGCTGTAAATTACACTGGAACAGTATGGAACACATGGTTGGCTAAATGGCTCTAAGTCAACCACTCATTTACATACAGCTTGAAGATTAAAGGGTAACTACACCCTAGATCACTTTTTTTTTAGCTGTAAACGTGTTTGTATGCCTACCTTATAATGAAACTTATTCATGCATTCTGTTATTTCAACAATTCTGAAATAATATCGTATATCATAAAAAACTGGTAGAAAAGCGTCTTTTTGCTGCCCCTAAAGGTTGAAATTCCCTTTCTGCTCCCCACACTGCCCACGCCCCAATCGTGATGTCAGAGTACCTTTTTGGAGGTACCTCTACGTCATATTGATAATTGTTGTCGCCCACAACAGAAACAGCCGGCACCTGATTGGTTAGACCCACTTTCCTTTCGGCTCCACGTTTTTAAACTGGAACAACGTCGTAGCATCCGGTTCATACTCTCTTCAACTTTCTTATTCCATTAAAATATGTTTCTGAAAATATTTGAGGTGAGAAATAAACCATGCAGTTGCTGAATCTTGATTCGTATTTGATGTCTAGTTTGACAGTTTGAACCGAGTTATACAAAATCATTTGTAAAATGTACGTTAATTTATGCAAATGACGATGGACACAGCTCCTCCGCCCCCACCCCTCTCCCTCGCTCACCCCACAAAGTATTTTTCAAAATTGTTTCGTGGGCGGAGACAGGCTGAGACAGTGGGTGTAGTTACCCTTTAAAAATAATTAATTGTTATATTTCAATTAGAATTTTGGGATGAATAATCCTCTTTTTCCGTTTTCATTTTCCTTTTTATTTTTGCCTGAACAATCTTCCATAACACAGGCTGATTGTGGATACTACATTATATAATGCATTAACAGCATTGCAGTCATGGATTGGATACATAATGTAAAAAAATTTGTCTAGTAGGTGGGTGCTTTTGTCAGGGGCATTTTCTGGACTGCCTGATCATCCTGTTCCACACAAAGAGATGTTATAATTTAGGGAGTCTTCTGAATACACATGTATAGTAGTGGATTTGATATCTTTTTAGTTGTCAGGTGTACAATACCCCACACAGAAGCCAGAGGCAGCATGTGTTTGCGGTGGGTGAGGTGGTTATCACTTGGTGGTGCTGCAGAAGAGAGCGGCACTGTGATTTTTGCTGACCCCCCTGACAGCCTAGCAGTCCGCTGACAGCCCCCATGATTAATAGCACCTTTCAGTCCACGGCCTGTGTAGCTACTTCCTTTTTTTCCCCTTCAACCACTTTGGTACCTCAAGATGAGGAAAAAGTGACAGACGTGACAGGAGATAACACGTTGAATCATGACGGGGCTCCATCTCTCCACTCAGACACACAAACACACACATGCAAAAATAATTTCTTTATTAAACAGAAATTAATAAACTTGTTTTTGGCTGCTCACTGCCTCACCGTGCCATTATAACAAGGCGATCTTGTATATTTATAGTATTTATCATATTTGAGTTTGTACTCGTGAACCCACACCAGGCCTGTTGCTACTGTATCCCCCCAAAAATATATCTGATCAATTTCACATAAAACCGTGATTGCAATCTCCCCCGCCCACCACCCATTGGGTGACCCACAAACACACACACTTTTCTCAAACCCATACCTTCAGCAGGCACACTCCTCACAGCTAGATTGACAGTTACTGACAGCAGCAGCTATAACATCTTGTTGTTGAAGGTCAGAGAAACTTTGAATTTGCAAAACAAGTAAAACATTTTTAAAACAGGTAACAACACTTTTCGCTCTCTAGCTAGCTGACTTATATAAATTTATAGAACATCACACAGTCACATTTTTGGATTGACAAAGACAATAGATGAATAAAAAGCCAGCAAGTTTGTAGCTAGCTTGAATTCAGATAGCTAAGTATACTGTAGCCTACTGTGTGCACTGTGCACCTCTGAAAACTATCCTCAATGCTTAGGCTGGGAATAATGGTTCCCTATCAACAAGAAAGGTATCTAGCATCCCCAATCAAAACAGGTATGTCTCCCTTCTGTTTCCCATAGCTAAGCAAGAGTTGTCCCATAACAATAGATAAGATAGATCATGCTGACCGAACAGGCAGGAGAATAAGAAAAAATAAAAGAAATTAAAGGAAATTACATGGTCTGATATTTGGTACTTTACTTAGTAGATAAAAAGTTCCCCCAAGCGCATAGGGTAGGAACTGGTAATATAACATGTTTATTTTCGCCTAATTTGTTATTGGATAAAATAAGAGATGACGAAAGGGTGTCATCGCACATTATTGGTGTATTAACTAGGTAGAGGAGGAGTTATGATATTATATAATCTAATGTTTGGTTTTTTTCAGGGAACTCCTAATCCTCTGTGTAGGGTAAAGGATTTTCCGTTGTCAACGATTAATAAAAGGTTAAACTGAATAAGAAGACTCTGCTATTTCATTCATCTTTATCTTGAGAATTCTCCAGCTCAAAAACCCATCTCAAATTGATCCTAATGAGGAGAGAGTAAAGGACTTACCTCTGCATATTTGGCTAAGCCAGCCAGGAGTCCAAGATCCCGGGGAGGACGCAGGAGGGAGCCAACGGCGTGCGGTGTTTTATCTTCAAGTTAGAGACCGGTCAACCATAGTGAGAGGTAAGGTAGACACCTTTTTCTTAGAAGTCTGAAAGAGAGGAATTACCCGTACTACGTTGGCTCTTGGGCACTTGGGTCCTCCACTGGGTGATGGGCTCCAGTGGGTGAGTGGAGAAAGAATAAATAGGTATAAAAAAGTGTGATGACGTGAGTGTGAATTAAGCAAGAGTGTAAAAGAGTAAAAGAGAAGCGCTAAAAAGGTCTACTCAGATATATTCAAAATATATATCAAATTATTCATTTCGGGAGAACAGGTCAACAACACTGTGGGGGAGCAATAGGGCTCCAGGTTAGCTAGCCAAAATCTCTGAAACGATGAGAATAACCGGGTTGTGGGCCACATAGAGGTTGTGTGTAAAGGGACGCCTTTCCCTTCAAACAGTAATAGGTAAGTAATTCCGTTTCCCGCCACAAACGGTAATAGGGTGAAGTAGTCGAAAGATACTGCCACAGCTATATTACACGAGGACAGGGACAGATAGGGAAGCAGTGTTGTGAGAAATGCATTGTAAAAAAAGAGAGAGAGAAGAAGCAACGTTGCATGTGTTCAATACTATAATACTATTGTATGTTATTGTGTGTATTTCGAGTGCTCATAATATTCTGTCAATTGTGAAAAAAAATTCATATAGAAATTTGGGTTGATTAATTGGTTGATTGTTAATTGATTAATTGGTTGATTGGTTGATTGGTTGATTGCTCATCGACAGCAGGGCGACTCGCACTTTCCCCCCTCCGTGTCAATGGCGCTCGCTCTTCACAACTGCGGAGCTTTTCCACCCTAGCTCCCCAGTGGTGGAACAAACTTCTCATTCCCCTACGTTCTATTCCAACCCTGCCTGCGTTCCATCGTGGCCTGAAGACACACCTTTTCAGACTCCACCTGGACACTTATCTAGGACCTCTCATGGTACTTGTTTCTTGTTTAACTGTGTGTTGAAGTTTATAATAGTATTTAGAATAGAATTGTAGTAGAGTTGATTTACCCAGTTTACTGTGAACTGCATTCAATGTTCATTACTAGGGATAGCTGCTACTTTATGGGAAGAATGTGCTTTGTCTTATCTGTTCTGTAGTTACTTCGATGACGTTTCTGTATGTCGCTTTGGATAAAAGCGTCTGCTAAATGACTGTAACGTAATGTAATGTAATTGGTTAATTGATTGATTGATTAATTGAATATTTAATTAAATAATATTTTTTTTATTAAATAAATAAATAAATGTGCACAGTGTCCAGAAAACTGGAAAACAAACAGGGACAAAGCATTTTAAGACAGTGGGGCAAGCGTGGGCAACAAGAGGTTGTTGCTGAATGAAATTATGTAAATGGCAGGAATACCATCCTACTTAGATAAATGGTATTCCAAAAAAAAAGTGTTAGAAATATTGTGGGATAAGATTCAGTGGGAAAACAAGTTATCGCGGGAATATTTATGTGGAGTGAAATCTCTGTGGTCCTATTCAGGGATTGAGACTCTATTACACAAGGCTGCAGAAACAGGAGAAACATTTGAAATAGGCTTAGACGGGTTGGCAGACGGAGCCGTTTGGCTGGAGTGTACCCCAGTGAGGGAATTAAGAACTGAAGAGATAGAGGGGAAATCAGTTCAGGGGCATTCAAGGGGAGGAGCTACGCGAGTCACAGTCACTAAGTGGGAACTAACAGGGTTAAAGATAAAGGCATGGCTACCAATGACAGAGTGGTCCCCTGAATTGTAAAAAAAAACAAAAAAACATGGCGGACTATGAGCATACCATGAAAAAAATAGAAAAAGTGGACAAGAGGTGGTCCCTTGGTATGGCCAGAGGAAGGCACTTTTGGGCCTCAATACTTGCAATCAGTGGAAACAAGTGTAGAAAAGTGAGTAAGGGCAAGAAGGGAACGTTGAGAACTCACAGAGCACATCTAAATCAATGGAAGAATGAGTCTTTCAGACGGAGAGCGTCAGTGGAGAGGAAGGTGTTGAGATGTTAGAAGAAACGAAACCGAAAAGAAAATCAAGAAGAGACCCAAGAAGAGGAGAATATTACATCAAAGGGAAAGTGAAACTAAAGTCAACTGTTCTTCCCAGAGATACATCAAGCTCCTCTTATAGTGAAGACTCAGATGAGTTCCTACATTTCTTCCAGGGAGTTTTTCCTTGCCATTGTTGTCTCTGGCTTGCTCTGTTGAGGTTGAGGCCAGGGTAAACTGTGAAGTGTGTTGTGACAAATCCATTATAAAATGCGCTATATAAATGAAATGTTATTGAAATTTTATTGATCTTATGATACAGGTGGAGCACTTCAGATACCCAGGCACCACACTGGACAATAAACTCACTTTCAACCAATATTATTGACATACACAAATGCTGCCAACAAAGACTATTTTTCATCTGCAAACTCCCTCAATGTCCAACCCCATCACCTCTTTACTATACTGCAGCATCTTTGAACCCATTCTGCTGTATGGACTATATGTTCTTCTCACTGCTCTCTACTAAAAATAAATTCCCCACAATAATAAATATAATAGGTCTTTCCACTCCAAACATACAAGCCTTTTATAAGCTGCAATTAACATATACACGTGCTATATTGCAAACGATTGCATTTTCATTTATTTATGAAGGTGAATTTTGTCTAAATTTTACTGTATTCAAGGAAGCTTAACAGTCATGCCAAATTTTGTGGAATTGTTGAAAAAGCATTTAAAATGCAAAGACTATTTCTCACCTGCAACTCCCTCAATGTCCAGCCCCATAAGGCAGCAGTTAAAATGAAAGCCACCGGTACCACCTGTGACATGTCTCGCTCCCTCTTTGACTGTTTTGAACTATTACCATCTGCTCGTAGATACCGTGCAATGCTCTGTAAACATGCCAAGATAAAAAAAAATCTTTGTCCCCTATGCCATGACACCCTCGTTTCATAACTATACTGGACAGCTGTTATGTCTGTTAACAATACAAATGTGTTTAGTCTGTGTGTCATGTACAGATGTACCTGTGTTTTTTATGATAAATAAAGCTCTAATCTAATCTACTCTTATAAACCAGTACGGAGATCATGCTATTTACTGTTACTTTCAGTTGATGAAGTATTATATTACATTGAAATATTAATTCCAAAATAGTTTGGACAACGGATTGTCTTGCCATTCTTACACAATTTCTTACTTGAGTAGAGAAGAATAGTTCCGATTTTCCCCAAGTACAGCAACATTCTATCGCTGTCTTGTTTATTTTAAATTCTTAACAATGGAGCAGGTGATGGGGAAAGTTTGTTGGAACGGTTTGAATTAGTGTGGACTAAAATACACATCAATCCAAACCCTGCTATGCTACTAAAGTATGTTAATCAATTATGATTTACACACCAAGAGAAAACATGAAGGAACCAGTGAATGTAAACATATATTTTTTGTAGGGAAATTGATTATTTGGAAAATAAAATCCCTCCAGGCAACTTGCAGGTCTGGAATGACACTGAAACAACAATGACATGTCCTCTCAACATTCATATTCAACATAAGAAATTATTCTACCTCCTTTCCTCAACAGTGCTGAATATATAACAAACATGCACTTTAATCATATTAAATCAAAGATGAACAGGATGGTAGAATGATAGAATATTGAAATTTATATCACTCAAATACCTTGTTGTTTCCATAATGACAATGCTGATGACGGTATCAAGCAAAACATATCTGTATGCACATCTATGATAAAAAATCAGGTCTTATAAAAATTATATTTCAAAATACATTACTTACTGTAGCATCCTCTTGCTGAACTAAGATATATCTAGTACAGCCGCGGTGGTTTGTAAGGGTTTCTTCAGTCATTTAACACAAGAAATATGAATTACTCATAGACATTATTGGCTTCTGACAAGAAAACTTCAGACAATTTTGCAACATATTTATTCAAGATAAAAACCGAAAAGGATTGTGCATTCCTAAAGACCATCTCCAAAATAACTTCAGCTTATTAACAACACATAATAGAGTCTCAAATATGACCAATTAAAACTCCAATACAAATTGTTATTTATGACTCCAAATCCAATTATTATGATATGGAAATAAAAATATAATTACGAGTGACATAATACGCATCAATCCCAGCTCACTGATAATTAAGGCCCCCTGATAAACCATTCATCTCAATTTATTGGTATACAATAATGATGAATTACCAAAAGATCGTCAACAACTTGTCAATAAATCAAGACGCATCATCCCGAGGAGCCGGGAGCGGAGCGGTCCTGCGTCTGCAGCTCACGCACTGTCACTTGCATGCTGGGAACACGGCATTCCGGGCAGTGCCAACACCTGCTTGTTTTCTTATCCATCGCTATTATGTCAAGGAGAAAATGGAGAAAATAAGATTCCCGTTTCTCTGAAAATTTGAAGCACCATTTTCTGATTTGAGGGGAGGAAGAATCCTTTCTGTTTGGTCAGAGGGGAAAAAAATTGCCATCAACATTGCTTCAGTGTGGTACAAAAGAAAATCAATCACAGGTGTCCAGAGTACTTCAGATTGAGCTGCGTGTATACAGAATAAATGTCTTTCGAGCGAATATATGAAAGACATATTATGTTGAAAATCTAGGCTCATTTGTTTTCTGTCCAGAAAGACTGAATATAAAGTCAGCATGGTGGCTTTCATGTTTTATTAACCCTTCTGTTTTGAACTGCTCATGGTATGTACTGTGGAAAAACTTCTGCTGCCATGCATTTCCTGTGTGATTTTAAAGGAATTTCTATCATTATAAATACCCTGTGTAATCATAACCAAAGAAGTATGATTATATGTCAAAATGAAATAAACCTTGTTGGGATTCAGGAGAACAACACGCAATGATTATGATTTTTTATGAGTGTAGGACTGTGGGAGTGGTCCATTTTGAAGGCTGCCTGCAACCTAATTGCTTAGGTAGCCAGCAGCTGCTTTCAGAGACAGCAGTATGTGTATGCATAATCTCACAGATTGAACAGCCTATGAAGGTAGCATCTATGTCACTCCGTATTCCCACGTCAAACACGAAAGCCGGTTTACACCACAAAGAATCAATACATTTTGAAACAATCTCTTAAATTAGCCTATTTTTAGTTTAACTGGACAAAGTAGTTGGGGGCAAATAATTATAAACAAAATATTTTTGGGGGATTTTGACAGAATTCAACAATAATGTTTCTTGATATGTTCAGCCCATGTACGTATATTCACAGTTTGCTAGCGAAGGTACGTTAGCCTTCTCTATGGGCTGGTACAGTTATGGCGATTAGCTCGCTTATGCTGTGTGAATCATGAAGCATCTGACCTATTACATGTATATTGCAATTAAAACATATTCCTTTTAAGGCATAAGAAGATTATATGGTGGATTCACTACACTTGTAGACCACCTCCCAATGTACCTGCTCAAACACAGCAGAGATACTGGCCACCATTTTTTTTGACAGAAGTGAACATTTTTAAGGCCATTAAAAAGATTTATCATACCCAGTGAAGAATACATCTGATGCTTCAAATTCGGTCAAATTAAAGCGCCTTAGTAGGCAGTCTTCTGTGATCGAAAATTGATAGATTTTTACCTCCTGACTTAAAATGCTGCCTTATAAGTCTGCGTTTTTGTGAAATGGAACATAGCCAGTATCTGAAGTACATTATGTTATTCATTATTTCTGATAAATGGACAGGACTCTTCTTTTAGGCAGACACCCTGAGCCGGCCACAGGAGGATGGGCTCCCCCTGTTGAGTCCGGTTCCTCCCGAGGTTTCTTCCTACATGCTATCCAGGGAGTTTTTTCTTTCCACCGTCACCTCTGGCTTGCTCTGTGGGGGTTTAGGCCAGGGTATACTGCGAATGACAAATTATGTAAAAAGTGTTATATGAATAAGAAGTGTGACCAGTATAGTCTCTGAAACTCACGTGTTCTGCAATGTAGTGGAATGAAGGCTCCCATCTATGCCCTGTCTCATGGACGACTCGGACAGCCCACATACGTAGCTCAGGACGTACACCGGGAACAAACGATCAGACCAGGGACACTCGACTGGCAGCTAGGCGACAGCTGGCGTGACCCTCAGGAATGACTGCAGAGAAGCAAGCAGCCCCCCTCAGACCATCAGAGGGCAACACAGCATTGTAAAGCACTGCGTGGGCCTCCCACACTTTCCCTATCAGCCACATGTCAATCAGAGCAATTGACATTCCGGAGTCCGGCCTGTACAGGCCAAACGGAGTCCACGTTCAAGTCAATCAAATGTTACATGCAAGAAAATTAAAGATCATACAGCAAGTAATATAGCACCGATGCTTTCAGTCCCTTTCTCCCAATTCAATTCAAGTGATTTCATGGCATGACATGACATGCAATAAGTAAGAGCAAAAGCATAAATAACAACAACAAATGAGAAACAAATACTAAACAAGAAATCTTGACTACAGCTTGAATACCAATACCGTTTAGTAGTTTCCACCTTATTCATTTCCACAAGAAATAATAATAAAGACAATTGTAATATAACCGATATCAATAAAAATGATGAAAATGTAAATGATAAAACAAATAAGATAACAATAGGCCACTGTATTGATGTCACTCAATATCTTTGAAACTGCGGCAGTCACACGGCTTTTTCCCTCCACTAGGATTGATACTTTGTCCATATCAGGAAGGTTCTGAACATATGGGCAAACCAGTGTGATTTTGTGATTTAACATTTATTGTCCTTTTTATAGGTAGTGATAATTTGAAAGCTAGGGCTAATGTGTTTCAACCTTCCTGCTGGCGCTGTGACCAATGCTTTGCATCCATAGGCATGTGTCTGTCTATGCTGGCTGCTTCCTGTTTTGATGGTGTTGGTTGAGGCTCACTTATGTTAGTGTTATTACAGTAAGCCTGAACTGACCGAGGGAACTTTTCTCCATGGGCAGCTCTTGGCATTTATTGGCTCTACATTGGTAAGAGTTTGGGTTGCAATTGCGTAGTCGTCAAAACGTAATTGCTCCATTTTCAGTGTCCATTAGTAGAAGATATTGGCCTATATTATTGTTGCTTTTCTCTGTACATAGTACCTGATTTTACAGAATTTAGCAACTTGATGTTCTTTTTATTTTTATTTTGCAAATGGACCCCTCTTCCTATTATGCATACAGGCACGCTCAAGGCCGACTCACTAAGGGACTAACAAAAGAGATGTACTGTCAAGTCAACAGCATGTTCATCATGGATTCATAATGAGCCTATGTTCACAAAATTAGTGGAAAGACTATATTCGTATGCTTAATGGAAATATAAAATAGTATCCAACATAAAAAAAGATTAAACCAATTTTGTGCATCTCTTATTAGAAGAAATTTCCCTGCTGTTCATAAAAAATATCAGAAAAAAATATCAAGCTAATCTGGATTCAGGATTTAAACTCCAAGCAATAATTTCCATCATATAATGTTTGATGCTGATAGCTTGTGCTTGTGTCTGTTCTTATTTTGCTTTATTATATATATTTTTAAGGAAAGTAGAATAACGTTGATACGATGAATATTGGATTTCTCGGGAGGTTGTTTCGTCCTTTAAATCCTGATAGAAGATGCAGTCAATCCCACAGGATAAGAAATAATGCCATTGAGAGCTCCTTTATTACTGCTTTCTATCTAAATGAGACCATTATAAGTTTAAATTGAGATACTTTGCACGAACTCCCATTTCTCAATCTTCCATTTCTCGTAAGGAAATGCTTGCAGAAATGAGCCAAGAAACACATTAGTCTATGAAAAAAAATTCTAGTTGCCTAATTGTTCTAAGGAAGTGCACTTTGAACACATGAAAAATGTGTTAAATGGAAATCAATTTTTTTCTTATTTGCCTCAAAGAGTTGAAATCTGCCATTTGTTGACAGATCAATAATCATTACACCTGTAATGTCTGCTCTTAGTGGCATCATTTTTTTTACCAAAATCAAAGGCAAAATCAAAACCTAATTAACATATCACTTAGACAATTAAATTATTTTTAAATGTTAAGTAAGAAGTTGGTACTGATAATATATACTTTTTTTGATCTAAGAAACCTATTAGTTAGGGTTAATATTACAAATATATATATATATATATATATATATATATATATATACATCTTATTGAAACCATGTATTTCTCCCAGCAGTTAATTTTGGCGTTAAATTGTAGATTGATTGTTAGGGGTGTAATGGAACATATTTGTATCAAAGTACCATAACACACACTCTCTGGTTTGATAATGTATTATGTGTATGCCAAGCTGTGTAAAAGCTACATCTGTTCATTAAAGAGATTTAAATCCCCATTTTTTCCTTTGTAATTTGTAAGTGAAAATATGGGGTTGTGAAAAAAACATTCAGGCAATCCACTATTTCGCAGGTACATAGCTCAGCAGCAGCATAAAGTTCTCCATTTTAGATGCATGATAGATACTGTTTGACAGCATTTTGGACAGCAAACAACACACATGCAAACATGAAGATTATTTTTTTAACATTTTAAATATTTCTTCCTGTTTTGTTGAACATCAACAAATGCCTAAAGCACATGTTTCATTATTATGAAGGTTAGTTTTCTGCTAAAATGATCTCAGAGTTGTTGATAATTTTCTGTCATAATACTGTTTAATGTAAGAATATTTCTGTTTTCTTTCAACAGATCTTTAAATGAACACATTATGGTAGAGGAGTGATCAAAACAACCTGTTTATACACTGTGATAATAAGGATGGATTGCAGATTTAGCAATAGATCTGGTGAGCTAGTTATTTTTGTCAATATGTTCATGAAGTTTAATTATACCGTACCATTGTTAAAATGTTGGAATCTACACTGTTAGTTCTAACAATAGAGGAGTGAATTGAAAAGAGTATCAGAATGTATGAGATTATGGAGAAGAATAATGTATTTTATGACTTGAGGCATATTTTGTGAAATGGAAGACAATATGTTCAGGAAGCTGCACATCTGAAGCATCATTTGCAAGAATAATGTTTACAACATATTATGATTTTGCTTTTGAAATCCAGAATGTTATATCTACTTTTATTTTTTAAGTGCATATTAATCATTGTAATTATGTGGCTTAAATTACTATGGAAATACATTCATGGTTTTAACCTGTTAATTGGCTAATCTTTAGGAGCAGCATCAGTTCAGAAAATAAGGGAAGTTATAGGAAAAAATATAAATTAAGAAAGCTCTAAAATTCTCTAAAGAAAGAATTCTAGAAAGAAAGAAAGCGTTTAGGCTACCCACCAACCACAAACATGTACAGACTGCGGACACACAGCTTAGCATCACAAAGAAGCAGGGCAATGAGTGGTGACCTCTTCTGTCCTCACACGCAATGTCCTTCAATAGCCAACTTTTCCTCCGTGGAAATATGTGCAACTTTTGTGGTAGCTGTGTTTGTTTGTTGCTGTGGTGTGAAGTGGAAGGTCTGGAATTGAAGGAAGATGGGGGAGGTGGTTGGATGGGTTTTCCTACAGTGGAGCGAGCAGCACTGCTGAGCTCAATCTATCAGCTGTCAGCTCAAACACTTACAACAGTGGGAAGTTAGGATTGGAAACATTACCCCAAAAAAAAAAGCTAAATTAATCTTTCCTCTTTTTTTTTTTCAAAATAAGTGACCCTACAAGGTCATGATTCAGACATTGCCCAGACAGAGGAAGGACTTGCAATAAAGAATCCTAAAGCTTTTCAAATTGGTGTTGCGCTCAGCTTTGACACGCTTTTTATCCCAATGACGCTGAAGTGTCCATTACCTGTGCCCTGGCTGGTAACGAGCACGGGGTGGGTGACCTCTGTGATCTAATGAGCTGGGTGTCACAGTTAAAAAGTCTTCTCCTCTCTGCTCAGGGCCAGACGCCTCCCTGAAGGACAGTTACACAGTAATTTGATGCATCGTCTGCCTCTGACTGGTCAATAAAACAGTGAGACTGCAGCCCAGAGCCCTGAGGAAGATTAAACCACAAAATCAAAAGCAAGGATTTTCGCAGCCGGCCACAGGTAATGCACCGTTCTTTCTAGTCAATCACTTTGCCGTGTTTTTTTTCTTTTCTTCCTCGCCTCGCCCACTCTAATTCCATGAATAAGAAACACGCAGGTCAGCTACACTTGTGCCCGGACTACACATTTGCTGGAGCTGTCCTCCAGAGCACGGTTCACACCGAGCTTTATGTCTTCGCCTATGGAAATTTGTCAAGCTCAGTAAGCAAGCTGTTTGCTAAAGTAGTCATTTTTATATTGCAGTGACCCGTACAGCTGTGTTACTTATTCCTATACCGACGATACGAGTTGTGCAAGGAGCATTCAGTCAGAAAATTAATTCTTTATTCAAATATGATCCTTTCAAAAATGTTAAATGTGAATTCTTACTGCCCTTTAAACTCACTTTTCTGAATATGAAATGTGATAACAAACTGTCCAAATTATCAGAGCTGGGAAAGACATTCACATGTCTGCATTTCCTCCAGATAATTTAACTTCTAATTTTTGTCACATAAAACTGAAAATGTGCACACACACACACACACACACATGCAGGCACACACACACATGCAGGCACACACACACACATGCAGGCACACACACACACTACCTGGTTCTGTTTCACTCTTTCTATCTATGTGTATCTGCCTACCGCACAATCTAGAATCTGGAGGAGTTGATATATAAAAAAAGAAAAAGCATCTAGCTGTCATCAAGAAAAATGACGCTGCCATGTGAGAATTCCGCCGGGGGTTACCCACAATTCGCAGAGCTCTGCTGCACAATAAACGTTTATCAATAACTTTGGAGCACACGGTAGAGGGTATGACTTTTATGTTCCTTGTGGAGTTTCTTCGACTGAGGGGGAAGGGCTTTCTGAAGGAAAGGCCAAAATATCCGTAACTTCAAAATCCCTCAGTAGCCCTTGGGCCCTAAGTTTTAACAGTAAACCAGTTGAAATCTGATTTCTCACAAGGTCCATGAACATCCAATATATGCTCCCCCCATAGACACATGTTACCTGTTCAATTACAGTAAGTGGCTTCAACAGCAGTCATAAAAAACGTTGGTATAACTATGCTTATGCAACCTCTCAAACCGGAAAATGTAAAAAACGACTTTCTGTATGGCATGCAAAATAAAAAACAATGCACAATCCCTCTATCATGTCAAGAATATGTTTGATGATGTTTGTTTCCTAATAATTTAAATTCCAATTACATTATCTAAAGATAAAACATTTGAATAAACTTTGACAGTAAATTAGGTTCTACCTTGTGAATTCACATGAACTAAGAAATAGTGTGACAGTAAAAGTAAAAACTCAAGTGAAAGCCCTCACTGCTGTGTACAGTATCTCGTGGTATGTTACAGTTTTTCTCAATTTCTTACACACTAAAATTGGAACTTGAAACGCAATCACTGAAACCTGAAACTCATGTACTAAATCCCTAAACCAAGTCTGCAAAATTGCAAGCACAATTTCTGCTTTCCACTCAGTTTTCAATTCTAAATCACACTTTTGGAAAACACTACACACAGTTCTCTACATTAGGCACAACATTCTAAATTAAAATCTCTTGTGTTCCTTTGGAAAGCAATGCCTATCAAAACGCCAAGCTTTATTTACCAATTGGCAACACCAACTCCTCACAGGTGTAAACACTAGTTGCTTAATTGTTCACTTAGAAATCAGAGCTTTAGCACTATAAAAAGGCCACAGATGAACTCTCCTGTTTTGGAGGGAAATGGACGTCAATGGTGAAGCAAGAGCTAGAGGTCAAGAAGTGAGAGTGAGAGTGAGAGTGAGAGTGAGAGGAGGAAGAAGATGAGGATGAGGATGAAGAGGAGGACGAGGACGAGGAAAGACAGTTGTATCAGATGAGATCAGGGCCACATTATTTGACCATGTGCTCAACCATGGATTGAGTATGAGGGAGGCTTGGCAGAGAGTTCAGCCCAACCTGAGCTGCTACACGGTTGCATCTATCATTCGTGCATTCATAAATGAGAACCGGTAAGTTACCTATTGTCTACACTACGTTACTGTTCTTTATGTATGTATACTGTAGTATATTGCAGTCCGACATAGGCCTATGTTACTCAGTGATTGTTGGCCAGTGTTACAGTAATGTCATTTCATATTGTTAAAAAACTAAATTATTTTAGCTTGCTGTAACCAATCATATCATATTTTTGGATCTTCTGCAGAATTGAGAGACGACCAGGCCATGGTGGAAGACACCGGCTGTTCACACCAGAACAGGAAACCGCTATTGTGAACATGGTGGTGGCAAACAATACCATTAGACTATGAGAAATGCAGAACCACATAATTGCAGACAACAAAATATTCAATAACATTCACCAGGTGGGCTTGGACCGTGTATTACACCAGGTCTACATTGGACCGTGTATTACAGCGCAACCAAATCCGGATGAAACGGGTCTACAGGGTGCCATTTGAGTGAAACTCAGAGAGGGTTAAAGAACAGCGCTATGAATATGTGCAAGTCAGTACTATACTGTGAATTTTACTGTGAATCATATCAGCACTGTATAGACACACTACAGTACTGTAATCCAGTGTATTGTGCTTCACCATATTGACTGCTCTAGGTCTATTTCTCATATTGTCTTGTCTGTTTCAGAGAGTTTTGGAGCTGGATGCCGCTGCAATTCAGCACGTTTATATTTGTATTGATGAGGCTGGATTTAACCTAGCCAAAAGAAGGGCGGGGACAGAACATTATTGGCCACCATGCAATTGTGAATGTCCCTGAACAGCGTGGAGGGAATATCACCATGTGCGCAGCCGTTAGCCAGCAAGACGTCCTCCATCACCATGCCAACCTTCGTCCCTACAACACCGCCCATCATCACATTCCTAGACACACTACATGGCATCCTCATTCCAGCCGAGTAGAGGGGTGGACCAGTGCAGCCCATGTATGTTGTCATCTGGAACAACGTGAGTTTCCACCCACAATTTATTGTTCTATACCTCCCACCATATTGCTCATTCCTAAACCCAATTGAAGAGTTTTTGTTTCGGCATGGTGATGGAAGGTGTATGACCGCCATCCCCTCGCTCGCATGCCTCTTCTCCAGGCAATGGAGGATGCATGTGGTGAAGTTGATGTGGGGGCTTTCAGTGGCTGGATCCGTCACGCCAGAAGATTCTTTCCCCGCTGTTTAGTCGGGGAGAACATCGCTTGTGATGTAGATGAGGTGCTGTGGCCAGAGCAGAATAGGGATGCAGCCTTTTTTCTTTTACATTTTGCATTTGTTTTTGTGTTTAGAGTTTTGAAAAAATGAGCCACTTTATTTAATTTATTTTTTTACAAAAAACTACGGAAGCCCTGAAGCGCAAAGTGAAAATTTTTTTAAGAGCTAACTCGTTTAAACGGTCTTAAAGTCTTAATACGAGATAGTAAGTCGTTAATACGAGATAGTAAGTCGTTAATACGAGTTATTATCTCGTTAATTCGAGATAGTAAGACGTTTATACAAGTTATTATCTCGTTTGTTCAAGATATTATCGCGTTTATACGGCTCGTTTATACGAGTTATTAACTGGTCTGTAAGGCACGTTTTTACGAGATATGAACTTTCAATGTGTATTTTGAGTGCAATTAAAGCTGTTTTTGAGTCCTTGCGTGCTTCATTTTAACATGGGGGGACAAGGGGCTGTATATATTTTTTATATTTGTAACACTTAAAATATAGGCTAATGTTACTGAAAACACATTTGTTAACTCTAGCTATGAGAACATCTCTCCTATTATCCATACAATTGCACTGTAAAATATCAGTTTATGCATTTAATCTCTAATAAAACATAGCCTAATAAACACCACCGGTTGGCAGCTAATTATCTCTAAACCTGATAGATGCATCATTCGTTCAATACACAACGTAGCTAGAGTTAACAAATGTGTTTTCAATAACATTAGCCTATATTTTAAGTGTTACAAATCTAAAAAATATATACAGCCCCTCTTCCCCCCATGTTACAGTTTTTTGCAATTGCTAAGACACAAAAACTGGTACTTCTGGCACAATTATTGAAACCACTAACTCATGTAGCCTATCTATTGACCAGGTATGCTAAACCATAAGCACATTGTCTGCTTTACACTAAGTTTGAAATTCTAAAACACACTTTTTGCAAATAACTACACACGGTTATCTACATTAGACACATCATTTAAAACTAAAAGCCTGTGTGTGTTGTTTGCTAAACACTGCCATTGAAATACCACACTCAATTATCAAACACCTGCACACAGAATGCACATGTAAAAACACCTTTAACCAATGAGATCACTTAGAAATCAGAGCTTGAACATTATAAATAGGATTGATGTGCACAACAATGGAGGCCAATTTTGGAGAGAGCAAGAGGAAGAGGAAGAGGAGGAGGAGGAGAACTAGGAAGACAAGGAAGAGAAGGAAGACAAGGAGGAGGATGAGGAGAAGGAGAAGGAGGAGAAGGAGTAAGAGGAGCAAGAGGATAAGAGGGAAGAGGAGGAGAAGCAAGAGAAGAAGGAGGAAGAGGAGGAGGAGGAAGAGGACACAGAGAATGAGGAGTGGTGAGAGGACAAGTCAGAAAAACTGTCACAGATGAGATCCGGGCCACTTTGGTTGACCATGTCATCAACCATAGCTTGAGTCTACAGGAGGCTGGTCAGAGGGTCCAGCCTAATTTGAGCCTTTACACTGTAGCAGGTATCATCAGGACATTTTGAAATGTGAACAGGTAAGAAATCCTACCCTCTATATGATTTTACAGTATTTCATAAGAAGAAGATCTTAGACCCTAAACATTCACATTCTGTTTTTGCAGAATTGCAAGGCGACCGCCCACAGGAGGAAGAAATAACCTGTTCACACAAGAACAGGAACAACAAATCATAAACATGGTCATTGCAAACAACAGCATACTTTTACGATTGGTCAGAATGGTGTCTTTCACCACTATGCCACTCTTGGCCCATATAACACAGCCCATATTATCGCATTCCTTGACTCCCTGCATGACATCCTCATTCCCAATGACCAGAGGAATGTGCCAGGGTACTCCAGATATGTAGTCATATGGGACAACGTAGGTTTCCACCGGTCTGCTGTGGTCCATAATTAGTTTAACAATCACCCACTATTTAAAGTTCTCCCCCTTCCACCTTACTCACCCTTACTTTCCTGAACCCTATTGAGGAATTATTTTCGGCGTGGCGTTGGAAGGTGTATGACCGCCGACCCTACCAACGCGCAACTCTCCTCCAGGCCATGGAAGAGGCCTGTGGCGATATTGATGTGGAGGCATGCCAAGGCTGGATACGTCACTCAAGACCGTACTTCCCCCGATGTTTGGCAAGAGAGGACATCGCTTGCGATGTCGATGAGGAGCTGTAGCCAGATGCACATCCAAGACAGGATGGACTATAATTTCAATATACTGTATTACTGTTTACAGTACAATGATCATGTAATCTTCAGTTAAAATAATTGTGTCTGATACTGTTATTGAGAATAAACAAATTACTTTGTTTCCCCATTGCATTTGTGTCCATAGTCTATATTTACAGCATGCTACAAATGAAAATGCCAAAGACTCTAGATAATAGTGTTTTATGCTTAGCACATCAGTGTGCGGTTGGCATGTGGAAAGAGCTATTTATTTGGTGTTTGTGTGTAAAGTTGTGATGCAAAAATACTATTTTTGGCAGTGTTTATATAGTTTTGAATTAAGTGTTTGCTTTTGCAAGAGATGTAAGATATTTTGTATTTTGTGTATGAGTTTTTGGTTTTTGTGCGTAGATTTTCGACAAAGAGAGCTCTAGTTTCAGAAATTGTGTTTTAGCAATAGTAAAAAACTGTAAAATGAAGCACGCAAAAACTCAAAAACAGCTTTAATTGCACTCAAAATACACATTGAAATCAGAGTTCATATCTCGTTAAAACGTGCCTTACAGATGAGTTAATAACTCGTATAAACGAGCCGTATAAACGCAATAATATCTCGAACAAACGAGATAATAACTCGTATAAACGTCTTACTATCTCGAATTAACGAGATAATAACTCGTATTAACCACTTACTAGCTCGTATTAACGACTTACTATCTCGTGTTAACGACTTACTATCTCGTATTAACGAGATAATAACTCGTATTAACGACTTACTATCTCGAATTAACGACTTACTATCTCGTATTAACGACTTGCTATCTCGTATTAACGAGATAATAACTCGTATTAACGACTTACTATCCCGTTTAAACGAGTTAGCTCTTAACAAAAAAAAATTTCACCTCGCGCTTCAGGGCTTCCGTAAAAAACCCTTTATCTTACTGAATGTTTTTCCTGGTTTTCTCCTGTTGGGTATGTAAAGTGTTACATACAAAACACAATTGTTCCAAAATACTGCATTTTGGAAAAAAAATAGTTTTTGTTAGTGTATTGCATTTGTTTATTTATATATATTTGAGTAGATGCACATTACTGTAACAATCTTTTACAACCGGCTACAGTGTAACCCTGAAAATGCTAAATGCATTAACATACTGATAACAGATTCATAGTAGTGTTCTGTGTTGAGCACATCAGTGTGTTGTTGGTTGGTAGAAAGATCCATTCATATGATGGCATGTGTGTGTCATTTTCATGCAAGAATTATATTTTGGAAAGAGATAAAACCGTTTTGAATGCAGTGTTTTGCTTTTGCTAGAGATTTGTAGTTTTGCCTTTTGTGTTTGTGGTTTTGTGTTTAGAGTTTCGAGAAAATGAGCCATGGGTCGGTGTGTAAACAATTGTGAAACTGTATTACCACACCCCGATACCCCCAGAAAAAAGATGTAAAAAATATAAAGCAGCTTTGAGAGATTTTACTGTCTTATTTAAGCCCAAAAGTGAGTTTAATTTCAACAAACAAGTGAAGTACTCATAGGGTACATTGAGACTACAGTATATAGAGTTTGACCCTGATGAACTGTCCAAGGAGCCTCCTTCAAGTACTGGGAGGATAACTGTGGAGACACTCATGGGTTTTTTCCCCCCATTTGCTTTGTTGTAACTCATGACAAGAATGAAAGAGTGAAGTGTGTGTGTGTGTGTGTCTGTGTGCGTGCGTGTGTGCGTGCAACGGGAGACTATTCTGTGTGCAGCCTTTCAGCTTCCAGGCTTCTCCACAGTGTGAGGCAAAGGGCAGCCAGCCGACCAGCTGGAGTTGTGCAACTGTTGTATTTCCTGCAAATCAGCACTGTCCAAAACCACACGCTGAGAGTCAGGAACTACCGCTCGCCTCCTGCCCCAGTGGACGCAGGACAAATACATATGTCCTGTGTTCACTGGGGCAGGATGAGCTTACACATGCTTTTACATACACACACACAAAAATATAAACACACTCACACACACACACACACACACATACCCGTGCTGTTACACAGCTAAGTGCTAACATTGTTCAGTACTCAGTCTGAACCTCAGATATGAAACTTCTTCACTGGGCCTCGACACATTCGCACGCAGCATCGCCGCAGATCCGCACTCACACAACACACCCAATCAGGTGGAAATATTTACAGGACATTTATCAAGGGCATCTAATACAGTCTGAGTGGAATCCATCCACAGGTTGATGTGGGCCGTGGGTCCAGTCCACCATCCTGTCCCGGGCCATCTGCACTCCATGCAAACAGTGCAGTGGTGCTGAGCGCTGTGGTGCTGAGCGCTGTGTCTGAAGACCACTCCATGCAAACAGTGCAGTGGTGCTGAGCGCTGTGTCTGAAGACCACTCCATGCAAACAGTGCAGTGGTGCTGAGCGCTGTGTCTGAAGACCACTCCATGCAAACAGTGCAATGGTGCTGAGCGCTGTGTCTGAAGACCACTCCATGCAAACAGTGCAGTGGTGCTGAGCGCTGTGTCTGAAGACCACTCCATGCAAACAGTGCAGTGGTGCTGAGCGCTGTGTCTGAAGACCACTCCATGCAAACAGTGCAGTGGTGCTGAGCGCTGTGTCTGAAGACCACTCCATGCAAACAGTGCAGTGGTGCTGAGCGCTGTGTCTGAAGACCACTCCATGCAAACAGTGCAGTGGTGCTGAGCGCTGTGTCTGAAGACCACTCCATGCAAACAGCGCTGTGGTGCTGAGCGCTGTGTCTGAAGACCACTCCATGCAAACAGCGCTGTGGTGCTGAGCGCTGTGTCTGAAGACCACTCCATGCAAACAGCGCTGTGGTGCTGAGCGCTGTGTCTGAAGACCACTCCATGCAAACAGCGCAGTGGTGCTGAGCGCTGTGTCTGAAGACCACTCCATGCAAACAGCGCAGTGGTGCTGAGCGCTGTGTCTGAAGACCACTCCATGCAAACAGTGCAGTGGTGCTGAGCGCTGTGTCTGAAGACCACTCCATGCAAACAGTGCAGTGGTGCTGAGCGCTGTGTCTGAAGACCACTCCATGCAAACAGTGCAGTGGTGCTGAGCGCTGTGTCTGAAGACCACTCCATGCAAACAGTGCAGTGGTGCTGAGCGCTGTGTCTGAAGACCACTCCATGCAAACAGCGCTGTGGTGCTGAGCGCTGTGTCTGAAGACCACTCCATGCAAACAGCGCTGTGGTGCTGAGCGCTGTGTCTGAAGACCACTCCATGCAAACAGCGCTGTGGTGCTGAGCGCTGTGTCTGAAGACCACTCCATGCAAACAGCGCAGTGGTGCTGAGCGCTGTGTCTGAAGACCACTCCATGCAAACAGCGCAGTGGTGCTGAGCGCTGTGTCTGAAGACCACTCCATGCAAACAGTGCAGTGGTGCTGAGCGCTGTGTCTGAAGACCACTCCATGCAAACAGTGCAGTGGTGCTGAGCGCTGTGTCTGAAGACCACTCCATGCAAACAGCGCTGTGGTGCTGAGCGCTGTGTCTGAAGACCACTCCATGCAAACAGCGCTGTGGTGCTGAGCGCTGTGTCTGAAGACCACTCCATGCAAACAGCGCAGTGGTGCTGAGCGCTGTGGTACTGAGCGCTGTGTCTGAACACCGCTGCATAAAGAGAGGCTGCGGCGGGGAAAGAAATGGAAAGCAAGAAAAGAAAGCACTCCGTTAAGCTGCCACCGCAGTTTCCATAACAACTAATAAACCGGCTCCCTCGCACATCATTAAAATACAATTTTTACTTGAGAAGTGAGCATTTGTTAAATCTACACCAAAAAAGGAGGAGGAAAAAAAAAAAAAAAAAAAATTCTCCTCCAAAAAATTTTTTTTTTTTCCGGTGGTGGTTGTGTTGTGTGTGGTGGGTTTGTTAACTCTATGGAGATAGCGTTGTGTAACCGCTGTGCAGTAAGTTTAACAAGGCAGGTCTGTCTGTCAGCGTCCCTCTCAAAAAAATTCTAAGGAAAAAGGAGGGAGAGCTGTCCAGTTTTTCTTTTTTCTCTAATCAATATTTTATTTGTTAAGGAATTACAAAACAACATTAACGATAACAGAAGGTATGGATACAACACTGCACCATATCACCAGGGAAGGAACCGTTAAATACATACAGCACTACTGGCAGATACAACGGCTGTTGAGGCTAAATTTCTTCATTTTTTCCCACGTGAATAATTCTCCCGTTTTTATTTTCTCAGATGAGGTCTGAGAAAAGCAAAATGGCCTGTATATTTTGAATTCTAAAAGCTTCAAAAAAGCAGAATCTATTTCCACTCAATGTCCACGTTAGCACAGGAGCTAAAGAGGTCCTTCCAGAGAGGCCGTTTGTGTAGAAAAATGCAAAGCGAGCATCTACCAGCATTTTTTTTGAGCAAACGAATGGTCAAGACCAGAAGTATGCATTTTTTATACAGCAGCTCCAGAAAGAAAGAACAGGGCTCCTTGCCCGGAGATCACAAGCCAGTATCTCACCCAGCGAGAGCACAACCAGAGAGAAGAAATGTGAAACTACTGTTAATGAAAAATGTTAGTGATCTTGCGGAGGATTTTCAGCTTGCCGCCAGTAGAAAGATAACCCGCCATCCATACAAACGAACGCCAGCTCCACATACCCATGACCCTCCAGACAGAAACTTTCACAACTTCTTTCTTATCCTCCCTCACCAAGGATCACAATGACAAGCTCAAGGAGAAACATTTCCTCTTCATTCAATCCGACCCACTGAAAAGACAATTTACCACTGGAAAAGTAAAAAAAAGAAAGTAAGAAAGAAAAAAAAAGGGCAAGTGAAAGAAATGTGGAGAAAGTCGTTCAAGCGCTGGCAGGTCCTGATATCGTTTGAAATCATTACTGATGGCTGCGTTTCTGCCAGCCTTCAGCGTGGCTAACCTTGAGCGAGGGCTAGTGGACCCTGGGCGTCCAGCAAGCAGGACAGGGAGCCACGCGTTTACTTAAGCATTCTGCTCAACAGGCGCCCGGGGGGTTATAACCCTCAGAATCTGTATTAGTTCAGCTGGAGTCGCCATTAATACACAGCGCTGGGCCACACCATAACCTTTCACTGCCCATCTCAAGGGTGTCCTCAGAAAAACGCCGCTTTGTAACAATCGCTCGGGACGACTTTCAAAGTGACCTCCCTCCAAAGTCAGTCCCATTTGCTTTTCTGTTTCATTTTTTTTTTTCTTCTCCGCCCGCCTACCCCCCGCCCTCCCCCCCTTCGCTCTCGCCTCTCTGTCTTCTTCGTCTCTGTGCCGCGGCGGTCGATTGGAGTTTGTTGCTCCGCCGTCGTACCTGTCAGGAGAAAGGGATAGGAGCCACCCTCCTTCCCTGGATTCAATTAAAGATTAGCGGTGGCCCGGACAAGGGCCTCGCCCTGAATACCCCTGCATTCCAGCGCGAGAGTCGCACGAACCATCGAACGCAGGGAGATACGGGCACCTTGCGAGCACCGAGTAAACGACGTGCAAACCTCTAAAATCATACCTCTTGCCATAAAGCAGCCCTCTCCCCCTTTGGGACATGAATATTAATTATATTTTTTAGCAATCGTTTCGATGTCATCTTGCCACCTCAGATATGCAAGTGAGTAATGCAAGGAAAGGGAATGAAGGGATCCCGCTAGGGATTGTCCGCAGAGCGCTCAGGAGGAAGGAGGCCAGGTGTACCCCTGTGAGGGGGGCCCCAGCCCCTCTCAGATCACATCCAAACCCAGCCGCCGTCCACCGCAGCCCATCGAAGCCCCGTTGATTCGCTGACCCTGGGAATTAACAGACATTGCGAGCCATTTGCACTACAACTTCTTCAAAGAGCTAGGCATGCAGGACAGGCAGACATGTGAGATCTCACTGTCCATTTTAATATTCCCCCCAGAGCGAAAAACAGACAGAAAATCAATAGCTTCATTTTTTTTCAATATTAAAAGAATGAGGGGAAGAAACGAACCCCCAACCTCACGCTATAAAACCCAAGATTGGCTTTAAAGCCATTTGCCATTTTATCTTGGATGGATCTAGAGACAAGCCTCTTGGGTAGAATTATTTGATTAATTGTTGTTCTTCATTGTTTTGTCTTTTTTGCTGTACAGAGACAGAAATGTGTGGAATTGTGGGAAAAAAAAGCTCTATCTGTTTTGCTTTTTGCTGTGAATCAGCAGTTTACCAAGTTTGAAATTATATATTTTTAACACCATGACAGATTCATCTAAGAATACAGCCTAGAGTAGGCCAGAAATCCGCAATTAAATTGAAAAAAATGGTACATGCCAACAAAATAAAAAAACACACCAGAGACAACCTGAGCTAATGAATTATGCATAAATTATTTTTTGTGTATTAGCATTTTTTAATTCCCGGTCAGAGCAACCAGTGATATAACTAAACCTTATTGATTTTTGTCATGATCATTGTATATTATATTATATTAACAACTGGTTAATTATGAGAAAGAAAAAGCATACTGCATGTCTCTCGCCTAATTAAAGGTTAGCTACAAGAGCTTCAATATTCAATCATGATATTAATCACAAATGGGATCAAATACAATTGCGAATCCAATTTAATGTTGTAACAAAATAAAAATCACTTGTCAAGACAGACGCTGGCGTCAATCATGGATTGTCTTTTATGATACTTCCCATGTGCTAGTTGTGCAACTGAAGTGAGTCATAAATTCAGACATACAACTATTCTCGCACTGTGTTTAAGCACAGGGCAGCATAATCTGCTCAGTATGAAAAAGACAGCAAAGCACTGAAATGAAATTGCAAAGCCCAGTGTATTTGTTTCTGGATTTCAAGCCAAATTCTGCTCTTAATTAATTATTTACCACATGATTTATCACATGATTTGACATTTTAGTTAAAATGTATGAATGAAGACCAAAATATGGAGAAGAAAGGACAGAGGAAGAATAAGGCTTTGTCGGAGTAATCAATGTTAGCAAAGCTCAGCTCGGGCAGCAAATCATCACTGGGTGAAAGGTGAACATTATGGGCAGGGGTAATTAGACCAAATCGCACACAAAGGGCTGCAAATTAAAAGGACAAACAACAGGCCATTGTAGTCCAGGTTTTCCATGCTCGTATCCTGATTGAAGCAGTAATGCTCGTCGGGACGAATTTAGCGGTGGAAGCAACAGATGGAATTTGACACCACTGGAAGGAAAAATGGGAAGTGCTATGTAAATGAACCACTCAACTAACCTTGAGAAGTGGGTGTAAATTAAACATGGGTCATGTAAGAATAATTACAACTCAAATTCAGTGCTGTGTGGGATTCGCACAGGTGTGAGAAATGTTGTCTTTATTTAGCAAAGCTTGACAAAATTTCATCTCTCCATTTCTCATCATGGGATCTTCGCGCAAGATGAGAATGTGCAGCTGCACAGAACCCTCAGTTTTGTCCCCAGATCATAGCCAGGAAAAAAGCAGAGTGCTTAGAGGCCCACCGACCAACAGGAACCAACACCACTTGACAAGAGCCCTCGGGAACCTTGCGTGGCCAGCCAATGACAAAGGGACAGGCTGCTTCAGTGCCCGTCCTGAGCTTGCTCCCCTGTCTGGCACATAAAAGAGAGCAATTAAACCCTATATGGGCTTTTCCAATGTAACCCAGCCAGATAACACATACTGAAAACAGCCATGTCCTGCTCTGGAATCTTCCTCCAGCAATGTCACTGCCCATAAGGGACATGATCGAATACTAAATAGAAAAAACCAGAAAGGCTTCACCAAAAGCCTCACATAAGAAAGAGAGAAAAGGCTGTTATGATGGAGTGAGGAGCAGTGGGGTGAGGGTCTAGACCAGAGGTGGGCAACTCCAGGCCTCGCGGGCCGGTGTGTATGCATGTTTTTACTGCAACCAGTTACCACGGCTCAATCGGCTAATTAGTCATACACACAATCACCGATTCACTGGTAAATTACAGAACGATAAAACGCTACAATACACACAAGAACATTCATCAGCTGCTGTTCATATCACGGATATGTAGATTAAAATATCAGATCATGTAAACGATTGGGCTAATTAAATAATTGTTAACTGGTGGGAGCAAAAACCTGCATACACACTGGCCCATGAGGCCTGGAGTTGCCCGTCTCTGGTCTAGACTGTGGATCCACTGAGCAAAACCACAATGTGGTGTATGGTTAGCTCAGCAGAGCTGCTGCATAAATATGAAGACGCAGAGCCCTGAGGGTGCTGAAATACAATCCCCTGCTCCCATATGAAGACTCTGTGACTCATATCCACCTCAGTTTACCCATAACATTTTTACTCAAGCCAGAAGAGACCTCACCATTGCAACACAATAAAAATATAAATGGCTGACAAAGAGCTGAGAAATATTTGCATCAAATACATAATTATGTCCAAATATAAAACAGAAACATCAATGCCTGGAAATATCAAACAAAATAAAGGTCTAAAAGTCTCTTGTCTGTAAGGAGTGCACATGAAGGCCTTCACTGAACAGTGGACCAGGCTCTTATGAAGTCCCTGGTGCATCATGGTCCAGAAGTGGGTATCGCTGGTCATTGATAAAGAGAAAGATAGAGACTATTGTGCCTTGAGTAGGGCTGGAGGCTTCTGCCCTCTGGTGATGGTCACTCAAGTTATACTTCCTGAAGTATGAGGATTATGTTATACTTCCTAAAGTGTGAGGATCAAGTTTGTCTGACCCACTCTCATGGGCTCTGCTCCTTAGTTCAGAGTGTGTCAAATTCAGTCATCAACCCTCTTCCGTCTCATTCAATATCCCAAAACCACATTCACCCCACCCCCACCCAACAGCAACAATCCTGTGTGTTCATACCACACGCCCGTCTCACAGTGCATATCTGACCCTTTGGCACTGTACATTGCAGATAAATTCCATTGTCTGATTCCTAGCGCAATAAATGCTGGGGTTATTATTTCTCCTCCACCTCTCTTAGCACAGAACTTAATGAAAAACAAGGTTCCTTCAAGCTGCCATTCAGAGCTAGATCTTTTACAGAAATCAATAAGAGAAGATTGCTAGGGTGCAATTGAACTTGTATCATCGCTCAATACACAGGGCACACCAGGTATTGTTTAAACAATAAAGGTATATCCAAGGTAAAAATTCTTGAAAAACACACTAAAGACCTAAATGAAGGCATCTGCAAACACGGAAGATTTAATTTCATCACCATTTTAAAACAAGTCCACAATCTGCAGAGCCGCGTTCCCAAACAGCAAGGGACCTCCTTCGTCACTGGGTGGCGGAAAAGCGTTAACAGCTGGGTGGAAACAGACAGGAGACCACCACGAAGGCATGAAAGCAGTTTAATGAATCCCACAATAACAAGCTTGTATCCCATAACGCAGTAATAATGACCATAATCTTCAGATCAGTGAGCACGTGTACCCTTGTTCGGCAGAACGGAGGGCCTCATTGAAGCGTCTCAATCAGGGGCGCTCGGGGAGGGGTCACCGGGGCACCTTTTCTATTTCGTGGGTTCTTGACCATATATAAGTGCTTAATGAAGAAGGTTTTTCTGAGGGAAAAATAAAACTCACTTGGGGGTAATGGAAGTGTCTTCAGTGTCACTGATGCTCTGAGTGGATATAAATTCACACGGAGGGTATATTGAAGTTTGCGGCGTTATTGAAAGATGCAGCCGACGCCTTGAGTGGCCCTTAATGCATGCGTGAAAAAAGGGAGAACGGGCCGTGTAAGACAGCTCCGAACGTGGCAACCGGTCCACGCCGACGCAGCCCAAGAAAACACACCATAAAGCCAACGGAGAGGGACAGCATATAACATAAAACAGTGCTGTAACTAAAACCGAGCAGTGATAATAATAAGCTCTGATGGGGTCCTCTTATCGCCATCGATTTCCAATAACGGAGATCATATAAAGCGAGGGTAATTACACTGTGCAAGCAGAGGTCGTCCTGAGCAAATATCATTATTATCAAATTAGAATGGAAGGCTGGAATGGTTCATGCACATTAAGACGGAGACCCAGAGGAGACGCGGGGAGGAAGCATCGAGAGACCGATCCATTGTGTAATACTAGCATCCCCTGCTCTCTGCCAATTCTCCCTGGGTTACTGGCACGTTACAGGGCCTTGCCTTCTGCAGTCACACAAGCAGCAACCTCAAAAACATGGCGCGAGCCAAAGCCGATCATGACTAAAAACACCACGATGGCAGGGCGACTGACCATATAAAACATTGACATGATATGTAAAAGTAAATTAAATTAAGTATATTAAAGTGAATGTACATGGAATTCATGTATGAGAAGGTGTGGTATTTAATACCAGCCGAATAACAGAGCCTACACCACCAACATTGAGGGAAGTGTCTATTGATCGGATCAGCAGAGCTTTGAAATGCAATTATGTTTGTGATTGCATAAAGTGCTACTACAGGCGATGTGCTAATCTGCACAATGTGTACACGTCTCCGAGTTGACCACACGTTGACCAGAAGAGAGTTGGATACTCTCCACTGGGCTCTTTCCGCATTGGTTGCGATCAATTTTGCAACTGTGCTCTGACTGGGCGTATCATTTCAGTCTAAAGCCACCACTCCACAGAGGGACGTGAGCTCAAGGCTTTGCCTGTGCCCGAGGTTGCAATGAATTAAAATCTAAACCTGAACAGAAGGCTTAGAGGAGAGCAGATCTAACGTCTAGCATTCTGAAAGACCAAAGACATGGAATAATGATTAAATCTTTAGTTAAAAGTGACCTTTGCATGATTGCATCTGCAGTTTGGGTACATTTCAAATGTGTCTAGTTTTTCAGTGTTTATTTTTCTCCCTTTTCCCTCCATGGAAATAAAATGGTCTTTGCATTAAAACACTGGAATAATTAAAAAGCATATTATTATTGATTCATGTCAGGTATCACCTTGCCATAAACAAGCATTGAATGAGACGTGACCTCTCGCAGGTGCTGCGAGGCCTTTTCCATGCTTTTTGCATTGTTGATCAACCCTGTCTGGGCACACATTCAATCAAAGTCATGATGCCATTATTCATTAGTAGTATTTATTTTATTAAATCTCAGGCATGGGTTGGTTGTTTGTCTCCTCACACCCCACTGCATCCTCCCCCCCCCCCTCTGTAAAATTGTGCTTGTAAATGAAATCAGACTTAACCATGCGTTGGCTTTTCATCAATCTCTGTGTGATGGCTGCTCGCCCTTGATTCATGGCTCTCACCCTTTACTGCTCCTCCGTATGCAAGCTGATATGAGTAATGACCCCCCAGTTCTGGTGCCCCCTGCTCCGCACCCTTTGGGAAAAAAAGCGGGAGAGTCGACCTGGGGGACGAGCCCGGGATGAGGGATTTTCGGCATTCTCCCTTTCATGTGGAATTCGGATATTTTTACATGGAGCAAGTCGCTTCTCCTTTTCGCGAGAGAGGAGAGCGCGCGGTCCTTGTCAACGCGCTGCGGAAAAAACAGCGCTCTCATGCCGAGCGGGTCAGGTCTCAGCTCTCCTGACGGAAAGGTGCTCTTGACGGCTGCTGTAAAAACAAGGCCAATCCCGATCCCCCCCACCCCCCCCGCTGCCGACCCGGACAGCCAGCGATTGGCGTCCTTGTCCTGTCACGGCCGGTGCCTGCCATGGTGGGCGGTGCGCTTGCCGCGGCGCCGGGCGGCAAGAACCGCGCTCTTCCCCAACGTCTCTATCTCCCAAGCTGAGCGGGGAGCGTGGGAGGAGGCGGCTTGGTCGGAGGCATTAGCATAAACAAGCCATGCCGCCCATGTCTACCTGTCAGGGGCTGTCACCGTGTGGCTGCAGTGGAGAGCACGGTGCATTAACCCGGGGACTTATCTCCCTGGCTGTCCGGCCCTGCGCTTCCAGAGGGGATTAGTGCTCAGGAATTGGTTTTGGGTCCTTGTCACTCTTGGCTGATTAGAACCCCCCTCCTCCTCCATCACTCTCCCAATAGCAGGGAATCCCTGGTGTTTGCATGTCCTCTTTCGCCAAGCGGCGAGCGTTTTCCTCGTTAAATTCTTGGAAATCTCGCCCACCCGGTACACTAATCGCGCGGAATCGTCACGGGCGAAGCGAGGTGGATCCATAAGAAGGGGACGGCGCGCGAGGGGAACAGCATCTCGCATCGCCACACTCACCGAGCCTCTACACAAGGTACCGTGACCAACACAGCACAAAAAATTAAACACTTGAGTCATTCCCGCCTGTAATATTGCGGTACGCAGCATGGAGTTTCTGCAATTCCGCAGTGGCGCTAATGACAGAGCGGGGAGGGGAGGGGACGGGGCGCTAATCCATATATCAAAGTTCAAGGTCCGATCCAACCGACAGCGTGTTTACCTGTTTAATCAATAAGGGGGGATATGACTATAATGATTGTATTTTGTTCTGACGAGCATAGTTAAGGAGCGCCTGAAATGTGCACCATGGGAGCGAACCCTCAGAGCAAGGCTTTAATTAGTGCGGGAGAGGCAGCTTCCAGCCAAGACGCGCTCGAGAGCGAAGAAAGCCCTTTGTCCGTCCCTCTTCCAAGAGACAAGGTGCCCAGCGACACAGCCGTCCAGGGGCTCTCTGTCCTTCCCGCGCGGACCAGGGCGCCGCGCGCTCGCCTCCTCACAATTAATGGGGTTGTCTGTGGAAGGCCAAACAAAGCCTTGTTTATGGCTGGCCATTAAAGGCAGTTACGCTCATGCAAAAAAGATCAAGAGGCGGCGTTTCACTGAGCTCCCATCGGATCACGGCACCGATGCGCATTCCAGCGGCCATGCGTGCCATTCACCTTGCTCTTCTCTTCTGCAGCTGAACCCCTTCCCGTCGCCACGCCCCTCCCTGTCTTCTCTACAGAAAACACCCCTTTTCTGTAATTGGCTCAAAGCTAGTAAACGCCACTCATTGTCTCTCATTGTTACTTCTGCAATTATCACCCAGCCGCTTATTTCCTGCTGTACCCACAAAACAGAAGGTATGTCTCGGACTGAAAGCCTGGCCCATAAGTACTACGCTCCTATTACGATTATACACGGCAGTGCCCCAGCTCACGCATAAAGCCTTTCCAACACAACCCGTCAGAAAAAGCCGTTCCCTACTAACGGCTCACGAGTAGTAAAAAAAAGAACTTCTTATTTCTCAGCCATGCTGTTTTGGCAAAAAAAATAAAAAACAGGACTGCAGCTCCTGCATGAAGCCACTCAGCAATAAGGAAGGGGCATTGGCATGGGAGTCATTTGGTGTTAAAATTCATTGTACGTTCTTAAAGATTTCACAGCGGGGTCCCTCCCGACAGCCTTTTCTGGTGTTGCTCCGCACGCACTTTTGCGAGTTTTATCGGCCACAGTTTTTTTTTTCTTCCCTTATTTGTGTATTTTTAAAAAGTGTCTCACCACTTAACAACTTCTCTCTCTCTCCCCGTGTCGAGGCATTGTGATTTTTCCCCCGCTCGCTCGGCCTCTGAAGCGCGCGTGTGTGTGTGGGTTTGGCGGGAGACTGCGGGTGCGTGTGTGTGTGGGTTCGGCGGGAGAATGCGGGCGGGAGGCAGGGAGGAGGATGCAGCCACTATGATGCAGATCAGATCGCCTTGATCTGTAAAGTAAATTTAAATGAGGTTTTCTCTTTTTTTTGAACCTGCTGGGGAATGGGTTGCGGTTGGCTGCCCTGCCAGCAGCTCCTTTGAAAAGAACGACTTTTTAAATTACACATAAATCACTGTCACCGCGCGAGGGGCGGGCGCTCCAGAACCCCCGTGCGTAGTCAGCGGAGGGCGCCGCCATGCCACAGCAATCTCAGACCCCTTCCTTGTTATGCGTCGCTGCTCCGAGCCGGGCACAAACACACATCGCACATGTGCGCACACACACGCGCAAATTGCCGTCCCTGCCTCCTAATGCTCTGTGCTTGCACACTTTATTCCGCTAATTATTTCACATGATTCGGGTGGTACAAGCAAATGCATGAGTAATATGCCCTTAATAGTATACAGTAGGTGATTGAGCACAGCTTCAGGCTAACAAGAAAATGCCATACGGCTATCACTGTGCAGTACGCCATACGAGCAATAATGAGCAATTACGGTACCATCGCTCATTTTTTTCTAAACATATCTACAGATGCACTAGGTTTTTTTAAAAAAACATAGGCTATATGGTGACAATAACTCTCTTGTATATTACATTACAGGCATTTAGCAGACACTCTTATCCAGATCGACTTACACAACTTTTCTTTCTTTTTGCATATTATCCATTGAAACAGTTGGATATATAGTATACTGAAGCAATTCAGGTTAAGTACCTTGCTCAAGGGTACAACGGCACAAGTGTCCTACCTGGGAATCAAACCTGCATTCTTTTGGTTACAAGGCCAATTCCTTAACCATTATACTACACTGCCGCCCTTTTGTATATTTCAATATCTTTCTGCTCCAAAAAGCAAAACTATACAAAACAAAAGGTAAATTTACAGTTTCTTGGTAAAGGTGCGTGTGATTTACTAAGTGAATTATAGAGAGGTTGAGTGAGTGAGTGAGTGAGTGAGTGAGAAAGAGAGAGAGAAAAAGAAAGAGAGAGAGAAAGAGAGAAAGTGAGAGAGAGAAGAGAGAAGCGAGAAGCGAGAAAGAAATGGATGTAATAAGTTGAATAAACCTTGTTGAATGTCTGTGGTGTAAATGTAAAGTTAAAGGAACATTGTACTGGGATGAACAACGTGTCTTCTAATTAAAGTGATTCATGAATGGCTTCTTGGTTGGGGTGGTTTCTTGAATGAATCAGAGAAACTCATTACTGCCCCCTGACAGCATAAACCTGGTGCGGAAGGCCACCTGCAAGCCCAACAGATAGTACAACAGGATCTTTTTTAACGTGCTTGGGCAGCTATGACAGCAGAGTTACTCATGCACAAGCCTACTCTGCCGCAGAAGGACATTAAACCTCAGTAGGAACTTTTGGAGGAGTGCACACAGAAAGTGCCGGGACCAGCCTCGGGGCCGAGGATCTTACTCCGCGCACGTTTGTTCCTGAAGGTTCGGTCGCGCTCTTCCTTTTCGGCTGCAAAGCTACCACTGCCGAAATTCCTCCCCTTGTCAATGCTGTCATTTTCCATTGCCGAGGAATTTCCTGAGAAGACAGTTCATCAATTTCAATGAAGTTCCCACACAGAGTGGCTCTATGAATAACCCTGTCAGCTGCAGTCACGAATCCAACTCCTTTGCTCCTTGTCAATCGGGGGGCCTCTCTGTTTGGCCTATGGAGCGGGCCCTCGTCGCGTGTGAGCCCCGGTGAGGAATCTGTAGTGAGGAGGGGGGGTGGGGGTGGACAGCACAGCGCTCTTCTGCAGAGCTCCTGCATCACCGCTTCTACCCACAAACTCAAAAAGCTGAAGGGTGCCATGGTTACATGCAAAATGTTTTAAATATACCTCATTGAGATCTTCGGCTGCAATTCCCACCACGGTCGCGTATATTGTCTCATACATCTGGTGTGGGTTTTACTTTGTACCGGCACTTTTTTTTTTTTTTTAATGAGCGCAATCTTAATTACAGGTAATTAGAATTGGTTGCCGCTTTGCTCAGATTGAAAAAACAGATGACAGCGTATGTCTGCGTGATGAATGCTGTGCTGTGAAGGAGATGAAGCCAGAGAGACCAGTCATGCTGCAATCATCTGTTATACTTACAATTATAGCTGTTAATTAATTCTGGAATTATAACTGTTGGAATCAGAAGTGACTTGCAGATGTGATTATTTCTGCAACAGCACAAACACAGCACTGTGATGGCTGCTGGTGTGGGAAGCTAGCCGGACGGCACTTTGCACTTTGTATTTTCTTGTACATAGCGAGCACTTAGTACATCCCTCACCATGGGAACCTAAGGCTGGTAACATAGCACCCCGGATGCAGCAGGTGGCAGTAAAGGCAAAGATTTGAGTTGAGGAAATACTGCGAGGAGAGAATATTTTTCAGAAAGATTATGGGACGGGGACACGGGAGATTGTGAGGGTCAAATAAAGTGTTTCAGCCCAGCCTCAGAACTACATTTTTATATGCTGATTTATTTTATTTTTTTTCATAGCAGAGATCTGAAGCGTTCACAGTCTGCAATATCGAGTGCTGTTGCAAATCTCCCAGTGATTTGCCTGGGGTTTAAAGGTTAACATCAAATTTAGTGCAAGTAAAAGTTAATGAATATGAATGAGCAAAATAAATGCTGATGAATGTTTTATCTTATCACTACAAAGATGAAATGTTTTCCTTGAACTTACACCAAGGACGGAAAAAAAGTGCAGGTTGATGGACACCGATAAGGCTGCACCATAAAACCACCAATGAACAGAGCCAGGGAGGGAACAGCCAGTAACTCCAGGTGAGTGGATGACAGACCAAACCACCATAGCTCCTGTCAGATGTCACAGAAAGACAACAAACCATGCTTAACTCTCATTCAATATCCTATGGGTGGCAGTGTAACTGAAAGGTTGCCGTTTCGATTCCCAAGTAGGACGCTGCTGTGGTACCCTTGAGCAAGGTGCTCAACCTGAATTGCTTCAGTATACAGTATATCCATATGTATAAATGGATAGTATGTAAAGATTCAAAAGGTCATGGATAAGGTAATGTAATGTCCTACAGTGAACAGAAAAGGGCCGTTCATCTTTTCCAAATGTTTTCACACAGTTTAAAGAATTCACTAAAGACTGGCACTTATATTGTAGAAATACTGACAATAATGAAGACCACAAAATTAGATTATAGAAATACTTTTTTAGTATTTAATCCCAATTTGGACCGCCCAATGTATTTATCAATGGTTATTGCCTCAACCTCGCCTATCAATTCAAGAGAGCGCAGATAAGTCTGTGCTCTTCTTTGAAGAATGTGAGGTCAGTCACCGTTATTGTTCACCGTGCTTATTCAAAATTTATTTTCTACAAAGAATCTACGTTTTTTTATGGAAAACTCCATCTTGGTGATGTCATGTAAACTATTAAGCAGGGATAAAAGAATACCTTTATCATTTAATGGCACTAAACATACCAGTGATCTACCACCACAAGGTGGCTGTACCCTCAGGTTACTTTTCACACCAGACACTGACGCCATGGAAAAGCTGGCTAATAGCAGTCCCATTCACACTGCACTAAGCAGCTGCATTTTGCCTTATATCTCAGCACAGTTATGTATAAAGATATGTTTTAATACATTGTAAGGGCCTCCATCAGCTATCATAACAGGTCTACTATGCTAACCCAAGCCATGTCCTGCAGCAACCTTCAGAGGTGGTTTAGAACAGTATAGCCAGGTAGCTAATAATGGAATAATACATTGTTTTACATCGAAGAAATACAATAAAAGAGAGTTGCTTCTATTTATGTATTGTTATACCGTGCTTTGAGGTGCATTAGGGGGCCAGTATTTTGTGTTCTTATATTTAACACACAGTAACAGATGTAACAGTGAACGTTTAATATTAGGAGAGCTAGAAAAGCAAATTGCTTACAGGGGAGTAAGAGGCTGCATGAAGCTAGGATCCTAGACCATTAAACAGATACGGTTGTCAAATGTTTTCTCCAAGAATCTTACTACAGAGACCTCAATTTAGCACCAGATAGATTTTATTGTGAAAAATATAGCAAAGAATCACTGCATATAGGTCACCGCATTGCACACTGTTTTGCAATTACATACACGCCATGATTTGTCTGGGCTCTGGTCAAACTCCTATCAAATGTAGCCTGGGAGAAGCAGAGCTGTGCGGAGCATGCAATGACACCTTGTTTTGCATCCATCTCAAATCACAATGGGCGGCAAGGTGTGATGTAGGAGAAAAAATACCTGTGCCATTTTAGTTCATTCAGTTTCCAAAGTTCACCGACCGATCTTTTATAAAGTCATACATGTCATTATAAGCTTTCGGGGGGGCGATGATTGATTGTGTTGTTTTTTTTAAGTTTCTTGAAAAAGTACAGAAGAGCTCGCAACACTTTAAACAGCGTTTTGACTTAATGTTTTGTGTTTGTTTCACCACAAAAAGTAGTAGCTAGGGAAGCACACTTTTTTTTGGAAGTGTGACACGTCATTTTAAGCAGACTGTCTTACATGATGAAAACGGTGGCCATTCATTAGCTCTGTTCACCTTGCATAATCACCATTTTAGAGGCAGTGATAAGCCACCTTCCAAGGTAGCATGGGAGGCAGTGGAAAATAGACAGTATCTGTAGGTTGGAACCTACTTTCATTGAAATGAAGACAGAAGAAATAGTGTGACAAGCTGGCGAAATGTAACATTCAGTTTTATCGCTGCATTTTGAACACTTATTCCCACAAATATGTCAGAGTTTCAAATGGACTGCTTGCATACAGTTTTCAAGAGGTGTATAATGTTGCTCTGAAATACATAATTTAAATGCCTTGTTAATAAGTCCAAATAAAATCTTTTTCTCACAAAATAAGAAGTTTCACATAATTTGATATTGAACAACTTAGCTAGCCAACTTTGCAACTAGTTGTTAGTTCTACATTTAGCTTGCAAGTGAGATGTCTAGTGTCTAGTTTGTCTGTTTTTGACACATTGGAGACAGAGATGGGGATAAGCGAAGGACAGTGTAGTGAAGTCCAAGTTATTGAGATTTTTTTTCAGGGGATTAATAAACATGTCTGTGTAACTATTAAATAAATAATGGCCTCACTCAAGTTCATACCTACACATTCCCATGTACATCAATACCTCTTTTTATGTTCTTGTTGATACAGTTTTTTACTTTTTAAATTTGGCAATGATCTAGCCATAGAATAATTAAAATTAGAAGGTTGTATGTTTTTCTCTCCAACCTAGATAGTAAACAGTTGCAATTGCAATGGAAGTAACTGTCAAAGCCATTGCTGTCACAGCCTGTGTCATAAAACATTTATTCATGACTCACACAAGCCTCGTCAACTATAGTCACCAATGGACTTTAATGGTCTTAACATTTTCTACTGCCTGAAATAGATTTTCTGTCACAGCAAAGAAAAGACAAAATGACAAAGTTTTCATTGTATAATTATGACACGCAGGTCAGCAATGGGACTTCAAATATGCAGACATGTCCCAGAGACCTCTGCTGTCTTTATCTAGAACACATCTCGGAAGTTTGGCCCCGATAAAATTACTTCACAAAGGAAACAATCTATAGTTGTTCAAGGGATTTGTTTTTTACTGAAGAAATAAGTGATACAGCCTACATATACTGTATATATATTATTTTTTTAAATTGAATAAAACTAGTACTTAATGGGGTGACGGGTCTAATGAAACATCTGTAAAGACAACAAAATGCAACTAGAAATAAACTCAAGGTTAACTATAAATGAGGCACAATATACCCAGAGATTGTGCTGAGCGGCAGTAATCAATATAGAAGAAAGAAACACTGTCCCCAAGTCTGTTAGCTGTGCAGTGAGCAGACTGCTGTGTGAATTATGAAGCCTGCTTCCTCTACATCTGTGACATTGCACTGTGTGTCATTATCATGATGATCACAATGGATCGCTAACAAAATCTAAATCAGATAAGAGCATATGACCACCTTTGCATGCCCTTTTGAACGATTTCACTGTGTTAGCACAGTTCTGAAAAGATACTTTATGATAACTGTACTTACAAAACAGACAGACAAAAGTTATAAAGTTTGATTTGATAGATTAGTGATTGGGCTATAAAAGGAGCCATCACGCAAGCCAAATCAAATGAGATATACTGTATGTATGTAAAGATTACAATTTTGTTGATGGGAGGAAAACAAGTTGACATCTGACTCACATATAGGTACATTCAGTTCTCCTACAAGATGCAAAGCCAGTTGGAGGTAAAGCGGGGTTTTTATGAAATTGCCAACCTGTCCAAAATGTTATCGGTGCCATAGACTGCACACCCCAGTGGACGTTTTTGTGTTGAAAAGTCGCTGAAACGCCATCTCGCGTTCAGGTAAAAAAACGGATAAATTTGGTTGAAAAGTGAAAGTTTTTTTAACCGACATTCTAACCGGTTAAAAAACTTTCACTAATCCCAGGAGGTCAGAGATGAGTCATCGTCTGTTGTGTGTACAATCGGAGGATCATGATGAACTGGCAATGACGCATTCTTGAGTCCAGTCAAACCCAGCATAGCCTTACTGGATTCTGAGGAACTGGCCCAAATCGTCACGTTGCAGCTTCACCTGTATTTGCCTTGGCATCAGGCGATCAGTCCGTTGTCTGAAGCAGAATATTTATTTAATCTGACAGAATGGTTAACAATACAGTTCACTCCACCTTTGGTGAAACACCCGACTCTGAGTCCGACACCCGGATTTCTGAATTGCATCAGATTTATTTTTATGCGGATACATGAATACAGGCTAATATTATAATGTGGAGGTTTCACAAGCATTGTACACTTTTCAGTTATATATGTACAGTAATGCCTTGACATACGAGTTTAATTCGTTCCGTGACCGAGCTCGTAACTCGGTTTACTCGTATATCAAATCAATTTTCCCCATTGAAATGAATTGAAATACCATTAATCCGTTCCAGCCCCCCAAAAAACACCTTAATTTCTTTGTTACGTAGTTATAAAAATGAGAAATGTATTTATAAATAATTAATACAAAACATAATACTGTCATGGTTTTCCCTTCCTTTCCTCTAATTCGACGCCTCGTCCTTTTTTCGGTCTATCAGATTTTTCTCCGCATTCCCTTGCGGGATTTTCCTTTCGCCCAGGTGATTATCTAGTTCACCTGTCGCCCGCGTCAGGAGGTATTTAAACCCCTGAGTTCCGCTTCCTGGCGCTTCTTTATCATTTCGTGCCTTCACGTATGTATGGTTGTTGTTTGTTTCCTCTGCTCGCACTTAAAAGATTGTTATTCTTTATTCGCGTAGTAGAGCTATACCCAGATAACTACTAGAAGCTCAGGGAATATAGTTTAGGTTTTTCCCTCTTTTCACTTCTCCGTTTCCACTCCCGCTCTCTTTGTTGTTAGAGGGCGTGAGCGTTATTTTATTTTCATTTGTTTCACCAGTTATCGGGCGTTATAGTCACGTTCCGAGGGTGCCTTTGTTTTTGCTGTTCTTCTGGCTATCGGTATTAGTGTCGCCCGTGTTTACGTGGCTATCCCGGTTTTACAAGGGTGTTTTTGGTTTCGGCTACGGCTGGGAGGTTTTTTCATTCTTTCTTTTCTTTCATCGCGTTTGGCTCATCGTTGTACCACTACAACGCCCTTACAAATACAAAGATAATAAAATAGAATATAAAGAAATAAATTGGTTTTATAAAGTGTATTTACCTTGGAGATCAGACGACTTGGGCTAACGGAAGATGCTGGTGGAGGTGGTGGAGGAGATAGGCGGAGGAGATTTGAAGGGCTCAAAACACTTTATCCCTAAACTTAATTGATACAACTTTGTTTTTAGTTTTTTAGTTTTTTCATGCGGGTGTTCGCTTGCTTAACTGCGCCAACTAGCGGAGGCGTCTCTAAGCTCGCTCCACTTGCTCGGCTCGTAACTCGGGTCTAGGCTCGTAAGGCGAAGCAAGAAATTGTCCGAGCAACGGCTCGTAACTCGGAATACTCGTAAGTTAGTGCACTCGTATGTCAAGGTTTTACTGTATCTGTATGATAAAGTTATTCATAAAGTATTAAGAGATGAGAAATTATAGGTTTGCCCAGAACTTATAAAAGAGAAGATGGTATTTAATACATCACATACATTGCTGTTATTTAATATTGTATTCCCCTCTCGTTCCACTCTTTGTTCCACTCAAATGCAAATAATGCACCTTCAGTCACCTGTCTTATCACTGGTGCCTACGGTGTTGCAGATTTTGCTTGTGGTTCAGAATAATAGAGGACACTACGCATGGCTATTGTGTGTACAGTTCAGGTCCTGTAATGATTAACACATTATGGCAAGGTCTTGATGATGGAAAACGAAAAAAATCATACACTCTCTTGGGAATGTAGGTTCACTGCTCTTTAAGAAAGTCACTCAACAAGACTGACAGAGAGAGGGGGAGCGAAAGAGAGATGGTAAGAAGAGAGAAGGGTAGATAGAACATAAGAAGAAACAGCAAAAGGAGAAAGCAGAAACGAGGAAGCCAATCTTTGCTAGAAAATGCTGTCTTTAATGCCAAGAGAGAAACATGAGGTAAACCTAAAGAACAAATTGCTTATTTATTTACAAATGGCTTTATTTATCATTTGAGTTTTGATGGCATTTGGTTCATTTTATGCCATTGACTTGCTTATCCAATGGTATGACAGGCATTATAATTTGTGTATTTTTTTGCTAGGGAAAATTTCACACAAAAATAAATTCATCATAGTTTCATGAAACATGCCTCAGTTAATTGAATTAGCACCCAAGTAGGTATATCAGAGAGTTTTTCCTTGCCACTGTTGCCTTAGGCTTGCTCTTGTGTGGGTTTAGGCTACTGTGTTTTCTGTGATTTGTGACAATGTTTTGTGAAATGCACTATATAAATACATTTTGACTTGATTTGATATATTGGTGAATCCCAATAGTTCTTAAATAACATGCCCAGGTAAAAAATGCGCTCAAACTTTCTTTTTTCATAGGTAATTACACAAACTAGAAGCTAAAGGAAATCTCAAATATGGTGCAAAAAGATTTTAAAAGCAGAAGGACTTCTCAGCCTACAGTATGAGCCATTTGTTATTTCCAGCAAAGATTGTCTTGCAGTTCTCTAAAGACACAGCTATTAAAACACAGCCTGAATCTCTAATATTTCTACACCACAAACCTACTGACAACAAAGGACGTTGTTTAAAAAATATATATTTTTCATATCTTTCAATGGCAATTTCAATTCTCCATAAACCAGTACTTTCAACGCTATTCTCATTCTTCCCTACATTCAATTATCTTTTAAATCTCACTGGTATTTAACCAGTGCCACATTTCCTCCTATGTCTGAGCAAGGTTCTCTGTGTCTCCCCCAGTATTGTAGAACAACAATACAGTATCTTGTATCAAAATCCCTTCTCTTCTATGCATTACTTCAATATTTTACCTGCTTTTATGCTCCAATCCTCTCATACTATATGCTAGTTTCTCCATCTCTGGCATATTTACATCCTGTATTTCCATCACAGTCATCAGACTGGTGGCCCGCTTGCTGGACAGCAGCTATAGGCAGACCTACCTTGCCACAACACTGCTCTTATGTTTTAATACCTGGGTTTTCAACAGGGGGTCCGTGGATCCCTGGGGGTCCTTGAAGGTACTGTAGGGGGTCCCTGGCCAGACGTGATATGCAATGACTATAAATTGATTTGGGAAAATATTTCAAAATATAAAACCGTTTTTTTAACTTTGAGAACTCATGATGGGGGTCCCCTGGGTGCCTTTGAGCCTGGGTGGGGTCCCTGGATCAGAAAAGGTTGAAACCCCCTGTTTTAGTATGTTGTTTAGCGCTCTGCAGGTTGCTTTTTGAATCTATAAGTTGAGCTGTGTACTCCTAATTTTTCTTTGCTCATTCCAGAGTTTTGTATAATGGTGACTTAACTGAACTGCATCTTAATTAAGGTGTCAGCATGACATACTGTATATCTGACAGTATGGACTGCACTGCCGCCAGTGTTATTGAACTGCATCTTTTTTATTATCTTGGGCCTGTAACGCATCACGCTGATGATGGTAAAGCAAATAGCTAAGTGGTCTAATCATCTTGCCTTCTAACCCTTTTGGTGTATGCCAACAGAGAACCAGTCATTAAGAATTTCCCCCTCACATGCGTCAGACCTTTTCCATTTCATTTTGAGAGCATCTGCAACCTCTATATCACAAAGGTCTGAGAGCACTTTGCACTTCTCCTCTCTTTCCTTGCCTTCAATTGTTCACTAAATACTAAATACCCCGAAGGGCAGTAATCTGAAATGTGCCCAGTTTCTTCAGTCCCAGGGCCTGTCCGCTAAGAGGTTTCTATATGTGGTGAAACAATAAGGACTTTCCCTAGTTAATACATATAATAATTGTGCTACTCACCACACCAAGGATCAAGAAACCAGGGATCAAAAAGACCAGACACACCCTGTCAGTGGTATGACATCAGGGTCACCAAACTGGTTCGTCTTGGTTGCCTCGTTGATTTGAATGACAACTGGTTTCTCTCACCTCTGGTCCTGCAATTTGAGGTGTTGTGAAGTGGAGGAGGGAAGGAGTGTCCGGAATGGAGATAGTCCTGCATATAAGGCATTGTTGATAAGATAAGCAGATAGGCAGTTTGCTCATAAACCCTCACAGAATGGTTTAGACAGCTGGAGATATCCAGTCCAGTAAAATCAGAGTGAGGTAACATAGTATCTCAGAAGTGCAGCTCAGGGTTGTGCTATTGTCTTGGAACAGGCTGGCTGGTGCACTGCAGTGGATCATATCAGTATCAGTATTGTCTTCACAGTGCCGCACCAATGATGCTGTTGACAGTGCCACTGCTTCTCCTGCTGGCTTCCCCCTCTCTGGGGGTCCCACTGAATGGCTCCATCACGAGGCCTCGAAACAAACTCCTGCTCATCTCTTTCGACGGATTCCGGTGGGACTACGACCGAGACGTGGACACCCCTAATCTGGACGGCATGGCGCTGGATGGAATCAAAGCTACTTATGTGACTCCACCGTTCGTGACCATTACCAGTCCCGCACACTTCACATTGCTGACAGGTAACAAGAAAGATGCAAGCAGAACTACCATTGTAACATTAAAGTTAATAGATTAATTATAGCTTTCAATCGTTTCAATATTTTAGAAAAAAAACTAATTGAGACTCAGGGCCAGATTTACTAAGGAAATAGTTGCCGCGCAAAAACGTTCGCTACATTGCGGCTCGGTTACGGCCACAAATACCAAAACGTTAACGGCCGATTTACCAAGACTGGTTCTATTTATGCTATAAAATACATTAAATGTCCTCAATTTGCATTTTATGTGTAGAAGACACCCATGAAAAGGTTAAGAAACAAAATGGCATGCTTAAATATCCAGATTACAAGGTGCTAAAAAGTAGATATGGAGAAACCAGACACCAGTAGCGAAAAAAACACAAGAAAAATAAAACTTAAATTTACAGATCAGGAAATAGAGGTAATGGGCAACGATGTGTACCTTCACAACGCCATATTACAGCATAGAAATACAACACCAACAGAGTGGACAAAAATGGTGACATCACATATAAAATAAATTAATTAAGGATACTAAAATGAACAGTAGAGGATGTAAAGAAAAGATGGCATGATGTGGCCTACAAAAAAAATAACTTTACAAAGTTTACAAAGGCCAAAATACACAGGTGGTGGTCCAACTAATGAAAGGATATTAGCACTGATAGAGCAACAGGTGGAGAAATTCCTGAAAAATGTGCAAGTCATGGGGGTGGAAGGAAAAGTCATGGATAACGTGTGATGAGAGAAGGCCACAGAGCATCTGGAGGTAAAACTGTAAAACTTGTATTCACAATTCATTATATACTCTACTGAAAGCATACGCGCTAATTCCAGAGCTGCGTTTCTGGACTGCTGGCTCATGACTTCAATAAAAGTCTAGCGTCCTTTAAAAAAAAAAAAAAAAAAACAACATTATTTCACATTATACCTGAAAATAAATGAGACGTGATTATGTGAAACATATTTTAAATCATGTCATAAGTGCTACGCATTAGAGGATGCATTTGTTTTAAATCCTCATCCCATGTAGCCCACAAAAAAAACTGGTTTGACTGCTGAACGGCCCCACACTATTCTCCGGCATACTGTGTGCGAGCTATAGGCTATATCAGCACAGACAAATTACCGCCTGCTTTCAAGAGTCTTGAAATTCTCACGCAAATTAATGCATTTTTTTGTAAGTCAGACAGAATACATAATTGGCCTAGTTTACATCATCTCCATCCTGTTTTAGCACATTAATTCCAGGTATACATATACATGAACATATTTAACTATGCATCAAAAAGCTTTTGTGTCAGAAAAATCAGTCGCAATACTTTAGTATATCTGGCACTCCAAGTAGAGTCAATGTAGCGCTCAATGTAGAATTTAGAACGTAATTCATTGGAAGTAATTTCCTATTATCTTATAATGTACTATTATTATGTTATTAATTCTCTCTAGGTGCAAAATTAAGTGTGAGAAATGTATTTGGCTTTACATTAGTTTAACACTCTCCATTTCTGCCCCAGACGCACATGACGTAGTTTACATACTAATCTAAATTTATAAACACAAACAATTTGCTGTGAACAATCCTCTCACTGAACGAGGGGCATTTATTATTTAACACGGGACCACAATAACAGCAAACACAACTGCAGGAACTGCAGAGAGAACCAAGCACTGTGCATTATCTCCATGTGTATGTGTCTGAGCACTGTGCATTATCTTCATGTGTATGTGTCTGAGCACTGTGCATTATCTTCATGTGTATGTGTCTGAGCACTGTACATTATCTCCATGTGTATGTGTCTGAGCACTGTGCATTATCTTCATGTGTATGTGTCTGAGCACTGTATGTGTATGTGTCTGAGCACTGTGCATTATCTTCATGTGTATGTGTCTGAGCACTGTGCATTATCTTCATGTGTATGTGTCTGAGCACTGTGCATTATCTTCATGTGTATGTGTCTGAGCACTGTGCATTATCTTCATGTGTATGTGTCTGAGCACTGTGCATTATCTTCATGTGTATGTGTCTGAGCACTGTGCATTATCTTCATGTGTATGTGTCTGAGCACTGTACATTATCTCCATGTGTATGTGTCTGAGCACTGTACATTATCTTCATGTGTATGTGTCTGAGCACTGTGCATTATCTTCATGTGTATGTGTCTGAGCACTGTGCATTATCTCCATGTGTATGTGTCTGAGCACTGTGCATTATCTTCATGTGTATGTGTCTGAGCACTGTGCATTATCTTCATGTGTATGTGTCTGAGCACTGTGCATTATCTTCATGTGTATGTGTCTGAGCACTGTGCATTATCTTCATGTGTATGTGTCTGAGCACTGTGCATTATCTTCATGTGTATGTGTCTGAGCACTGTGCATTATCTTCATGTGTATGTGTCTGAGCACTGTGCATTATCTTCATGTGTATGTGTCACTGCTATGTCATGTTACATCCTCCAGCTATTGATACATGTTGAAAGCTGTTAGCTGGAAAGGGCCGAGTTGTGGGTATGGATCACAGGTTGGAAGTACTCTGTTGCTGACTTTGTTTCAGGACGTTACATTGAGAATCACGGCGTGATCCACAACATGTGGTTCAACGTAACCACGCAAGAAAAAAAGCAATACTACATGACACAGTTTGTCAATGAGTACTGGGATAACGGCAGTCTACCAATCTGGATCACTGCTCAGAGGCAGGTAAGGTTCATGAGCGCCGCGCATCACAGTTTCTAAGCTCTTTTCTCCTTGTCAGTCCCTCTAACTATGCGTCGACTTCCCCTTACTAGGGTCTGAAGGCAGGCTCACTTCACTTCCCCGGCACTGCAGCCACCTACCAAGGTCAGAGGGTGCAGGTGAGCCAGGTAGAACCACGCTTCTATGACTACTCCAATGAGACGGAATGGCGAATGAGTATCGACACAGTGGTGGAAACCTGGTTCAGTGAGCAGGACCTGGACTTTGTCTCCCTTTACTTTGGAGAACCGGACACAATAGCACACAAATATGGTCCGGAGACAGCAGAGCGCAGGGAGATGGTGAAGCAGGTGGACCGTACAGTCGGCTATATCCGCACTGCTGCCCGAAAACACGGTCTCACCGACCGCCTCAACATCATCATCACTTCAGACCATGGCATGACCACGGTGCTGAGGAAAGACCTGGTCAAAGAGATCATCTTGTCTAAGATCCCTGGCTTCTCCTTCCGGGACATCAAGTTCCAACTGTTAGACTATGGCCCCACCGGCATGATGTTGCCCAAAGAGGGAATGCTAGACAAGGTGTACAGTGCACTGAAAGGAGGGCATCCCAACCTGCACGTCTACAAGAAGGAGGACATGCCAGGCCGACTCCACTATTCCAATAATCCTCGCATCTTGCCCCTCATACTCATTGCTGACCCTGGGTATGTCATCAATGGGGTAAGTGCATAATTTATTTAATTGTAATTGTAATTTGCAATAGGACAATTTTCAACATAATTGGCTGTTGTTGCTTTAAGCATGAAAGTATTTTATTCCTGCCAATAGAATGTTTATGCTATATTTCATCTTTCCATGAAAACGGTTTATTCAATTTTGTTGATTATCATCATAGTTCCATCATCATCACTTCTATGGTTTTATTTTAAAATCTGTTCCAAATAAATTCTTTGTTCTTCCCTTTCTTGCATCTGCAACAATCTCTCCCCATTTGCATTATGAACATTCAGCATGAAAAAAGATAAGATTTATAAGGACTTATAAATGCATGTTAAACATCTTTCAGGGCAATAAGCTGTTTGCGATGAGAAAAGAAAAACTTATCTCAGACCAGAAAGGCATCAAAGCTAAACCTGTGCTTGGGGGGGAATACTGTATTTATCCTTCCCAGTAAACAGTGGACGTCCAAGGGACGTCCCATTTTAGTCCCCTCAAAGTTATAATGTGGCGTTCCATAGGGATGTCCTAAAAACATGACTAGAACGTTATTAAAGTCCTAGAAAGGTCACTGTTTGGTTACAATATGACATTTAATTAGAATTTTTCCAGACGTTCAAGCAACGTTCCTATCCGGTTCTGATATGACGTTGTGCTCATAACATTCATGGGACATTCAGGGACGTTTCTGCAACGTCTGTTACTGGTTACAATATAATCTCTGGGACATCCACGTAATGTTTAGAAAACCCTACAAAAGACGTCAAGGCGACGTCCTGATGACATTTCGAAATGTTCAGGGGACGTCCTGGGGACCTAATTTTGTTAGCTGGGTTGTTACACCCCAAGAATGTGAAAATGCGGGTTTGATATAAGAAGATCACTATATTCACTAAAATATTCATGTTCTAAAATGTCCTATCCTGCTTTTACATTCTGTGTATTTCGTAATGCAGTCGTGCCACATGATTATGATTATATTTATTGAATACAAGATTCTAAACTGATAGCAACTTTCTAAGTGACAGTGCTTAACACATACACTGCCTGGCCAAAAAAAGTTGCGCCACCTTTAGCTTTGATTACAGCGCACGTTCATCGTTTCGACAACTTTATACAACGTCACAACATTTATTTCTGTCCAGAGTTGCATTCGTTTTTGGCCGAGATCTTGTATTGACGACGGGAGAGTCGAACCACTCCGTAAAGTCTTCTCCAGCACATTCAATGAGGTTAAGGTCAGGACTCTGCTGGCCAATTCATGTGTGAAAATTATTCCTCATGCTCCCTGAACCACTCTTTCACAATTTGAGCCTGATGAATCTTGGCATTGTCATCCTGGAATATGCCCATTGATGGAATAACCTGGTCATTCAGTACATTCAGGTACTCAGCTGACTTCATTTTATTTCTGCATAACATTGTTGAGCCTAAACCTGACCAATTGAAGCAACCCCAGATACTAACACTGCCTCCAGAGGCTTGTACAGTGGGCACTATGCATGAAGAGTGCAACGGCAATTTTTTTTTTGGCCAGGCAGTGTAGTACTAAACATGCTTACACATCATACTAATGCTATCATCTATATGACAATTCGTAAAACCAGAACGTTTACCTGCACTACTGTTACTACACAGTACACACCAAGCCAAAAAGTACATTCAGTTCATTTTTTCCAACACAATCCTTCACAGTCCTCCATATAATGACTCATATACTGATCAGTCTTCACTCACTTATTTATTTTCTCCATAGATATAACAATATATTTATAAATGGAGGATTATTTATACATATATAAAAGAGTTTACTATACCTCCATATCATTGTAACCACATCATTCACTTTCCTTATCACCCGTAACAGTGGATTTTATCAGAATATATTATCAGACAGCTTTCACACACAACCTCATGAGTTTGTGCTTGTAATTCAGCAAGCTATATACATACGAGTAGGAACCCATGGTTGGGGAAAATATGAGAAAATAAATGTCATTTTGCAAACTTGAAACTAGAAAAAAATGTTTCCCTGAAATAATGTCACTTTTTTTTTTTGCGTAGGAGGAAGTCTTGTAATGAAAACAAAATGACTTCAGAGACATAAACAGAAATCGAGCCCAATGCACAGTTCAGTTACAAGTAAGTCAGGACAGATGACTGTCAGGGGAGTAAAGGAGCCATCTGAAATGGTATGAGAAGATGATGAATTAGCAGGGTGGATGACGGTAAAATTTTAAGAATGCGCAAGCTTGTGCTGTGAGGTAGATTAGCAGGGCACAGCTTAGCACCTGCCGTTTTTGGAGTTGAAAAAACTCACAGGCATTTCAGCGGTGAACTGAGCAGCAAGAATTCTGATTTTAACTGAAGGGACAAGTTTGATACAGTCATTGTCTCCGGATAGAACCTCTGGAGGGAACGTTATGAGAAGAGCTGTTAAAAGAGCTGAAAAAGCTGCTGAAATAGATAATGCGCAGCGATAAATGTACACATGATGAGGGCCTAGATGAATGAGTGTGGTGTAGCAAAGCCTGCATTGGCAGTGTTGTGTTTTTGGCTTCAGTTTCTTAGGTCATTCCCACATTCTTGATTTCATAACCTGTAGATTATTCAGAAGATTAACATCCCTATTTAATGATCTTCTTGGAGTTATATAGCTATAGATGCTGCTAACTATCGACAGCATCACTCACAAATCCATACTGCATGATAACCTCAAAGGTCAGTCAGTAAAAGTTATGAATGCATGGGACCAAATAATTGCTAAACAACCTTTTGAAAAGGGTTTTGTGTGATATTTAACAAAAATGGAATATTAAAACATGCAGGAATAACTCCTAATTCAATTAAGGTTCAGGTGTATAGAGTATTTCACCACTGGCATTACAAAGTAACCTCTTTTTTTCCCAAATGCATTGGATGACTCCACACTTAATTTAATTTATCTAAAACGGAACAGTGATTCAGACGCTTAAATGACATACTGAACTCATAATCAGCAAGCATGGATTCAGGGTATCTTCCTTTCTTTTTGAGTCAATATCGCCCTCTGCTGTAATTTAGAAATAATGCATGTTTGCACACTGAGCATGAGTTAATAACAAAGTATAAAACCAATAAGTAACCACTATAACAATATTACATACCACAACACATTTTTATGTTACTTTATTAAGCCTATTCAAGCTTTGCCATGCGATTAAATGCTACTGTAAAATCTGGTGCAACCACTAACATGGACATGGCGATTTCAACAATCACTCCTATGTTGTTTAGTAATATTTCTTGAATGGTAAACACTGAAAGTGTTAAACGTATTTTGTGGCTCCGTGCTTTTTATATGGTAGGCTTCCATTATTCCATATTTAAAATCCATTTGTTTTGATAAATTGGTGTTGTGCTTCTTCTGTCGTCAACATCCGCCAGCTGCTATCTACAATATCATTCACAAATCTGTCACACGTTGCTCCAGTCACTTTATTCACTCTTTAAAAATGTTTTTTTATTATTAGTTAAAGGAATACTTACAAACCGAAAAGACTAAATGAAGCCTAATTTCGATATAGCTTATATAATTTATATTAAGATGCAGACTGCTTGTGTCATGGGCAGGGAGAAAGAACACACATTCACAGCATATTCTTGGGATTGGAGGGAGAAAAAAGTGAAGTTTTATTTATTGGTTTTTGATGTTTTTAATCAACGTTAAAATTAACCATTAGCTACCTGCACATGCTCTGAGGGGTCCTGTGGAAATGTTTTAAAAAGCTGGGCATTATATATAAAGTACCAGGCTGCTATTCTCTCACATGCTAAACCGTAAAACACCTTGTAAAATTTGAAATTGCATTGAAGTAACCATTTAAATTTATAACTACAAGTTTAGGTAAAACGAAGTGGGTGAACAGTTACTGACATTCCATTTAAACTACAAAAACAATCTATGTTGTTTTTCCAGCTGTTCCCAGTGCAATACAGCAAGGGGGAGCATGGCTTCGACAACCAAGCTATGGATATGAAGGCCTTTTTCAGAGCAGTGGGGCCTAATTTTCACAAGAACCTGGTGGTGGGACCATTCGAAACAGTGAGCGTGTACCCCCTAATGTGCCACTTATTGGGCATTACACCTGAAACCAACGATGGGTCTTTAGATGACACCCGGCACATGCTAATCAACTCTGAAGCTACAGGCACTAATGAAGGTAAGTTTAAACAAGAACAAAAGCAAAATCATACAAGTAAAAACCATGTTCTTCATGGAAGAGAATGTCACTTCACCCCATTTTAGCACTGTAATGTGAGAGTGGATGCTCAAGTTTGGCCTAACACCTGTTAGATAAAAATCCCAGAGACAAAGAGTAAAAGTTTACAAAGATCACAATCAACTTTGATTTTGGGTATTTAATGACAGCCCTTTTTTTGCTTTATCTAATGTTGGAGATCACCCACAAAAGTCAACTCACTGAAGTTTTAAGTATAGTTGATCCTAAACCAAAAATATGTTTCTATTGAATGCTACCATCTCTCTTTTTTTTAACTGCTCAGCTTGTCCGTCACTGGGCACTTTTGACACTTGCTTTCCAGTATAAAAGGGACTGTGAATGATTTTGATCTGAAAAGCACGGGGAAGACTCATTTGACATTTCTGGCAGGATACCTAGCAGAACTGATTGACAAAAGACAGATACACACATCATCCACTGCCGCAGTGCCCTGTGAACGAAGGCAATGGGCTTAAACAATGGCGCTGCTGCTGGATTATGGAATATTTCATTTTCTCTTACATGTTTTTTCCCCAATGTGTTTCGTTTGTTTCAGATTCTAAGAGTATCTGGTCTAACATCTTCATTGGTTTGGCAGTAGTGGCTGGGATTTTGGTTGCAGCTGGCACAGGGATCATATGTTTTTCCACATGCAAACGAAAAAAAGACAGTTTGATGTAAGACACCTTTTTTTTTTAAATGCAACGTACACTGTAGCTAGAAACAATTCACTCAGTGAATTGATTTGGAAATGTGAACTACATATGCTATGTATAAGTGCTATACTGAAATACTGGCTGAATAGTTTGAGTATAAATGTACCCTGCTTCAGAGTGTGAACAAGTGTTACACAAGAGTGTAAATAATTTTGATACATAGAATAATACATGCATTAAGCTTGTCTCCTTTTACTTTTTTAGATCCAAAGAAGATTTGATGACAAAAGAAACATCATTCTGAGAGGACTGTTGTAAAGAGCAACTGCAGTCAGAAGGGTGGTCAGTTTATCAGTCAAAATATATGTTAAATTTACATATCAAAATAAGAAAATGCATCACTGCAGCATAAGACTCAAACATGTCCAATGAATTTATATTGATTGAAAAGGTTGGACACTTATTTTTATTAATTTAAAGAAGAGACCCTTTTTAATTACTCGATACTCATTTTTACAAATGATTGCAGGTAAGGAATTGGATCAAATCTGTTACTCCAAAAAACTTTCCAAACTTCCCAGAAACACTATTTGAAAAACTAATGATCGAATATTTCTCAATAAAGGGATTAATAGCAAAATTATACAACACCATAAATAATCATATACAAAAAATATATAAATGGGAAAGGGATGTTCAGCAGGAATATTCCGTTAAAAAATGGGAAAGCCTCTTACAGAATTCACAAATATTTCTGTAGAAAAACAAATACAAAACACAGAACGATCCAATTCAGTATTCTGCATTCATCATTTACTATACCCCATATAGAGTGCATCTGTTTTATCATAATACCGTTGATAAATAGGTATGCTATGCAAAACGCAGATCTTATACATATGTTTTGGGGATGTAAAGAGTTGGACTACTTTTGGAATTGTATTATAGGCATGTGTCAAAAGCATTAAAAAAATAAATTCACAAGAATCTATGCATATCAGTATTGGGAGATGTTGAAATGTTGAATGATTTTTGCAAAGTTGGAAAGAAACTGATTTTATTAGCTATGACTGCAGCAAAAAGTGTATACTAATTAATTGGAAATCAAAATGGCCACCCCCCAATGGGGGAATTAACTTTTATGAGATTGCACCCGTAAAAAATTGCGTATGCCATGAAAAGTAAACGTCAGCAATATGCACAAGGATGGAGTGAAATTATTGATTGCATTCCAACCGTAAATACAAACGTTGAGGATTTAACTAAATTGTGTATTATTATTATTATTACTTTAAAAAAACAAATATATATATATATATATATATATATATATATATATATTACTGTGATATTAGTATGTTATGTACTTGAGATTTGTAAAGATATGATTGATCATGTTTACTACTTTGTTATGTAAGAAAAAAATAAAAAAATAAATTAAATACAGACAATATAAATATATAAATACATAAATTCAAGAGAGACGTTGACTGGCTGCAACATGTGTGATAAAGTAATATATGCATTGCATCAAGGTTCAAAAAGTTCCAGGCAGTTGCTGTTCAGTTTATCAAATGCCTTTAAATGCTATCCAAGCAGAAAAACAGCTGACTATATAGACAGCTGAAACTTTGTTGGCAGGAGAAAGCCTAAGCTAATATGAATAAATGAATACTGATACTGCATGGCGGGCCTTCTTCATTCATTTAAGCTGAAGTAGAGATCAATGATGGCAAGGTCTCACAGTTAGCATGTCTTTGTTTTCACAGACTGTTAAACCATTCCACACGCTATCAAAGTATTAGTTCAATATGAACCATAAGAAAAACGGCAAAGTGTCTCAATAATATGTACATGTAAATAATATGTAAAATGTCTTAATAATTGTAGTCTTGCAAACAAAGCAGGCACCGGAACGTTTTGCTACGAGGAATCAGTTCACATATTACATGAGATATTGTATTCATTTGGTTTTATTCTGTATTGTTAACTGCACTTTTTAAAAAATACATTTTTTAAAATAAGTAAAACAGATGAACATTTCACATCTTTCAAATGTTTTTTTAAAATTTTCTAATGAAACGTTTTCCTTTAACTTCAGGCATCCTACATCTGTTGACCACAGACATGCACTACAGATTAATGCTCTCCTTTCCATGTAATACTTCACCAATTACCAATCAGCATCAACAATGTGCCTTTGATTTTTTTTTATGGGGCTTAATGAGTCAAAAGGCACCATTCCACTCAAAGAAATCTAAACTCACTTTTAACTCAAGAAATACAAAGATAACTTGAAGATTATCCTATATATTTTAGCTCAAGAATGTGCTTTTGTCCATCATAATGAATCTATCTTTTATACCACAAGAACAAATAGCAGAAGTTCACTTACTGTTTACATGGCCATCAAATACCAGTTTATCCCTTCAGTAGCAAAATTAATTCCTTTAAAATAATGATGGAACATGACTCTGTTTGCAAATGTCTTAAGTCTTAATATCCTCTTTCATACTGTCAGGAATCCTTAAGCACATTCTATCATATGATTCACACTGTTTCCTAGTAAGCACTCAAAATCTATTTAAATTTCAAGAATGCACAGGGAGAGTGATGTAAAAATCCATATAGAGGTTAAGGTGAAAATATGTAGGTCACATTTTACCTGAAATTGGGAATTAAAACTAGAAAGTTCATTAAAAACATTATCATCAAACATGAAGAGTTTCATTTTCCACTTACAAAAGCTTCCTTTGTTATGAACAAGATTCACCTTCAAATGTGGACAGTTGTTAGGTGGCTGTTGCCGGCCTGGACGTGAAAGTGTGAAACAGGGTCCAAATGCACGACTCTTGAGATGTCTGTTTCGCCGGATAAATCATCTTGCGGTACCACGGCCACAGCAGTACTGTGCGCCACAACAACGCCTCAGGGGATAACCTAGTTTTTTGCGAATGTACAAATTGGACTTTGTATTACATTGCTGGAGCTATTGAGAAACCCTGGAGCGGATGGCATTTGAAGTTAAACAATTGTACCGTACAGAATGAGGCACAAAATAACCAGGGGTTGCGCTGAGTGGCAGTAATCCACATGGCTGAGTCCCAGCCTGTGAGGAGGTATGCAGTGAGCATCAGGCTTCTGGGTCCATTCTAAAGCATGAATGAATTCCTCTGCATCTGCCACCTACCTTCACATTATATGGATGAGTCATCAGCAAACACTACATTAGACAGATAGGGAACCAAACAAATTAATCCAAACAGATTGATTGGGCTTTTGGATTGATTTCAATATGCATGCTCTGAAGAGTAACCTCAGAAAAACAGATTATTTTCAACACTAAATACAAATAGCATAAACAAGACCATCATTTTATATTTTATTTTCTCAACTGAGCCATATCGCAAGCCAAAGCTATATCCATATCGCACTGCCTAAGATACTTTATGATAAGATAAGGAAGATGATAAGATAAGAATAAGATGTACAATCCATTTTATGAATGAAGAGTTTGCTCAGGCAGCTGGAGAGTGTCCAGCAGTGTATTGTCCACAGCGCTTGTCCGAAATTTGTGATCAAAATAAATTCTATTTGTTTTCTCAATTCCTATTTAACAAAATTATCTCATTAACAATGTAAACGGGGTGGCAGGTGAAATGAGCATCATGCAATTTCTAGTCAGATCATTTTTAATTGAACATTTTTATCTTTCACTTGTCCCTTCGGATAAATGGATGGAAAATTGTACTTGTCCAACCAAATAAACATACTTGTCCTTATTCAAGCCCAAATGTCAAGCCCTGGTCCAGTCCAGTAAAATCAGAGTGAGGTGACAGAGTATCTCAGAAGTGCAGCTCAGGGTTGTGCTATTGTCTTAGAACAGGGTGTCTGGCGCATTACAGTGTATCATATCAGTATACAGTATATCAGTATTGTCTGCACACTGCTGCACCAATGATGCTGTTGACAGTGTAGCTGCTCCTGGTTTCCCCCTCTCTGGGGGCCCCACTAAGTGGCCCCATCACGAGACCCCATAAACAAACTCCAGCTCATCTCCTTCAACGGATTCCGGTGGGACTACGACCGAGATGCGGACACCCCTAATCTGGATGTCATGGCCCTGTGTCAAGTCAAAGCCATTTTTGTGAACTAGTCCTGCACACATCAAGTTGTTGCTAGTTTTCAAGAAAGATGCAAACAGAGCTAGTAGGAATATTATTTAGATAACATGTTAATGAATTATGCAAACAGAAAATCTGTTCAAATAAAACATGATACTTAAAAATTGTGGTTCATTAAAGTATATTATAGCTGAATACAGTATGTACTCAAAAGACCTATGAATGTATTGCCATGGTATTCAAGAATGCAACTATGATGGAATTTATATGTAAGCTAAAACTTTGACAAAGGCCAAATCATGATGAGTGTTTTCAATATCATTCATAAATTTGGGAATTGATTTACAATGTAACAGTATTAACAAATATATATTTGTCCTATATATTAATGTGGTTGTTACCAAAATGTGTTGAAGTAATACATTAGGATATTAAATCACTATTAACAGATCATTGAGATAACTCACGTCTTCTTTCTTTCTAAAACTTTTAAATAACACATATTTTCAAGCTATATTGTTTAGCCAAGATAATATATGGAGGTTTGTTGCAGCCGATTAAAATAGTTAATATTATTCTATCACCAAAATGTATGATTTTAGTTGGTATTGAGCTCTACTTGGATGAAAATATGAATAAAAACCTAGATTCCAGGTAATGTTCTTCTACTGCACTGAATCAAAAATGCTAATATTGGCACCACTGCCGAAGGCAGGTAGCAGAGAAAGATGAATGACCGTGGAATATTGTAAATGCCAGCTGGTGCTAATAATATATTGTGTGGGTATAGCCAGCTAGCTACTGTAGGTACCTTGATGTAGTTAGAAAGATATATACAATTAGAAATACAAGATGTAGGACTGCTGGGGGGCTCATTCAGTTAAAGGCACCAGGGTACGGTGCATGTATGAGCCCCACGGTTTCGGATCGAAACCGGATCGTGCCAGTGCCAACTGTAGCCGGTAGCTCCACAGGGCAATGTGCAATTGGTGATTGCATCGCCCAGGGTATGGTCAGGTATTCAGTCAGTTAGGGTTCCGCGTTTCATCACCCTCTAGTGACCCCCGCTGGTTGATCAGGTGCCTGTGGGCTGCATGTCAAAGCCGCCTAGGAAAGGTCCTCCTCTGAGCTCAGCTGTAGTCTGCGGTGTGTAAAGAAGCAGCTGGCGACACAATGTGGTTTGGAGAACCGCGGTTGTCTAAACTCTCCCGAATCGGCAGTGGGGCTTGTGCATGAATGCAGCTGCAATTGTATATTGGCCATACCAAATTAGAGTGGGAATTGGACATACTCAGACCATGTTTGGCACCAAAATAAATAAAAAATAAACAAATAAAAATTAAATTAAAAATAAAGATATAAAGGCTTAATAAAAAATAAATACATATATTGCTAACCATTTGCTATACTTCCCATGCCTTGTTGCCAGGTTGTGGGTGTATAAAACATATGCCAAAAAAACCCTGATTAGCTATAAGAAAAGATAACATTTACCAATATAAACAGACTAGAAATAATGGGTAAAATAGTCAAATCGGGACAAAGCCTAGTACTAGCATTCCGTTGCTGAATATTTTTTTGAATGAGTTTTATTTCGCCTGAAGTTTTCATAGATCTTCAATGCAGAAATATGTGAAACAGACAAGGTCAATGGAGGCTATATTAAAGATATGCATTTTAGCCTGCACACTTGTCCTTGTGGAAGATGTGCATACGTGCCCCTTCCCAAAGGGCAAAATGTGAGAAAAAAACTGTACACAAAAATCTTTTTTTAAAGGGATATTCTTATAGTCAGAAAGCAACAGTTCAGTGTATGAGCCTTTATATGACATCAACACAGTATCAGTGTCTTTTTTATAGTCACACGCTTGTTATACAACAGGTTTACCTCTAAATCTGCAGTGATCACAATACTGATTAAAGCTCTTGTGACATAAAAAAGGAGCTACTGTATATAATATATGTAACAGCGCTGAATGGAGACAAAACTCACAATATCAAGGGTTTCAAATTCAAAACAATTTAACAATGATCCTCAACATATGCTTCGACATAACCACACAAGACAAAAAGCAATACTACACGTCACAGCTTGTCGATGAGTACTGGGATAACGGCTGTCTACCAATCTGGAACACTGCTCAGAGTCGGGTGAATTATCCATCCAAAGCATCCAAAAATTCTCTTCAATCTACTGGATACTTTTTTCAGAACCACACAATCCTCTACCATTATAAACTATAATGACTCCAGTCAAATTAATTATGAGTACATTATGTTATTATGTTAGTGGTATGTGTGTTATTATTGCTTTACATTAGGTATATCTTTCATCTAATTTATATTTGTGGACATTTAACTTGGAAAGCTGCGGATAATAAAACGGTCAACTTTAAATACTAATAGTAAAAATAGTAATTATGCATCAGCTGTCGATTTTAGACCATGTTTTTCTCTGCCCCTTCGACTGTAGGATCTGAAATCAGGCTCGATTAACTTCCCTGCCACCTACCAAAGTGAGAGGGTGCAAGTGAGCCAGGTAGAGCCAAGCTTTTCTGACCACTCCAATGAGACAGAATGGTGAATGAATATCAAAAAGTTAATGGGGACCTGGTTCAGTGAACAGGACCTGAGGCATCACTTATAAAAATAAAATGTACGCACATATTTGATCCTAATTGTTCTCTTCCCCTTTTGTGGTCATACAAGAAAATGTCTTGCATTCTTACTTAAAATGTAGGTACATGCAATGCTAAGACAATGCATAAAAGATGTTGCGGTGCTGAACATGATGGAAACTGTTGTGGAGCGATGCATAAAATTTTATACTATGACGTTTTCTGATTGTTTGTATATTTGCAATCAAGGATGGAAACACTAACCAAAATGTGCATGTCGATATAACAGTGCCTAAAGTATACCACCATTGTATTTCCATTAAAATCTGACACACTGGTCATATAGGGTCTACTGAGGGGAGAATAATTGATTATCTGGTGCAAATAAATATGACTTGTGTGTTATTGATTGTAACTTTTCAAGATAATTAGTCATTTGAAGTAACAGCACGTGAAAATGATTATATATAATCTGTTCTCACTCAGGTTAACGACTACCATTGGCTATGTAAAAAAACACAAAGCGTAGAGACACAGCGTAATGGAATACTGTACACTCCTGTTGTGAGCTGGGTACTTTTTTTAAAGTGTAATATGCACTTTGTCATTTACATACTCTGCATCACACCAATATATTTTTGTTTATACACGTTTTTTTTGGAAAATGTTTGAAGCAAGACTTCTTTTTTAAGCATTTATTGTCATGGGTTGTGGCTTTCTTCCCTCGTTTGCTACGGTTTTCTTTCTCTCTGATCTATCAGATTTTTTCCGCGTTCCATCTCGGGGCTTTGCTCTTCCCCGCTAATTATTTATTTAACCTGTTTCCCTACCTGTTAGGTAATTAAGCCTCTCGCTTCCGCTTCCGGATGCTTCGTTATCATTTTGTGCCTTTATGAAGTCAGGGTTAGTCATTTCTGGTCTCGCTGCAGTTTAAGAAAAAAATGTTTTCTTTGTTTTTCGCAGCTTTAGACATTTCTGGCCTTGAAGCCAAGGGAATTCGTTTTTTTGTTCCCTTTTCTCTTTTCCTCTACGCTTCCACTCTCGTTTCTGAGGGTGTGAGTTTTATTTTTATTTAGTTTATTTCACCAGTTATCGGGCGTTATAGTCACGTCCCGAAGGTGCCTCGGTTTTCCTTTAATCCTCTCGCTACTTTATTTAGTGGTGGCTATTCTGAGTCTCTTCTCTGCCCGTGTTTATGAGGCAAGCCCGTTTTATAGGGGTGTGTTATTGTTTGGCTACGGCCAGGAATTTTATATTCCTTTTTTCTTTGTCGCGTTTGGCTCATCGTTATTCTGCACAAACCTTCACATTTATAGCCAACAAGTTGTATGCATAAGCCCCAACATGACTTTGCATATAGAGAAGGTTGCAATCTATAACATGAATTCTCTACATTAAAGATTCCCTAAATTAAATACTGTGTCACAGTATATGTTTCTTTCAATGTTTCAATGTTTTCCACTGTTACCAGTTCAATTCTACAAAGAACAGCATTGATTTCACAAACAGACTTTGGATATGCATCCTTTTTCAGTGGGGCCCAATTTACACAAAAACCTGGTGGTGGGACCATTTGAAACAGTGATTGTGTCAGGGCTGTTTCTAGACTGCTTTGATTGGGGGGGGCATGAAGAGATATTGGTGGGGCACAAGGGTGGGATGAAGTAGAGGGGGGTCTGGGGGTCCTCTCCCAAAAAAATTTGAGCCTTTTAAAACTAATTTCCTGCATTTCTACACAACCTCACACAGGGCACAATGTTTAATATAATTATTTTGAAGATTTTTTTCCCCCAAAGCCCTAGATGAGATTTGAGATGCTTTAATATAAAGCTAAAGTAGAGGCTAATCAGTATATTAGTAGATAAAATAATTGTATTACATTTTAAACCCACCTCCACCCCCCTCATTAACAACTTTATTTATGCCCAATAATACCAAATCATTATCTAATCTTATATAGAAACAAGTATATTAAAGATGAGCTATATTCCTTCATCATTTCAGTCTATTTGTGCTATTTTTCATACCTACCCTCTTTTTTATGCCTGAGACGCCGGGGGGGGGGGGCTTGCCTCTATTGACGGCTGCCGTTTTGCCATCAGAGTAAGAGAGAGAGAGAGACCGATATGATACGTGTATTTTAATATATGTTAAATATTCCAAAGTTTGAGGAAAGTATAGGGCTGACTAGCCAACACGCAGCAGTAGGCTAGCTAACACACACACACACACACACACACGGGCAGCTAATGCAATGCTGCAGATGTTTTGCAGAATCGCAGCTATAACAACTAGGCTAGATGCAACATGTAATCAATCTATTTTAAATCAAATCTCCCAAACAGAGACTCTCGACACTATCCTCAACTCACCGAGTAAACTAGGCTAGCGAATATTTCTAAGCAATGCGTAACAGTTACAGTTATCAAGAAGAGACAACATAGATTGATTAAAAAAAACTGACCTCTTTCTCTCTCGCTGTGTCTCCATGTGTTATATAGCCAAACCAACCAATCAAATATTTAAAAAATATATTATTTTGATGTAGCATTTTTATGATTGGCCGAATTGTCTGTAGCTCGAATAGCCAACGTAGCGCCGACTTCATGTTGTCGGATAAAAAAAATTCTGGATTTGGGTTTGGGGGATTTGCCATTGCCCCCCCCAACCCCCCCCCTTGGATACGGCCCTGGATTGTGTACCCCCTAATGTGCCTCCGACTGGACATAAAACATGAAACCAACAATGGGTCCACCCAGCACATGTTAGTCTGCTCTGAGGACACCCATGAAGCTCAGTATAAACTAGAACAGCAAGAGAAAAATCCCGCCTCTCTGAAGGTTTCAAGAATAACTTATTGGAGTTAATTATGTTATTTCCATCGTAAGTGATCATAGCTTATTCCTGCAGCAAGGTCGAATTAACCTCAGACATTCTGTTTTTTTTACCCCCACTAAATTGCAAAACATATTCATGTCCTTCAACGTATAAAAATACCTTCCTTTGATCCAACCTGAACCAAAGTTAGCCTCTATTGACGCACTATTCCTTGATGCTGTCTGTCATTTGATTATTCCTACCTCAGCCTTTTACAATCTTAACGAAACTGTCAGATGTAAAGCTAATATTATATCTGACAGTAGTTTTCACAACCAATACTATTTAGAAAAGTACTTGGGAAATGTATGCCTATCTACTGTTTTTGAGATTCAGAAACAGTTCTGTCCAGAAAGAATTAAGACTTAAAAATCAGCAAGCAGGTTTCTTGGACAATACTTATACGTGACTTGCAAATGTCTTTTATCAACTCCTTCCAACATTGTTATTTGCATAACTTGTGGTGTCTGCCGTTTGCTCTTAGATCTAGTGAATGGTAAAGAAGAAAATAGTCAGTGTATTAATTTTCTGTTATAGAAACAGTCTAGACTACCTGAACAGGCAATTTTCCTGGTCTTACACTGGACTGTACTCACTAATCAAAAAGTGGAATAAAGTATTTTTTACCTATGACATGTGTTGCCGTATGGGGGCACTGAATAATAATTGCTGCTGTGACAAATTTTGATTATAATGCTTTTGAAATATTTTGCAAAGCCTGTGCATGCAATTCAACTTTATATGAACTATTATAATTATGATTGTCTATTTTTTTTATGCAAGCTACCAATAAGCACTTCACTGTTGTATTGAAGTGATGAATTGTGCTGTGCTATTCAAAGGGAATACATCTTTTTACTACCGGACAGAAACCCTTAAAAGATGGACTTACTCACTGCAGATACATTCACAATAGTCTTATAAAACAACATAAATACATGCTGCGCTGTCTTTGGACTTCAAATCCAATTTTTCTTACTGGAAAGCTCTTTACCGATCCGGGAGTGCAGGCAATCTTCAATAGGCAATCAGGGGAGGGAAGGAGAAGACAATGCGGGAGAGGAGTGAAACTGGGAAGGTTGACGCAGTTTGTGCTCCGTTTCAACAGTGTAGAGAGACCGCAACACTGCGTGTATGGAGGAAAGTCATGGAGGCGGAGTTTGTGTGTTGGACAGCTTAATGACACTGACACGGGACAGCGGGGGCTATATTGTAATCATGGCTGTATTCCACTTTAATTCACTTAATTCGTTTGATTAATGCAATGATTATATTGAATGTCTTTATTTGATATGTTTGTATGTGTGTTGTGGGTCTGCCCCACTGTCTATGTCTTTTTTGTTGTTGCTGGTGGCTACAACTGAAGTTCCCTAATAGAAAAATAAAATGTATTCTATTTACTTGAATAGTAAATTGTTCACTTCTGTTACAGGCACAGTGAGTGTCCAGGTGACAGTGGCTGGATTTGAGACTTTGGCATTTCTGCCAGGGATTTACATTTAATTTTATTTAGCAAACAAAAAAAGCTCAGCTGAGGTATGTAAATGGAGCAACCTATCCACAACGTTTCACAAAACTAATTGCAATTAAGTGTAGTGTATTGAATCTAATAAACTAATTTCACATAATGTCGTGTACATAAATTTACGTGTAGCTACGTGTACATACATTTATACTATTTTGCTTCAGCTTGCAGGAAATTGTATATTCAGATAAAAAACAACCCTAGTAAGAAACGCATGTCTAAGAGTGTAATATCTGGACATGAAGTTACTTACAGGAGACTGACACCTCATATGAACATGAATTGCCAACTCTTGGAGCAAACCCTTATCAAGAAATAACATTTTTACATAAAATACTTTTTTCTTTTCATTTTTTATTGCACTTCTTGTTTTGGTATATCAGTCGTCAGTCATCGTTGTTTTTAGGAATACATACAGTGAGCACCATTATTCATTGAACAGTGACACATTTTTTGTTATTTTTGCTATGTACTCTAGCACTTTAAGTTTGGAAGGATACAATAAAAATGAGGTTGAAGTGCAGACTGTGCAGACTAATTTGAGAGTATTTTCATCCATATCGGATGAACCGTTTATAAATGATAAAACCTTTTGTACATAGTCAAAAAATAGTCAGACATCAAAAAATATTGGACAGTTTAACATAATGTAGAATAAGGTAATTACTTTAATTGACTCTTGATATCTTATTTTCTGGTACTCCTACAAGGGATACTATATAACCTCTCTGCATTTGAATGGATCTCTATGGGACTGGGGGTGGGGGACTAGATTGATGGCCCTGTCACACTATTGCGTATGAGAGAAACGTATGACTTGCGTATGTAAATTCATAAAATAATTTTCATACGCACAAAAAGCCCTTGAAAATACAGAATTGTTCGGATACTTACCGTATTGAACCTATGAGTAGCATATGAGTAGCGGATCGCCAGCATATGGCCAGCGTAATCTGGGTATGGCTAGCGTATGAGTAGCGTATGAACTGCGCATGTCCATCGTACCGCTATCACGTGACAAATTGCCTATATAACCGGCGGCCTTTCCACATTCTCGGTTCTCAGGATGGGGAACGCAACACACCACCACAACCAGGAAAGAAGTATTGACTCTTTAATGACTGTAGGCTATTACTCAGAGGGTATGCAACATGGTTGAAAAGGACATGATGGCAATAAGCACCGTTGACGGTGAGGGATTTCAAGAGCTAATAAACAGGCTGTGCACACGACTCACTCCCGACCACGTAGATATGCTTAAATGTTCTTGAATAAAAATAAGTAGGTCTATCTAGTATGCATATGAGGAACCTATTCAAAACATAATAGCCTATGTTTTAAGTTGACTGTTCTAGGCTAGGTCTACTAGTTTAACTGTCGCCTTTCAATTTCAAGAGCGATTATGTTAATGCTGCAAGTGCCTAGCGGAGCAACGGTTTCGCTTGCAACAGATGAGACGGAGCGCAATTTCTTTTCTGTTAAAGTAGCCTATACACGCCTTCATATTCTATGTTTGTTATGCTACAATAATGCCTGTTTCTCAAATGTTACAATAAATCTTTGATTGAGGAATATAACATGCATTTTGTATTAAGCTATATTTAGCTTTTATGTTATCAATTAATCGACGATTGTTTGTTAAGGTTAACAACTATCGATGAAGGAAATTCCTTAAAATTTGCATCCCTACTATGTACCATTATTACCATTATTACCATGTGCCATTATTAAGGATCAGTTGATCATATGAATAAAAGTTTTTTAAACTTACTTCTGGTGTTTTCCATACTTTTATAATACATCAAATGATATGTAATTTATAAGTACCCCTGACCCCTAGAATAATAAACTGCACTTTACACTTGACTTTAAACTATACAATTGTTCTAAATCATTACATTACATTATAGGCATTTAGCAGACGCTCTTATCCAGAGCGACTTACATACTTCTTGTCCTGTCTTGCCATGGAACTGCACCTGCACCTGAGTTGGCCCAGTGCTTCAGGAGGTTCCTCTGCTTCTTTCAATCGTCAGGCATACGCCAAGATGTCTATATACATTGCAGATACGTCAGACATACGTTAGAAGTACGTTACTCATGCGCTATCAATGCGCTATCAATACCCTAGCTGTACGGTACACCTTCATGTCAGTGTATGACCAGCCTACTCGACCTATGAGTAACGTACCTCTAGCGTAATTCAAGCGTATTCAGCGTATGCCTAGCGTATGCTTAGCGTATAAACCATATGTCCGAAAACGCACAAAATTTGTAAGCATGCTTAAAAAACCTTTTGTGCATCGCCGTATGCCAGCGTATGCCACCGTATGCGACCGTGCTTGAAACGTATACAACCTATGCCTAACGTACCCCTAGCGTATGTCAGCGTATATCAGCGTATGAGTGATATTGTTCATACGCTGGCATACTCTAGTACGATACGCAATAGTGTGACAGGGCCATAAGCTGTAAATTACACTGGAACAGTATGGAACACATGGTTGGCAAAGTGGCTCGAAGTCATCAAGGGTCTGACGTATCAAACAAGTCATAAACCATCACTCTGCTGCCAGATATGCAGTAGATATGGATGGATAACTTGAAGAGTTTCTTCTCCGGACTTATTTTTCCACAGTTCAATAGGAACATTTGTCAGGAAAAACAACCCTTAAAGTGATCCATCCATATCTACTGCATATCTGGCAGAGTGATGGTTTGAGGCTCGTTTTTATTACCTCAGACCCTTGATGACTTACAACCATTTCACCAACCATGTATGTATTCCATATTGTTCCAGCATAATTGACAGCTAAATCTAGTGCCACCCCCCAATTCCCATAGAGATCCATTCAAATGCAGAGACATTTAGTACTGCTTGTAAGAGTACCAGAAAATAAGATATCAAGAGTCTTTTGATGTTGTTGGGTCACAGACATCAGGAAGTCATGGCATGCAAAGTATATGCGACCAAATATAAAAAAATGTATACTTTATTTTATAGAGATCAATTCAAATGCAGAGGAGTTATAGTATCGCTTGTAAGTGTACCAAAAAATAAGATATCAAGTGTCTTTTGATATTGTTGGGTCACAGACATCAAGAATTATGTTAAATTGTCCAATATTCTTTGATGCCCGATAATGGGGGGGGGGGGGCTATGTACAAAAAATTCTATAATTTCTAAACGCTTCATCCGATATGGATGAATATACCTCAAATGACATTGTATTCTTTAAAACTCAAAGTGCTAGAGTACAAAACCAAAATAACAAAAAATGTGTCACTGTACAATTAATTATGGTGCTCACTGATACCTCAAACAAGCCTCAAATCATTTACCTGTGGAATGTTCCAAACAGGTGTTTTTTTAACTTCCCAGTTTTTCTTTTACCCCTGTCCCAACTTTTTTGGAATGTGTTGCAGGCATCAAATTCAGAATTAACATACATTTACAAAAGTCAATAAAGTTGATAAGGTAAAACATTAAATATCTCTTCAATTAAATATATGTAAAAGTTAATTTACAAATCACTGCTTTCTGCTTTTATGTGCATCACAAACAAAGGTAGTTAATGAGATACAGGGAGCACCTTTCACTCAATGAGGTCTTGGGAGGCCGTTTGGTGTGAGAGGGAGGACACCACACGGCCTTCGTTTAAAACGGTCAGAAATGTTAGTGAGTGAGTCAAGCTTAGAGTGTAAGGCTTGGATGTGTCTGGAGCGAATTAGAACCACTCCCGCAGTGATGATCCAGTGATGATCCATCACTCTGCTGCCAGATATGCAGTAGATATGGATGGATCACTTTAAGGGTTGTTTCTCCTGACAAATTTTCCTATTGAACTCTATGAAAAAATAAGTCAAGAGAAGAAACCATTCAAGTTATCCATCCATTTCTACTGTATTTATGGCAGCAGAGTGATGGTTTAAGGCTTGTTTGATACGTCAGACCCTTGATGACTTACAGCCATTTAGCCAACCGTGTGTTCCATACTATTCCAGTGTAATTTACAGCTAAATCTAGTGCCACCCCCCAATTCCCATAGAGATCCATTCAAATGCAGAGACATTTAGTATCGCTTGTAAGAGTACCAGAAAATAAGATATCAAGAGTCTTTTGATATTGTTGGGTCACAGACATCAGGAAGTCATGGCATGCAAAGTATATGCAACCAAATATAAAAAATGTATACTTTATTTTATTAATAAATGCAGGGGTGCCAATAATTGTGGCCAACGTGGTTTTGTTAAAAATGTATTATTTCTTGATGAGGGATTTTTTTTTCTCATAATAAATGAACGTCAATTAAAGAATAGATTTTTTTCTTTTTTTCAGTGTGAGATTAAGCTAATTCACCAAACAGTTAATTTTTATAACCCTTTTCACTCATCTTTACCAGGGAAACCAACAAATTTGAGCACGTCTGTATATGGGAATGGCACTGCCAAGATTATAGGCTAAATTACTTTGTGAGGGCTGAACCGTGGTAGTTGTAGAAGATTGTACAATGTTCTCAACCATGTCTAGGTGGTCAACACGGCAGACCGTGTCCATGTGCATTGGTTTGCACGTGGTAACAGAGATAATCTGATTCGGACGTGTAAAGACACAGTCTTCAGCTCCGATCAGGAATTCTGGCAACTTGCTGATCACCGGAATAGTCAGCTCAAAGTCGTGGAAACAGCTATCCACTGAGTGGCCTAGAGGCTTGCGAGCAGCTATCTGGGTGGTATGGTTAGTCAAGTTCTGGACTAACAAATAAGTTGAGCGATTAGTCACTTCAAGCATGTCACAGACTGTTAAATTCAGCTTAAAGAAGTATGGCGCCGGTTGGAAAAATGCTTGGGAGCGACAGAGTTTCTGTCCCTTGAAAATCATCAACCAGACCGGTATACCGGCCGTCCTGGCGGAAACTACCATGTCAAATTTGCTCGCTACTTGACATGCTTGAGGTATCGTTTGGCCTGAGCGCATCTGTTCGAGTGTACCAGTTAAGGGTCTCCTGGCTATGTCTGCCTGAGATCACAGCAGCTGATTGACAGTGTCCACCTGGACCCCAAGTCGCACTAAAATGTCAGTGCCTACATAAATGGAATGGGACAATTCAGGGGCCACGCTCATGTAGTGCCTAAATTTTCTCCTTCCAATCCGCAGTGAGAGTGCACAGATCCCCACAGCCAGAACAGAGGTCTGGAGGGATCCAGTGACAGGAGTCGATGACTTTTTTGTAAAAAAGCTGGGCAGGTGTCATTCTGACAGAGGGTGTCATACAAATCCTGTCTTATGGCCGATTTTTCTGACCATAGCGACAACAGGGCATCTTGTATGACTGTCTCATTCACCTGGATACCACCGGTGATCAGGGGGTTGTAGGGTATGAACTGTGAATTATATTAAGCACACAGAAAAGCTTTATGACTATTCAGGACATGAGCGTGCGACCAGGGCTCACCTTCTTCTCTCACAGTGTCTGAGTTAGGGGGAGGTGGCGACACCTGGCCCTGTAATTCGTGTGCCACAAGATCAGGATGTGGGCATGGAAAATGGGGTGTCAGGCTGTCGTCTGCTCACCACGCTATCACATTGCATGTGGTTGATGGTACCTAAGTTGATAGGCTTAGGTGTGGTAACTTGAGCCCACAGTTGCCCGCGGTGGCAATCAATTAGAGGGGCGAGCCTGTCCAGCAAGTCCTAGCCATTTGATTTTTCATTTTAGTGTTCATTTAATTTTACGGTTACCATAACCACTGATTGTTTTTTATAGTGATGTTAGATGCAACATTATTTACGTTTATTTATTTTTAATTTACTTATTTTTACATATTTGGAAATAACCTAACCAGCCATGTATTGGGCATGTGGTTCCTCCTCCCGTATCAGCAGCACCACAGACAGAAGTACAGAGATGTAAAATCCAGGGATCAGAAAGGAAAAAAACCCTGCTATGTGTTTCTTCCACCCATGAACTCAGCCAGCTGATTTCACTAATTAGTTCTACCTCTTGGCTGAAGAATTGTGCAAATTAGCAAATCCAGGTGATTGGAACTAAATACTGGGCAGGACTTTTTACTTTCTGAACCCGGATTTTACACCTCTGGTTAAGTAGCACTTAAGAGGTGACTGCGCTTTAAGAACTGTTTTAGGAAACGCGTGTTCCAAATTAAAGAGCCATCGTAGAATCGTTCGTTGAAATCACACTTAACTCTAAAATTGATCGTTATCGGGAAACGCACCCCAGGACTGTAGTACATATGCGTTTAGCCTTACCTCGCTGGATTAGGTCACCTAGGAACTGCAGTAGTGGATAGGAACAAGTAACTGATAGGGCTCTAATGGGTTCCTCACTAGTTAGCGGATGGGTGGTCTCGCCAATGGGTTCCTCACCCCAACCAATGAGATACACTCTTAGTGGGGCTGAGGAACATTCTGGGCCTCGTCATGCTTTTGGCGGATTGTCTTCGCTCTTGCTGGGATGCCCTTCAGCATCCTGTGGCAGAGCTTTCACAAGGGCTGCCATACACTTAGTGAGAGCAGCTACGGTATTCTTTATGGAAGTCAGTTCTGTTTCTAACTGGAGTGGGGCTGTCGACTGCGATTTATCTCCCCTATCGTGGTTATTATGTTGCTTGGGCCCCCTTCTCCTATCTGTATATTCCAACTCCTGGGAATAACCTGCTAAACGTTGAGATTAAAAACCTTATGATAAAAACCTTGATCAGAGGTTTTAGACACAAAAGGATTCATTTCAACTAAAATATCTTACTGCAGTTTTTGAGTCTCTTTTAGCTAACAGCGGGATGCCATCGGTGAGAGAAAGAGAGAGATCACGGTTTGCAAGTTGGTTTTAATGCCAACTTTTGAGCATCACGTGACTCAGGCTGCGTTGTATTGGCGTACAGTACATTAAAGGTTATCTTGGAGGTGGTGCTGAATACGTCATTGATGACATAGCCACAGGAATCCCCGTAAAGTATTCTCCTGATGGAAGTTGTAGTCCATATCAGAGGCAGCGGGTAAACAGTTTTGGATGGGTGGCGGCGCAGAAGGCGGGTGAGCTGGGGTTGGTGGATAGGGGGTTTGCTCCAGCAGTGGCCTGGCCAGCAGTACCACCATGGTTTTTGCCTGATCCAGTGATAGACTTCGGACTGCTGGGATGGGACCGGGATGGCAGTGGGGTCGGTCCTCAGGGTCTGGGGTCATATGTGGGGCGGGAATTCTATAGCTACCTGCAGATCTATACGGATGGCTCGAAAGATCCTGAGACTGGTAGGACGGCAGCGGCGATGGTGATCCCAGAGTTTGACATCGAGGAGGGGAGGAGGCTCACAGATGACATATCTGTGTTTGCTTGTGAAATGGTGGCCGTGGTGCTGGCTTTACAATGGGTGGAGGAGGTGCGGCCTGAGCGGGTGGTGATTGCGTCGGACTCCTGTGCAGCGCTAGATAGCTTGAAGTCGGGGACATCTGAGAGCAGAGAGGATTTGCTGTATGAGATCCTCCAGGCACTATACAGGATACAGCAGATGAGGCTGGTGGTGCAGTTTGTGTGGGTCCCTGCCCATGTGGGGTTGGAGGGGAATGAGAGGGCTGACAGGGCTGCGAAGAGGGCACTGAGGAGCAGTGGCAGGGTGGAGGTCAAACTGGGGAAAACGGAAGCTAAGGCCATAATTAAACAGCAGGTGAAGAGGAGGTGGCAGGCAGCATGGAATGCAGAACGGAGGGGCCGGGGTCTGTTCAAGAACACACCAGTGGTTTGGACCGTAGTGTATGGGGGTCGGAGTAGGAAACAGGAGAGGGTCATCACGAGGCTGAGGTGTGGGCACGCGGGGTTAAATCGTTCACTTTTTCTGGTGGGGAAACATGCAACTGGGCGGTGTGATTACTGTGGAGAGGAGGAAACGGTGGAGCATGTGTTAATGGTGTGCAGGAAGTATGTTGGGGAGAGAGAGGTACTGCAGAGGGCTTTACGTGGGGTTGGAGTGGGTAGTATTGGTGGGGTGTTGGCTAAGCGCTCAGGGGATCACAGCTGGGATCTATTGCTGGAATTTATGATGGTGACAAACTGAGGAGTGGAATGTGAGGGGATAAGGGGTGGGGATCTCGTCCACACTCCAGACCAGTGGGTGGCGGTAATGCACCTTTCAGTTGTTTGCCAACCGCCAGAAAACCAAAAGAAGAAGAAGAAGAAGAAGTTGTAGTCCATTCGTCCATTTGTAGTCCATTTGTCCCAACAATAGCGTAAGTATTTACCAAATCAAGATTTAGTCACTACTAAATTCAAATGGGTTGCACCACTCACACTAGTTATTACGTTGAGCTCAGTAACGACTAAATATTTATACATACCCCTAAGGTGGTGTTATAGCATAACTAGCTAACTGTTACTAAGATAACTAACGTCGGCAGCTAAGATAACCAAAACAAACAAAAATGGCCCGTTTAGAAAGATTATAACAATTTCAAGAAGACATAAAAAACATTCGCAGAGAGAGGGTACGAAGCGATATAATATATCCTCTCTTCCGATATCCTGCACCAGTCGGAGCTGAACGGGGTCCTACCTCCTTCGTTAGTTTGCATCTCGTTGAGATATTTTGCAACCGGATCAATGCAAAATGTGGTGGGAGACACCATACAGGTGCACAAAAGCACTGTGTGCCTAGCGGTGCGTAGAGTTGCACTGGCATTATGCCGGCATTTTGGATGAGCACGTCAGTATGCCTTCGGCAGCCATGGATCTGGAGAGATTCTATATGGAGAAATTGTCTCAAATATCTTCCTTTGTGTTCTCCAACCTTATAAAATAGTTCAGGAGAAGACTAAAGTACTAAATACAGCGACACCAAAAATTGTTTTGCATTAAAGATTAATTTATCTTTGATCAATGGTATCACAATTAAAACAAATAATTACCTAATTTTTCTGAGCACAGAAGACATTTGATAAACAATCAACTGAATTTAATCCTGTACTGTTTGCTCATATTAATTAAGGTTGCCAATAATTCTAGTGGGCACTGTATACTCAGTGGCTACTTTATGAGGTACACCTGTAAGTAAATGCAAATAGCCTGCTCCTCCAAAGAGTGAATCATGTGGCTGCAACAGTATATAGTATAAAGCATGCAGACACAGTGAAGAGATTAACAGGGTGATCTAAGTCTTACTGTATCTAAGCAACTTTGACCGTGGTTTGACTGCCAGATGAGGTGGTTCCAGAATCTCAGAGACAGCTGCCCTTCTGGGATTTTCACGCACTATAGTCCCATGTTTACAGAGGATGGTGTGATACACAAAAAAACATCCAGTGAGCGGCAGTGAAAATAAACCTTTTTAATGAGAGAGGTCAGAGGACAATGGGCAGATTCGTTCAGGCTAAACAGAAAGGCTACAAACGATCCCTGGTTTGACAAACTTGGACTTCTGCTGCAACATGCAGATGGTAGGGTAAGAATTTGGCATAAACAGCATGAATCCATAGATCCATCAATGGTGCAGGCTGCTGGTGGTGGTATAATAGTGTGGGGAATGTTTTCTTGGCAGACATTAGGCCCCTTAATACCGATTGAGCATCATTTGAATGCCACAGCATACCTACACATTGTTGCGGCACCATGTGCATCCCTTTATAGCCACAGTCTCTACGCATTTCCAAATGGATACTTCCAGCAGGATAATGTCACAAAGCACACGTGATCTCAAGCTGGTTCCACGAACAAGACAGTGATTCACATTCACATCAAGGCATATAACAACCTTCAGTGGTTTAACCAAATTTGGTCACACGTCCATTTAATTGTGTAAAATGTAGCCTACACAGTTATGCACTTCTATCACTATTTCAGTAAATTTCATTTTAAATTCAGTTACATTTAATGCTGAAATATTTTGTCTATTGAATAAACACGTTTTTAAATCATAATTTACTCATTTTCCTATTATTTGCAACATGTCGTTACGGTAGCCTAATACACAGCCTAGGCTACAAATTAATTAGGATATTGCATTATTTTAACCGATTTGTGGGAACAACCACGCCCCTACATTTTATGTCATTGGTTGTGGGATTTGATGTAGGTTGTAGCGGGCGGAGTAAAGAAAAACGGGTCGTGTAAAGGAAAAGGGATGAAAAGCAACACATTTTAATGACGTATCGTAAAGCCAAATGACCGTAACTATGAAGGTATACATTTAATGTTCCCGTGTACTCCCTCTTTTCTTCATGTTTCATTAAAAGAAAGCAAGATACCTGCACAAACAGATGCGATGAGTACGGTCGGGGGACAGGTTTTTGACGCGGAATGCATCCTCAACAAACGACCAAAAAAGGTTCGTAGCTATTCTTTCATTATATTATCAAATATAACGTTAAGCTTTAGCCACATCACTGACCACTACACTCTTCATTTTGCAGGGTAAATTCGAGTATCTGGTGAAGTGGAGAGGGTGGTCATCCAAGTAAGTAGCCTAACTAGCTAGTTGACTATTACGAGCTAGTATAAGCTGGTCTCGTTAGCTAAAGATTTTGCAGCAAGTCAACAATGAAAACAACGAGTCGCTCGTTGTTGAACTGCCAATTTTGACATTTGGATGTAGCTACTACAGATACGTTCTAAGGTAATACAACATGGGTAGCAATCTAACATTAGCTAAGGCGATTGACCAGTATTTTGCTGTATAGCTAAACATAATAGCCTACAAGCCTGCTCGTTAGCTATCTATGTACAGAGCTGGCTAACACTAACAGAGGTAACAGTGACGTATACAACTGCCCAAATTCACTTACTGGTAGTATAATTTACATAGATAACAGTTTTTAGCCAAATTATATAAGCAAAAATCTCAAGATTAGGATTATATTGTCAAACGTTTATTTAGGGTGGGTAGGGTAGCTATCACTGGCTAATGTTATCCAGTTCAGGTTTGTTTATACTAGAAATGTTTGCGTTCCTGACAGCGAATGCCTTACCTTTCATCTTACAGTAAACTCTCGCCACATTTAGCACGCTTTCTGGTTTACAAAACGACCTCTATTACCTCACCTTTTTCTTAGACATACATTAATAACTTGGTCAACACTTGTAGCGAGATTATATTGTTACATTATTCAGTGTTATATTTATTATTTTCTGTGTCCATGGATTGTCATAATGATTTGGGTAATCATACATTACCCAAAGTAATGTAAATAATCTCTACCAAAGAAAACAAAATTATGGCATTGTGTGGCCAAAATGAAAGCTGACGCCAGCCATGCTGGGGAAAAAGTTTCCCAGAAAAGAGCAGCTGTTCGAATCAGCATTCTTGAAACAAACTAGCCTAACCACTGAGACACAAATACAGTATATTTATTCAGGAATGAGTCTAGTCTATGTTGTTACTTTAACTCAAACTGAGTTTTTTTTTTTAAAGTTTACATTTTGGGGAGAAAAGCTAAAATGCCTGTTAGCTTTTTAGTCGTAGAAACCAGTATAAGGACAATTCAAACAATTTGGTTGAAAATCCTAAAATGACAATGCTGCATTAACCAATTGACAGATTTTGCAGTATTAGTTACTATCCTTTATAAGTATTGTAAGAACCCTGCAATTATGAGAATACTTTATACTGTATATGTAATAGGTTGTGTCAATATGAAATGTAAACTTATTCATTTGTGCACTTTCCCCCCAAATGATAATTCACTGTTGCTTGTTTGGATAGTGATTAGATCAGAACAGAATCACATAAAATGCCTGCACAGGAGACTGATTTTTTTGAAACCGAAATGTTATATAGTACTTCCTGTTATGTAATCTCTATGTTGCATTTTTACTTTTAACACTGTCTTTATGTTGAAATTGTCCTCATATTTCCGTTAACTGTTTTTCTCAAACGACATAAATAAGCTGGACACTATCTAGCACTACCCTTTTTTATGATACCTTTCATTTCAGACATAATAGCTGGGAGCCTGAGGAAAACATCCTTGATCCACGACTACTGGCTGCATTCCATAAGAGGTGTATTTCTCTCACCCCTGACATGTACTCTTCATCATATTTATATTTACACTGAGTACAAGAAAGCTGAGATGTGTAGACTGATGTTTGTTTCTTTTTTTCTTGTTGGGTTCAGTTTGTAATTGAAATGAAAGATTCACTAATAACAGCAATTCTGAATAATCAGTGTCTTACATTAGACATCTAGACAGCACATAATTGCTTTTACAAAACCAGCTATGTTTAGAACATTTCAATTTGAATTCTGACAACAGTTGTGTCTTTAATGTATCTGCAGTGAACAGGAAAAGGAAATTCTTTTACGCAAGCAAGGCAAAAGACCAAGAGGGCGGCCACGAAAAATTGTGGTAAACGCATTTTACCTTTGGAATGCAGTGATGGTTATCATTCAGACTGAACTGCACTGTTTATATATGAAGGCTTTTGTCTTTCTCGCTCTTCTTAGGAATTGGTTCCAGCAGCAACAAAATCAAGCAGCTCTTCATCTTCACCAAACTCTTCCTCATCTTCCTCAGTTTCCTCTGATGATGATGATGATGATAATAATATCATTGCCAAGAAGGTGAAGTCAAGCTCTCGCACGTGTGAGTCTCACCCTGTTGCGCAAAAGAAAGCACAGACACTGGTGGCTAGGGAGGAGCCAGTGAAGAAAAAATTTTGGAGGAAAGCACTGCCTCCAGAGCTCAATGCACTCAAGCAGAGCAAGAGAGCAAGAAAGTTCTTTAAAACCCATTCTAAAGCGTTTCACAGGGAACCCAAACCTGCCATCAAAAAACCACTGCAACCAGCCAGCTTTACCTACCCAGGCATGAGCCGGAGCTCCAGGGACCTTTTGGGTGTGCTGAGCAGTGGGTCATTCACACATGGTGGCATTGTTAAAAGCTGCCTGAACCCCACAGGGTCTGCCCGCACCGTGACCACGGCCACGCCTTCCTTCAGTAGATTTGCTCAGAGCAGGAACACCTCAGACTTCAGACTCTCAATCTCTGACATCAGCAGCAGTGCAGGACTGGACTTGAAGAACACTGCGTCAAAATCCCTTGGAGTGGCAGCGCTTAATTTATACAATTCCAAACAGTCTAGCAGCAGCATTGGTCAGGGACAGGGTACACCCCAGGCACCTGTCGGTTCTTTGAATGGGCAACAGAAACAGGCAGTTTCAGGGCAGATGCTCGTACAACAGGTGTCTAACAATAAGCCGGCAGGTCCATCCAGCACCAGCCAGGCCCTCAGCCTGCAGGCTCTCAACCTGCAATGTGTCAACAAAACCACACAGGGAAGTTATCCGGCAGGGAAGGGGTCTGCTCCAGGGTCAAACCTTCAGAGCACTGTAAGGCCTGCACAGAATGCAGCAGGGGGAAACGATAACCAGAGACAACACTTTGTGCAAAATCTGTCTGCTTCAAGCAGCACTCTGTCTGTGAACAGCCAGCCAGAATCTAGTAAGTCCAAAGAAAGGGTCAACAGAGGCACAGTGAGAGAGGCACTCCCTAAGAGGACAGGAAGGGTGGAGAGGGTCCAAGTGCAGAACAGCCCCTCCACACCCGGCAGGGCTACTAAAGGTAGGGAAGATACATCACTGTCCAAGGATGGAGGCGAGCCAGGAAAGGCCCTGAGTGAAACGAGCACTGGGGAGGGGGGGAATAGCTCCGACTCAGACCTACCAGACCCCTTCCCCAATGGGGACCAGAGCATGTCTGTATCTGTACAGACTAATCAGGACTGGAAGCCTACACGTAGCCTGATAGAGCATGTATTTGTCACAGACATCACTGCCAACTTGGTCACGGTGACAGTGAAGGAGTCACTGACCAGCGTGGGCTTTTTTAACATCCACCACTGACGAAACTGCAACTGCATGACTTGTCTCATTGTATTGATGTGAGCTGCTGTTCCTTGCCATATAGGCAGGGACAAGGCCAATTTTACAGAACCACGAAGGAAGTACATGGTAGATCTTTACTGGTGTGTTGTCCAGTTCTAGTTTTTCTTCGGAACATAGAAACCGATAAACTTGGTATTATTAGTATTAAAATGTATTCGCTTTTAATACTTCACTTATTTCTTGGTGCTTTTAAATATCAGAATACCGCAGTGTTCCTTCATTTTTATACACACAGAACAAAGTGACGTGTTAATGTGAACTGGATATTTAAATATGTGTCCGAAAACTGCCTATTTAACATTCTGTCAGTATTTCACGATTGAAGACTATTGAAGCCATTTGTTAATTTAATTACAGGGAAAATAATTAGTCATCAGGATGATCCAATTGGCACACTCAGTTAAGCAACGATATTTCAAATATGTTTTCCCTTTAAGTGGGTAGAAGGGAAATATGCTGTTCATGAGTTTCAGAAGCACACATTTAATTTATTTAGCACAACTTAATTTGTAATTGGTGTAATTACCAAAGACAAATGACAGAATTACATGTGACAACTTGTAAGTCTCATCACAGCAGTTGAAGAGGTTTGTTCTCATCTATTGCAGCCCTATTATATGCTGTATTTGCTTTATATGTGCACACAGGCATATATACACATGTTGAATGACATAGATAATGTACAGTGCCCTCCACTATTATTGGCACCCCTGGTAAAAATGAGTAAAAAGGCTTATACAAAATTCACCGTTTGGTGAATTAGCTTAATCTCACACTGAAAAAAAGAGAAGAATCCAACCTTTAATTGAAGTAAATGTATTATGAGAAAAAAAAATCCCTGATCAATTATTATTTTTAACAAAACCACATGTGCCACAATTATTGGCACCCCTGCATTTATATATATAATAAAGTAATAATTTTTTATATTTTGTCGCATATCCTTTGCATGCCATGACTTCCTGATGTCTGTGACCCAACAACATAAAAAGATTCTTGATATCTTGTTTTTTGGTACTCTTACAAGCCATACTATAACGTCTCTGCATTTGAATGGATCTCTGGGAATTGGGGGGTGGGATTAGATTTAGCTGTAAATTATGCTGGAACAGTATGGAATATATGGCTGGTAGAATGGCTGTAAATCATCAAGGGTCTGAGGTATCAAACGAGCCTCAAACCATCACTCTGCTGCCAGATATGCAGTAGATATAGATGGATCACTTTAAGGATTGTTTCTCCTGACAAATTTTCCTATTGAACTCTATGGGGAAATAAATCAGGAGAAGAAACCCTTCAAGTTATCCATATCTACTGTTTTTCTGGCAGCACAGTGATGGTTTAAGGCGTGTTTGATACGTCAGACCCTTGATGACGTACAGCCATTTAGCCAACCATGTGTTCCATACTGTTCCAGTGTAATTTACAGCTAAATCTAGTCCCACCCCCCAATTCCCATAGAGATCCATTCAAATGCAGAGATGTTATAGTATCGCTTGTAAGAGTACCAGAAAATAAGATATCAAGATTATTTTGATGTTGTTGGATCACAGACATCAGGAAGTCAAGGCATGCAAAGAATATGCGACCAAATATAAAAAATTATTACTTTATTCTATATATAAATGTAGGGGTGCCAATAGTTGTGGCACACATGGTTTTGTTAAAAATAATTATTTCTTGATGAGAGATTTTTTTCCCATAATACATTTACTTCAATTAAAAATTAGATTTTTCTAATTTTTTCAGTGTGAGATTAAGCTAATTCACCAAATGGTATTTTATATAACCCTTTTTACTCATCTTTACCAGGGGTGCCAATAATAGTGGAGGGCACTGTATCTCCAGCTACGTTTCTTAGTGAGAATGGGCACAATGTATTCCTCAGCTCACCTGATGCTGTGTCCCTATTAGTACCCTTGTTGGCTCCCTGCTTGGTGCTTCTGAAAGTGGGGAGAAAACACAGAATCCACAACAGCTTAACTTAAAATGAAGGCTGACTACCAATACACTCAGTAATAGTGTTTTTTGACTTCAGCACTTAAGAACAGAAACTGATTCTAGTCTTTATTTTGAACCGTGCCTGCTGGAAAGATTTTATAAATGCATTTTCAGTATAGACAACTGTAAGAACAAAAACAAAACTTTAAAATAGCAACTATTATGTAAGACATGGGAGCATTCATGAGTTCTCACATGCCCTGAAAACAAATAGTAATTTAAAAAAATTATAATAATTGAATGGAATGGAAACATTACTTATCAGTACAGGATTGTGCGTATTGTATCTTGACCACTGACATAACACACTGTACCCTGATCATTAAGATAAGCCCTGGTCAGTAAAATAAATATTTCAATATTTTCTTTTACAGCTGTATAACTGACCGTTTTATTTTAATTGCATGTCATGGATGGCACTGGGCATATGGAAGTAATTATTCTATACTATATTCACAAGTCAAAGTAAATAACACATTTTTACCTTTACCTATGATATGTGTCAATTATCAGTCTGGTCACTAAATAATCACTGCTGAGGTACCTTTAATTATATATTTTTGAATAACTATTCATCCTGTTCATGTAATTAAACTATATCCATTTTAACTTTCACAGTTATTAATTGTTTGGCAGGTCACCAGTAAAAGACAATATTCAAGGGATGAATCATTCAGTGTTGTCATTTCTTGTTAGGGGGTATTGGTGCTTTTACTGGCAAAAATTCTTATAAGCTGAACAACGCGCTTGATACTTCTCAAACAGTGAAAATGCATGTGGTGCTCTCATTTAACTTTAGATCGTTCCATTTCTCTTCCTGGAAAGCTGATTTGAAGAAATGACTCTTGTGTTTTGGGCTCAGTGTGTGTCCTGTCCAGTATTTTCATTGGTATGATGACATTGGCTGGACTTCTTGTTCAACTTGTGGTTGTTGCATTTGTGTCACGTCTCTTGACAAAGGGAAGTGAAACGGATGTATGAGAGTTGCACAACCTGTCCTTGGTGTTCCATTGACCAATTGCAAATGTAAGCTGTACATTTACTCATAATTAAAATGTGTTGTAAATGTGTTGTAAAATGAATCTCATTAAATTATTTTATATTATGTTCTAAAAGGTAGCCATGTATGCTTAAGAAACTACTTTAACAAAAAATGAAAGAAAAGAAAAACACTCCAGAAGAGAAACATCTTTCTGAGGGTACCTCACCTGGATTTTGAGAACTATGAAGAATATACAGTTAGGTCCATAAATATTTGGACATTGACAAAGTTGTTGTTATTTACATCCAAATCGGGTGAATGGTATAGGAATTACAGCACTTTCCATACACCCCCCCCCCCTTTTTTTTAGGGGACCAAAAGTAATTGGACAAATTAACACAAACTTAAATAAAGTCATCATATTTAATATTTGGTTGCATATCCTTTGCATGCCATGACTTACTGGTGTCTGTGACCCAACAATATCAAAATACTCTTGATATCTTATTTTCTGGTAATCCTACAAGCGATAATATAACCTCTCTGCATTTGAATGGATCTCTATGGGAATTGATATAGCTGTAAATTACGTGGGTATAGTATGGAATACATGGTTGGTGAAATGGCTGTAAGTCATTAAGGGTCTGAGGTATCAACGGGCCTGAAACCATCTCTCTGCTGCCAGATATGCAGTAGATATAGATGGATCACTTTAAGGGTTGTTTCTCCTGACTCCTTTTTCTATTGAACTCTATGGAAAAGTAAGTCAGGAGAAGAAACCCTTAAAGTGATCCATCTATATCTACTGCATATGTTTCAGAGGAGACTGAAAGTTCTGATGAACGTGAATCCCCAGCTTGAGTATTAGTTGCTCAGCCTTTTATTATCCAGATTGTCATCATTTTTATTTTTTACATTATGTGTATTTAAATACTTATGAAAACACTTAATATTTAATATAACAAACTTAATTTAAAACAGATCATTTTGTACAAAGAAAAGACCACAGCCAAATTTATTTGAAAGGGGCATTTTGAGATAATCAATTTCATTATATTCAAATGTTCAAATTCCCCTTATCCCATGATTGGGATTCTGGAGTATCTGCAGGCTGGAGGTAGGGGCGTGTTGAAAGAAAGGGAGGTGGCGAAAGCAAAGGGGGCGTGCCAAAAGCATGTTTCTATTGGTAGGTAATTCTGCTCAAAATAAAGTGTGCATTGAAGGCTGCACCTATTGCTCACACCTGTGTGTAATATACTAGTGGTATGAATTACAACTAAAATAAAGTATACATGTGATGGTTTATTTTTACATCCTGCCATGAATAGGTGGCCCATCACATGTATACTTTCTTTTAGTTGTAATTCATACCACTAGTATATTACATGTAGTAGACACAGGTGTGAGAAATAGGTCCAGCCTTCAGTGCACACTTTATTTTGAGCGTCCTATTATTTGATTAATACTTAGGTTTCAAACATAAATTTGATTTTATCACTGTCATCAAACCAAGAAAATCATAAACGTAACAGGAAAGTCAAGTCCATCAACATCACGAAAGTAGTCATGGCTCTACTTTGTAAAAAAACATCTCCAGTAAGAAAGCATCCATGTTTGCAATATACAGTCAAGCCGGAAAGTCTGCAGACCCCTTCCACCACGTTGTATTACATTACAGACATATTCTACAATAGATTGAGTTCATTTTTTGTCTCAAAATTCTACACAAAATAGCCCATACTGACAAAGTGAAAACATATTTTTAGAAATTAGAAACCTCTCTGCATTTGAATGGATCTCTATGGGAATTGGGTGGTGAGACTAGATTCAGCTGTAAATTACACTGGTACAGTATGGAACACATGGCTGGCTAATTGGCTGTAAGTCATCAAGGGTCTGAGCTATCGAACGAGCCCCAAACCATCACTCTGTTGCCAGATATGGAGTAGATGTGGATGGATCACTGCAAGGGTTATTTCTCCTGACTCATTTTCCTATAGAACTCTATGAGGAAAAAAGTCAGGAGAAACAACCCTAAAAGGGATCCATCCACATCTACTCCATATCTGGCCGCAGAGTGATGGTTTGGGGCTCGTTTGATACCTTAGACCCTTGATGACGTACAGCCATTTCGCCAGTCATGTGTTCCATACTGTACCAGTGTAATTTACAGCTGAATCTAGTCTCACCCCCAAATTCTCATAGAGATCAGTTCAAATGCAGAGAGGTTATAGTATCGCTTGGAACATTGCCTGAAAATAAGATATCGAGAGTCTTTTGATGTTGATTGGTCACAGACTTCAGGAAGTAACAGCATGAAAAAGATATGCAACCAAATATTAAATATGATACTTTAAAAATATGTTAAAGCAAAGGTTATGAATACTTATGTAAATGAGAGATTTCAGTTTTTGATTTTTAATACATTTGCAAAAATTTCTAAAAACATGTTTTCACTTTGTCATTATGGGCTATTTTGTGTAGAATTTTGAGACAAACAATTAACTCAATCTATTGTAGAATATGTCTGTAATGTAATCAAATGTGGAGAAGGTGAAAGGGGTATTCAGACTTTCTGGCTTGACTGTATATGATAATTCATTCATAAACTGATTGAACAAGCTTGCAGTGTAATATTACCAAATGCAATCATAGCCTTTCAATAAACCATAAATGTTTACTTTTCATTCTTTTTACTCACTTTTTTAAAACCTATTTGGGGGGTTGGGGGTGTGTGGCTGTTGGGTTCCTGGCTTGTTTTTTCCCCATTTTCATATTTACAGTTTTTCTATAAAAAATATGTGACTGACAAAAGTGCAATTGAACTAAATTGGAATATAGAGCAAATTAAAATTGCCTGCGGACTCAACTGCTCACTCAGTATCAATTAATATATGGTTTTCTTCTTTTCCCTGCACCTTTTGCTGTATTTCTTAATTAAACCTGTCCAAAGGTTAGTTCACTGTTGAATTTATCCAATTCAGTAATTAACTTTGAATATGGAAAATAAAAAATGTGATCCAAGATATGTAAAAAGTGACATTGAATTATAGTAGACCATGTACCCCATTATTGTAGTTCTTCAGTTAGCCCTTTCTGAATGACAATTTAAGAAACTTTATAAAAAGGTCCAAAAATAACAAATTGGCTTACGGCAGACAAAGTCTTCAGCAATAACCAAGGCCAGCCTGGAGATATTCTACTGCGTTGTTGTTGGTGTTTTTTTGTTTGTTATTAACGTTAACCTTTTATGTATTTGTTGTGCATCCCACAGAACTGTACAAGAAATACAGTTAACAGTTATGTGGTGCATCCGAATTAATATTTCCTTCATCTCAATTTACAAACGGGTAAAGAAACGGTCGTGATGGCTAACTCACATAGCAATTAGACACCGCCCACCGTTACATTATTTTGTACAAAGATCATAGCCAAACAAATAATTTGTAAAATAATACATTTTGAGATGATCAATTTTATTATATTCAAATGTTCACATTCCTTTTATCCAAGCATCCTTGAATAGTCTGGAAATATCCACCATTCACCATCAAGGTTGTTATTTTTCTTATGATTAACGTTCTCCGTGATTGGTGGATCTCATTTTTGCTTCCTGTGCTAAAAGTGAGGACGCGTTGTTCCCAGAGAACTAGGCATTCCTATAAGCAGAACTGTCACGCTATATTTTATTATCCCTGGTCCACCATTATTTCATTTAAGTTGAATTACAAGGTAGCTGCACAAATAGAAAAGATGAGTGTGATGGGGGGAGATGTTTTTGACGCGGAATGCATCCTCAAACGACCAAAAAAGGTTCGTAGCCAACGTTAGCTATTCGGTCATAACATCATCAAATATAACGTTAACTAAACTTTACCCACATGACTGAACATTACGCTTCATTGTTGCAGGGCAAGGTTGATTACCTGGTGAAGCGGAGAGGACGTTCATCCAAGTACGTGACTAGTCATCCATTACTAGTAAGCTAGCTAATTTAGCTAGCTAAATATGCTATTAAGTTACAATGCAATGTGTCGCTTGATTCTCTTTATGGCATTTGCATGAAGCTAGCGAGCTATTGTTAACTTACTTGAGCTAGGAACCTAACGTTAGGTAACGTTAGACTATGAATAACTGAATGTAATGAAATGTCGGAAGCGGTATGAGTTTGCAAAGGAGATCAACCAATATTTATCGACATTAAACACAAATATGGTTCGCTAGTTAGCTAACGTTAGAGAGTGAGCTAGCAAGCAAGGTTGCTAACTTAGCTGACACTAACCACAAATGCACGTTTACAGTGAGGTTAACGTTAACTACTTACACATAATTGGAAAACACGTTAGAGTAGCGAAATCAATACAACCAACGTTAGATAAGATTAGGCTTGTAACGTTAACTTTTATAATTGGGATAGGCAAGTTAACCTTAGGGCAGCTAACGTTAATAAATTAACGTAATGTTAGCTTTCCAGTTCAACTGTGATTATATCCAATGCCTGCGTTGCTATCGCAAACGTTATTCATCAGTTGTGTCGCCAAGGCAATTTTCTCCCGCGCTATCCTCCAGCCATGAAACGTTTACGTTACCGGTTTACAATAAGGCCTTGTAGCTACCACATAAGTTAACTGCGCTTGTACCCAATGTCCACCCTGCGTCAACACACTATTCAAAACGTAGTCTCTGATGTGATACAAGTTACCACAGTGAACTAATGAAAATGAAGACTCATCACAGATTGTTATGGTAACAGTCTATAGTTGCTATGATTGATTAGCATGGTAGACAAATCGGTGTTATGTGGTCCCACATGTGACTGCTCCAGAATTCCCTTTTGAAACGTTTGGAAATTTGCAGCCTTTTTTTTTTTTTTGAACCACTTAGGCCATCCGTTTTATGCCAATGCCACATAGATTTTGCCACTGGAAAATTATGAAGTTTAGAAACAGGAAATGTTATACAGTATGTCATGTTTTGTGGCCTATATTTTGCTGTATTTTATTACATTTCTTTTGTTGTTTTCCTACATACATTCCTAATTCATTTGTAGTTTTGAAACTGTACATTGAAATCGTCCCCTCATGTATTTTTCTTTTTTTATGTTCCTTTTTTTACAGACCACACAAATTAACTGGACAGTATCTAACACTGACCTTCTTTCTTACAATCCTTTTAATTTCAGAAATAATAGGTGGGAGCCTGAGAAAAATATCCTCGATCCACAGCTCCTGGCTGCACTTCATAAGAGGTGTATTTCTCTCACCTCTGACATGCACTTTGCATCACAGAATGAATGATGCTTAGAATCCTTCAGTTTGAATTCTGACAACAGTTGTGTCTTTAATGTATCTGCAGGGAACAGGAAAAGGAAATTGTTTTACACAAGCATGGCAAAAGACCAAGAGGGCGGCCACGAAGAATTATGGTAAACGCATTTTATTTTTGGAATGCAGTGATGGTTATCATTCAGACTGAACTGCACTGTTTATATGTGAAGGCTTTTGTTTTTTCTTGTTCTTTCTTTAGGAATTGGTTCCAACAACAACAGAATCAAGCAGCTCCATATCATCTCCTGATGATGATAATATCAGTGCCGAAAAGGTGAAGTCAGGCTCTCGCACGTGTGAGACAAACACTTTTGCGCAGAAGAAAGCAGAGACTGTGGTGGCCAGCGAGGAGCCAGTGAAGAAAAAATGTGGGAGGAAAGCACTGCTTCCAGAGCTGAGAGCCAGAAAGCTCTTAAAAAACCCTTCTAAAGCTTTGCCCAGGCAACCCAAACCAGCCATCAAAAAGCCCCTTCTTCCAGACAGCCTCACAGGCATAAGACGGAGCTCCAGGGACCTTGTTGGTGCGCAGAGTGGACAGTCTAGCAGCAGCAGTGGGCAGGGCCAAGGTGCTCTCCAGGTATCAATAGGATCTCCAAATGGGCGACAGACAACTAAGAAGACTAAGGAGCTTCAAAAAGAAGTCCGGGATAAAATTGTAGAAAGACATACATCAGGAGAAGGGTATAAAAAAATTTCTAAGTCACTGAACATCCCAACCAGCACAGTCAGAGCGATCATCCTGAAGTGGAAGGTGCATCATACCACTGAGACACTGCCTAGATCAGGTTGTCCCCCAAAACTGAGTAACCAGGCAAGGACTAGACTGGTAACGGAAGCCACTGTGAGACCAACAGTGACTTTGAAAGAGCTAAAGAGTTCAATTGCTGAGATGGGAGAAAATGTCAGTGAGTCGACAATCTCCCGGTCACTCCACAAAGCTGGCCTATATTGCAAAGTGGCAAAAAGGAAAGTACAAACCCAAGGAAGCTGTCTGATGCAAACTCAGCAGGGTGTGTCATCCAGTCAACACCATCCATATAGTGAAGTATTGTGGTGGGAGAATTATGTTAAGGAGATTCTTCTTGGTAACAGAAACAAGGAAGCTTCTCAGGAATGAGGGGAAACGGATGGCGCAAAGTACAGGCAAAATTGTGGAGGTATCAGCTACATGAGAACTAGCAAGTCTTACTAAGGCTTACTGTTATGTTTAAAATCAGTTTATATAATGAACCTAAAATTTAATCTGAACACATTTATTGAATGCATCTGCTCTTTTGAATTTTGACATTTCATCTGCCTCACCATATTTGTTTAATTTATTCCACTCCACTGATACCTTTGGAGGCATGTTGATAAAAATTTTCATCACTGTACAAAATATTGATCTGTGTATATGTATGGTAATTCATTCATAAACTGATTGAACAAGCTTGAAGTGTAATATTACAAAATGCAATCATGCCTTTCAATAAACCATGGATGTTTACTTTTCATTCTTTTTACTCAATTTTTAAAAACTTTTTTGGGGGGTTGGGGTTCCCGTTTTTCGATAAAGGATGTGACTATGAAATTGCCTGCTGACTCAACTTCATTTCAGATTCTGCTCACTCCGTATCAATGCATGCATGGTGTTCTTCTTTTCCCTGCATCTTTTGCTGTATTTCTTAATTAACCCTGTCCAAAATTAGGTTCTCTGTTGAATTTATCCAATTCAGTGATATTAAATTTGAATAAGGAAAATAATAATAATAATGTGATTAAGGTGTGTAAAATGTGACATTGAATTATAGTAGACCATATCCACAGCTGGAGTGTTACTGTAGTTATTCTGCCAGGTCATTCTGAATGACTGACAATTTATGAAATTAAGTTCCAAAAAGACAACAAACTGACCCATGGCAGGAAAAGTCTTCAGTTATAACCAAGGCCAGCCTGGAGATAAGGTGTAGTTTTTAGTTTTTTTTTCTAATTAACGTTAACCTTTTATGAAGGTGTAGTAGTGCGTCCATGTGCATCCCACATAACTACAAGAAATACAGTTATGTGATTCATCCGAATTAATATGTCCGTCATCTCAATTTACAAGCGGGTAAAGAAACGGTAGGGATTACGGTTGGGCTATCGTCCAATCGTAATATTTTTATGACTATTATTAGGCTACCACCCGCCTATTGTGTTATAGGCGGCAGTGTGGTATAATGGTTAAGGAACTGGGTTTGTAACCGAAAGGTTGCAGGTTCGATTCCCAGGTCGCACTGCCGCCGTTGTACCCTTGAAGGTAAGGTACTTCACATTGCCATTGCTATAGTATATATCTGTCTCAATCATACTATGTATATAAAAAAAAAAAAAAAAAGATGTGTAAGTCGCTCTGGATAAGAGCGTCTGCTAAATGCCTATAATGTAATGTGTTACTTATCAAGTTATTTAGCTACATTTAGGCCTGGGGCTCGTTTCACGAAAGTTGCGAGTTGCGATCTGCAAGATCAATTTCCTGCACTTTTTGGAGTGTTTCACGTAGAAATCGCAATTGCAAGCCATGAACACGTCGCAAAGCTCGTTCATGTAGGCAATCTGTAAATCTGCAATTGTTCTCATCCCCCTGCCTCGTTTTTTGTATCGAACTGTCAATTATCCCAAAACGCAAACGAAAGGTGGCGCTATGGCTTACAGGATACTTTACTGTGTAAAATATTCAAAATACTTTTAATAACCGAAATTATGTTACAATTTATCGTGTCTGACTTTAATCCAATGTTATAATGTAAAAATATGATATTAAAACTGTTAATGACCAAAGCACAATTCACATTTGCCCTAAAGGAAAAAAATCTATCGGCATCATCTTCTGAATGCTGAACATTACGGATACATAGCAAGATTGCATCGCCCTTCTGTGTGGGCTGGCCACGGGTGTAGCCAAGGTTGCAAGTGGTATCTTGGGGAGGACGGTGGCGTGGGTTGAAGTATTCACCTTGTGATCAGATTAAGTTGGAATGACCTGTTTTAGGCTAATATAAAAATGTTATTTGAAATATTAGGTCTCCGCAGTAGGCCGAATATAGCCTACACTTTATAGTAATTATGCGTATTGCTATTTGTTATATTCAAATGAAACCTACCCATTGTCACCTATAAGCCATCCATCAGTAATACAAATTACTCACACAGTTTCTCCAAATGTAGCTGTCGTGTGTGCTCCCATTTAGTTTCGGGGCACATACAACTTGTAGGCAGTGTTTAACGAGTGTTAGACTACTTTTCTACACACAGAAGTGTGTTCGTTCTCAGTCGATACCCTGGTGGGAATTTGCGACCCATCAATTGCACCAAGGAGTTTTGGGAGACAACTCAGTGCATAAACGTCTCCTTTCACTTGACGTCTGTTGCGGGCTGAATTAAATGAGTAGGCTATTTACAAAGCGTAGTGTTTTCGTCACTTTACGGACGAATTGGACGTTTCGTCGGTTATTCCATAACATTGTCCGATGTCCAACAACCCAGAGAAAGCTGCGGGGTGCCAGGAAGCGCAGAGTTTTCACTATTTGAAGTGAGACAGGTAGGGCCATGCTCTGTTACATGTTATGTAGCTATGGCATAAGAATGTGGCATAAGCATAGCCTAATATTCCATCCCTTACAAAAAAGAAGTTTATAAAATAAGGCCTTTGTCTTTACACTTTTTCTGAACTAAATCCCAGACAGTGTAGGCTACTTAAAGTGCACTTTCATTTTAATTTGCAGAAGCGGTTTCAAGTAGCCTACAAGTTTAGAAGTAGTTCATAGATGGTAGTAGCCTATACTTAACGTTTAGTTCCAGGAAATGCATAAATACTGGAAATACTTTAAATACATAGGCCAATTTAGTTTTATAAAGTTGTCTATGTAAAATATAATCTACTTTAAAATAAACTTGATGTACTTAAGTACACATTTAAAATGAACTTTTATGTAGGCTACTACATTTGTGTAAGTGATATCTTTCTAACAACTAATCTCCATAGTTATCTAAATGGTGGAAGCGATCACAAAAAAGATTCTGCCTCCGTCTCCGCACAATCAAAGGAAACGCCATACTGATACTTGCGAGAAAAAAATGTTTTGCGTGCGGCCTGTATTCGTCGCACTTTTATTAGAGATTTGCGAAGGATGCGCATGCGATGCATTTTCGTGAAGCGCGTTTTGACAAGAAATTGCGATCTGCGACTGAAAATCCTCGCAAATCGCTTATGTGAAACGAGCCCCTGCATTGTAGGCTATGCGTGTGAATGAATAGTCCTGACAATTTGCTGTTTTATATACATTTAGCGTAAATAAATGATCAAATAGTAGGCTATGTGGTCATTTATTTACACTAAATGTATTATATATTCAGCCTTCTTGTAGCAGAGATGAACTATTTTGCTAATGTTAGCCTACTCCCCATAAAATCTTAAAACGTTTTGTCAGGGTAGACTAGTGCAACAGCGATAGCTCATCTTTTCATAAATATGAACTCCCCTGGGGGACGGTCTCTGGAAAAAATTATACGCTGGGAAGAATTGTACACTACACTGAGGGTGTTTCTCAAGGTCTGTACTTGTGAACTTGTGTGACATAATATTTAACGGCCCAAGTTCTGTTCAGGAATGCTGAACATCTGATGCACCCTCGCCTAACACAGATTTTCCCCTAATTGTAGGGGATTTAAAAAATAAAAAATAAAAAGTAGTATTGGAGTAAATATGACAGATGGGGGATTTTAAAAGGATGAGTGCGTGACAAATTGTACACAATTGTATGGGAGTCAATTGAACATGGGGGTTTTCAGAATTGTTTTGGGAGGGGAATTAATTCAGGCATCAACATTGACGAGAACGGACTTGGATATCTCTTAATTCATTGCGTGATGGCAGACGAGATGGCACCACAGGGACAAGCTTACAACTAGGCTAAATTTTTAGTCACTCAAATGAGGTGAGAAATGAGTCTTACAATAGCTGGATTTTTTTTCATTTTAAACATATTTCAAAATAGCTAGCTAAATATGCTAGTTATAATGCAATGTGTTGCTTGTTTCTCGTTATGACATTTGAATAAAGCTAGCTAACGTTAACTTACTTGAGCTAGGAACCTAATGGTAGGTAACGTTAGACTATGAATAACATATTCTAAGGCAGACCATATACAGATATATGTTAAAATCAGAAAAATGAAATTAAAAAGAAATGGCAAGAGGAATGGACCAGGGAAAGTAAAGGTCGGCATTTATTTAGAATAAAACCATTGGTTGGAAATACACAATCTGAACGGGGAAATGGGAAGGAAGACAGGGTTATCACAAGGTTAAGGTTAGGACACACAGGTCTAAATAGTACACTTTTCTTGATAAACAGACGTAGAGATGGCAGATGTGAATGTTGTGGGGAACAAAAAACAGTAAATCATGTAGTATACAGCTGCATAAAATATGTCAGAGAGAGAGAGAGACTAAAAACCAAGCTCCATGAAGTGGGTACACAACTGAATATATACAGAATTTTGAAACAATCAACAGGGGATACGTGTATTTCATTTCTGTTGGAGTATTTACATTCAACAGGCTTAATATAGTTTTATTATTAATAGAAACTTTAATTTTATTATTAGTATTTCAATTTTTTATTTTATTATTAAGCAACGATATAACTGATTCCCAGTCCGCACTCCAGACCAGTGGGTGGCTGTAAATGCACCACTAAAGTTGCTTGCCAACCGCCATAAAATAAAACAAGAAGAAGAAGAAGGTAGATCTCCTTTTTGCTTCCTGTGCTAAAAGTGAGGACGCGTCGTTCCCACAGAACTGTAGTCATTCCTATCAACAGAACTGTAACGGTATATTTTATTATCCCTGGTCCACCATTATTTCCTTTTAAGTTTAATTACAAGGTAGCTGCACAAATATAAAGGATGAGTGTGATGGGGGGAGATGTTTTTGACGCGGAATGCATCCTCAAACGACCAAAAAAGGTTCGTAGCCAACGTTAGCTATTCGGTCATAACATCGTCAAATATAACGTTAACTAAACTTTACCCACATGACTGAACATTACGCTTCATTGTTGCAGGGCAAGGTTGATTACCTGGTGAAGCGGAGAGGATGTTCATCCAAGTACGTGACTAGTCATCCATTACTAGTAAGCTAGCTAATATAGCTAGCTAAATATGCTATTAAGTTACAATGCAACGTGTCGCTTGTTTCACTGACATTTGAATGAAGCTAGCGAGCTAACGTTAACTTACTTGAGCTAGGAACCTAATGTTAGGTAACGTTAGACTATGAATAACTGAATGTCAGTTAACGTCGGAAGCGGTATGAATGCCAATATTTAGCGACATTAAACACACGCTAGAGAGTGAGCGAGCATGCAAGGTAGCTAGCTGACACTAACCGCAAATGAACGTTAACTGAGGTTACGCTAACTTTTACGATGACTTAGTAACGTTAGCTAACGTTACTTACACATACTTAGAAAGCACGTTAGAGTAGCGAAATCAATACGACTAACGTTTGCTAATATTAGGCTTGTAACTCTTATAATTTGGATAGGCAAGTTAACCTTAGGGCAGCTAACGTTAATAAATTAACGTAATGTTAGCTTTCCAGTTCAACTGTGATTATATTCTATGCCTGCGTTGCTATCGCAAACGTTATTGATCTACAACCAAGTTGTATCGCCAAGGCAATTTTCTGCCGCGCTATTCTCCAGCCATGAAACGTTTACGTTACCGGTTTACAATAAGGCCTTGTAGCTACCACATAAGGTAAATGCGATTGTACCCAATGTCCACCCTGCGTCAACACACTATTCAAAACATAGTCCCTGATGTGATACTAGTTACCATAGTGAACTAATGAAAATGAAGACTTGCAGTGGGCGCAGTAAATGTAATTGGCACTGATCCATACTTTCCGTAAAAAATAAAAACAGTTGAACGTACATTTGTACGCACTGTTGTGGATGAGGTGGATAGGCTGTTCAGCTTCTACAGTCGCAATGTGTAATATGAGGGGAACAGCTGGAGGACTGCTATCATCACAGATTGTTATGGTAACAGTCAATGGTTGCTATGATTGATTGGCATGCCAAAGCATTGTAGACAAATCAGTGTTATGTGGTCCCACATGTGACTGCTTCAGAAGTCCCTTTTGAATGGTTTGGAGATTTGCAGCAGGTTCTTTTTGAACCATTTAGGCCTATCCGTTTTATGCCAATTCCACATAGATGCACTAGAAAATTTGAAGTTTAGAAACAGGAAATGTTATACAGTATGTTATGTGGCCTATGTTTTGCTGTATTTCATTACATTACATTTCCTTTGTTGTTTTTATACATACATTCCTAATTCATTTGTAGTTTTGAAACTGTACATTGAAATTGTCCCCTCATGTATTTTTCTTTATATGTTCCTTTTTTTACAGACCACACAAATTAACTGGACAGTATCTAACACTGACCTTCTTTCTTACAATCCCTTTAATTTCAGAAATAATAGGTGAGAGCCTGAGAAAAATATTCTCGATCCACAGCTCCTGGCTGCACTTCATAAGAGGTGTATTTCTCTCACCTCTGACATGCACTTTGCATCACATTTGTTCATATGTCCAAGGAGTACAAAAAAGTGGACATGTGCAGGCTGACATTTTAAAAGTTTTTTTCCCCCTGTGGTGTGACTGATATCAAAGATACATGAATTGTTACTGTTAATACAGAATTAATGATGTTCAGAATCCTTCAGTTTGAATTCTGACAACAGTTGTGTCTTCAATGTATCTGCAGGGAACAGGAAAAGGAAATTATTTTACACAAGCATGACAAAAGACCAAGAGGGCGGCCACGAAGAATTATGGTAAACGCATTTTACCTTTGGAATGCAGTGATGGTTATGATTCAGACTGAACTGCACTGTTTATATGTGAAGGCTTTTGTTTTTTCTTGTTCTTTTTTTAGGAATTGGTTCCAACAACAACAGAATCAAGCAGCTCTATATCATCCCCTGATGATGATAATATCAGTGCCGAAAAGGTGAAGTCAGGCTCTTGCACGTGTGAGACTCACCCTGTTGCGCAGAAGAAAGCACAGACTGTGGTGGCCAGCGAAGAGCCAGTAAAGACAAAATGTGGGAGAAAAGCACTGCCTCCAGAGCTGAGAGCCAGAAAGCTCTTAAAAAACCCTTCTAAAGCTTTGCCCAGGCAACCCAAACCAGCCATTAAAAAGCCGCTTCTTCCAGGCAGCTTCACAGGTATAAGACGGAGCTCCAAGGCCCTTGTTGGTGCGCAGAGTGGACAGTCTAGCAGCAGCAGTAGTGGGCAGGGCCAAGGTGCTCTCCAGGTATCAACAGGATCTCCAAATTGGCGACAGACAATTAACATGGGTAAGGAGCTTCCAAAAGAACTCAGGGATAAAATTGTAGAAAGACATGTATCAGGAGAAGGGTATAAAAAAATCTCAAAGTCACTGAACATCTCACCCAACACAATCAGATCTATCATTCTGAAGTGGAAAGTGCATCGTACCACTGAGACACTGCCTAGATCAGGCCGTCCCCCTAAACTGAGTAACCAGGCAAGGACTAGACTGTTAACGGAAGCCACTGTGAGACCAACAGTGACTTTGAAAGAGCTAAAGAGTTCAGTTGCTGTGATGGGAGAAAATTTCAGTGAGCAGGACCAAGGTGCTCTCCAGGAATCAACAGGATCTCCAAATGGGCGACAGACAATTAAGATGGGTAAGGAGCTTCCAAAAGAACTCAGGGATAAAATTGTAGAAAGACATGTATCAGGAGAAGGGTATAAAAAAATCTCAAAGTCACTGAACATCTCACCCAACACAATCAGATCTATCATTCTGAAGTGGAAGGTGCATCATACCACTGAGACACTGCCTAGATCAGGCCGTCCCCCTAAACTGAGTAACCAGGCAAGGACTAGACTGTTAACGGAAGCCACTGTGAGACCAACAGTGACTTTGAAAGAGCTAAAGAGTTCAGTTGCTGTGATGGGAGAAAATTTCAGTGAGCAGGACCAAGGTGCTCTCCAGGAATCAACAGGATCTCCAAATGGGCGACAGACAATTAAGATGGGTAAGGAGCTTCCAAAAGAACTCAGAGATAAAATTGTAGAAAGATATGTATCAGGAGAAGGGTATAAAAAAATCTCAAAGTCACTGAACATCTCACCCAACACAATCAGAACTGTCATTCTGAAGTGGAAGGTGCATCATACCACTGAGACACTGCCTAGATCAGGCCGTCCCCCCAAACTGAGTAACCAGGCAAGGACTAGACTGGTAACGGAAGCCACTGTGAGACCAACAGTGACTTTGAAAGAGCTAAAGAGTTCAATTGCTGAGATGGGAGAAAATGTCTGTGAGTCAACAATATCGCGGTCACTTAACAAAGCTGGCCTGTATTACATAACAAAACGGAACGGGACTAATAAACCAAAGGAAGCTGTCTGATGCAGACTCAGCAGGGTATGTCGTCCAGTCAACACATACAGTGAAGTATTATGGTGGGAGACTTATGTTAAGGAGATTCTTCTTAGCAACAGGAACAAGGAAGTATCTTAGGAATTAAACAGGTTTGGCAAAGTACAGGCAAACATCAAAAATGCTTACAAATCAATTAAAAAGCCACCTCTAAGTACAGCTGATCACAATGCTTGCTATTCACCTCATTCTATCTTGTAAAACAAAATTCCCATCTGCAACCAATGACTTGAGACCTGTCGCATTAACACCTGTTATAATGAAGTGTTTTGAACGTCTGGTGTTCTCACAGGTCCAGCAGAGTGTGCAGAGCATAGTAGACCCTCTACAGTTTGCCTACCAACAGAACATAGGAGTTGATAATGTCCCGACACTGCTTCACCTGGTCCAATCCCATCTGGACACACCAAAATTTCTACATCAGACTGGTGTGTTCAACAGTGCATTCAACACAATCTAACCACACCTAATGGCTAAGAAGCTGCTGAAGATGAACCTCAACCCTCATCTTATCCTCTGGGTAATGTTAACTGACAGACCTCAGTGGGTTAGATATGAAAGCCACTGCAGCACCACCAAGACCATCTCTACTGGCTCACCACAAGGCTCGATAGTTTCTCCAGTGTTATTTACACTCTACACCGATGACTGCCAAAGCAACTGTCCTGAGATCACGTTCATCAAGTACTCTGATGATACAGTAATTGTGGACTCATTCAACTCCGATGACAAGCTTCAATCTGCTATCAGCCATTTCCAACAGTAGTGTGAAGTCAATTTCTTGGACTTGAAGACTAAAGAAATCACCATCGACTTCCGGCGTGAGCTGTCCCCGCTGAGGCCCCTTACCATCAGAGCCAAAACAGTTGAAAGAGTGGAGGAGTACAGATATTTGGGTACCATCATTGATAATAAACTGACCTTTGTGGCAAACTGTCATCGAGTGCATGCAAAGTGTCAGTCAAGGCTGTATTTCTTCCGGAAATTTGGACGTGAGCCAGTCAGTACTACAAGCGTTTTACACCTGCTTCCTTGAGTCAGTGCTGACATTTAGCTTAACAGCTTGGTTTGGCTCATTAAGTGAAATCAGGCAACTGAAGCTGGAGAGGGTGACAGTACAGGCTACTAAAATTATAGGGAACCAACAAAAACCGCTGAAACATCTGTATGAGAAGCGTACAATTAAAAAAGAAAAGAGGATTATGGCCCTTCCATCACATCCCCTGAACTTTCTCTTAGAGACTCTTCTATCAGGTCGAAGATTAAGGTCCTTGCCCCTTAAAGCAAAAAGAGCCTGAAACAGCTTTGTCCATACAGCTGTTAGACTGCTTAATGACATTGGACATCTCAAGACAGTAAAGGCAGATGAGGAACTGTTACTGCTTTATATGCTCCATTTTTTATCTAAATTAATATTTAATTAATTTAATATAATATAATTTTGATCATAATCACTCATACCTTCACTATAATGTGAAACTTCTGATTCAATTGAATGTCTTTATTTAACATGTTTGTTTGTGTGTCTGCCTTTTTTTTTTTTTTACTGCTGGAAATTATAACAAGTTCCCTAAAGGGAAAATAAAAGTTATTCTATTTTATTCAATGTGGGTTCAGCAGACTATTGGTGCCGTTTGCTAGCCGACTGTATTGACGATGAGTTATTTTTATGTAGCCTGCCTATAACGTGTTAATGCATAACATTTTCAATAGCCTAAAAGCTACTCGACTATCAAGCTAGTTAGCAAGGTAAATGCATTTAGCTTAGGCTACAGATAAGTGCGAATAGCTAGGAACAAAATATTTGTTCCTATAAACACCGGAAGTTAGTCAGCCCACGTTTCATTTCCAGAGATTTTCTTAGGTCTCTGCATCTCAATAGAGCCAAACATTTCTAACGTTCTTTAGTGACACCTTGTTTGAGTTAAAATTACTTTGTAGTAGTAATTATATGGCAACTATCATGTATGTGCGAATATGTAGCCAAATAGTCTATCAATTAAGAATATTTAACCATATGAATGTAACAATTCGGGATATCCTTTGTTATTGGTAGCCCTTGTGCTTAATACAAACGCACACAGTAGCAGTCAGATAATACCAAAGTCTGTGAATGTCAGTGGAGTAGGAATTTGAGTCTTTAAACTCTGTTTATATGAGGAGTAAGTGAGGAACAGTTGTATACATTTTACAGCATTTTTGCAGCTTTTCAGTACACTTGCTTTTGTGTATACCAGGGCTTACCTGCCGATGTGTGACTAAATAGTGCTTGTGTGTGCGTATCACTGTAGGTGACTAATACGGGGTTGGAGCCATGCTGTCCCTCCTTACAGCCAAACAACCTGCTAAAGAAACAAAAAAAACTCCTCTCCTCTCCTGTTTAAGTTCATTTAGACCCAGGTCCTTTCTATCACCTCCTTCCTGCCATTGCACAGACTTGTTTTTAGCAGACTAATTATTTTTTGGTATGAAAATAAATGTGAAGTATAGGAATAGGTTTTCTGCCTCAGAGATAAGATGTTAATTTGTCGTTCGGCAGATTTATGATCTTGTGTTGCCAATAACGTTTATACTGATTTCAGTTGACTGTAGACGTTAGATGGGCACATGTACACTACTGAATGTCTAGTAATAATTCCCTAATAGGTGTGAGACCTCCTGTCTGCCATCAAGGGTTATATGGTGGGCGAATGGGAGAAAGACGAAGCAATAATAGTTTGAACAGGTCAAAGATAAGCACAGTTTATAGTATATTTGTATAGGTATATAGAGCCTATATTGAAAACCCTTTTTCTGCCTTTTAGTGAGAGATATTGTGAATGGGGAAATAGAGTAATTAACTGTTTTAATGTGACATCTGATTAGGGGGAGAGAAGTTCTCTCTAATTAAAGCATTTGCTTCAGGACACACACACAGACTACTCTTGCGTACACACAGTTCTGTGTAGTCATGTTCAGTCGTATGTTCATGTTGAATGTGAATAAATTAATTTACTTTGGAAGTAATTCTGGGACTCCGGTTTTCCTTCTTACAGTCAAGCCGGAAAGTCTGCATACCCCTTTCACCTTCTCCACGTTTTATTACGTTACAGACATATTCTACAATAGATTGAGTTCAATTCTACACAAAATAGCCCATAATGACAAAGTGAAAACAGGTTTTTAGACATTTGTGCTAATTTATTAAAAATCTAAATGTAAAATATATGTACACAAGTGTACACACCCTTTGATATGATACCCAAAAGTGAGCTGAGGTGGATTTTGTTTCCACTGATACTGCTTGAGATATTTCTACAACTTAATTGGAGTCCACCTGTGATAAATTAAATTGATTGGACATGATTGGGGATTGCCAACACCTGCCTATATAAGGTCCCACAGTTGACATTGCATATCAGAGCAAACTCCAAGCCATGGGGTCAAAGGAATTATCTCCAGACCCCAAACAGGATTGTGTCCAGGCATAGATCTGGAGAAGGGTACGGAAAAATCTCTGCTGCTTTACAGGTCTCAAAGAGCACAGTGGCCACCATCATTCATAAATGGAAGAAGTTTGGAACCACTAAAAATCTTCATAGACCTGGCCGCCCGGCCAAACTGAGCAATCAGGGAAGACGGGCCTTAGCCAGGGTGGTGAGCAGGAACCCGACGGTCACTCCGACAGAGCTCCGGCGTATCCTTGTGGAGATGGGAGAACCTTTCATAAGATCAACCATTCAGGCAGCACTCCACCAATCAGGCCTTTATGGTAGAGTGGCCAGACGGAAGCCCCTTCTTAGTAAAAGGCACATCACAGCCCGCTTGGAGTTTGCTAAAAGGCATGTAGAGGACTCTCAAACCATGAGAATCAAGATTCACTGGTCTGATGAAACCAAAATTGAACTTTTTGGCCTGAATACCAAGCGTCACGTCTGGAGGAAACCAGGCACCGCTCATCACCTGGCTAATACTATCCCTACAATGAAGCATGGCGGTGGCAGCATCATGATGTGGGGATGTTTTTCAGCAGCGGGAACGGGGCGACTAGTCCTGATAGAGGGAAAGATGAATGCAGCTAAGTACACCGAGATCCTTGAAGAAAACATGCTCCAGAGCGCTCTGGACCTCAGACTGGGGCGAAGGTTTACCTTCCAACATGACAACGACCCGAAGCACAGCCAAGAGAACAAAGGAGTGGCTTCGGAGAAAGTCTGTGCATGTCATTGAGTGGCCCACCCAGAGCCCAGAGCTGAATCCAATTGAACATCTGTGGAAAGAGCTGAAAATGGCTGTGTACCGACGCTCCCCATCCAACCTGACGGAGCTTGCAAGGATATGCCGAGACGAATAGGCAAAAATGTCCAGAAACAAGTGTGCCAAGCTCGTAGCTTCTTTCCCAAGACGCCTTGAAGCTGTAATCCCTGCCAAAGGTGCAGCAACCAAGTATTAGGCTAAGGGTGTGTACAGATATGTAACCCCTAAATAACCTATTTTTGTCAGTAAAATAAAATTGCATATTTTCTAAAAACCTGTTTTCACTTCATTATTGGCTATTGTGTGTAGATGTTTGAGGCAAAAAATGAACTCAATCTATTGTAGTATAAGTCTGTAACGTAATAAAACGTGGAGAAGGTGAAAGGGGTGTGCAGACTTTCCGGCTTGACTGTATATCCTTAGTACTTTTTTTGCCAGTATGGATGTGAAATGGGTCTTAAATTGCATTCATAAATGGTCTTAAAAAGTCTTAAATTAACTTGTTGAAACCGGCAGAAACCCTGTTTATGAAGCTAATATTAATATAGTGGCCCGAAGTACACCAACTGAAGTCTGAACCGTATTCTGGGGCGTGTGTCAACACAGTGCTTCCAACAATACTGGAACGCTTTGGTTGAGACTTGCATGGAAATAGGGTTCAAGAAATTGAGTCAGAATAACAGAAATGTGAAAAAACTTTAGGACATGACATACCGCTGTACACGCTTTCGTTAGTAATGTTTGAAGATGCCAACAGCTATGACTCATTATTGCATGTCAACATTTAATGTCCATGATACTTTTTATTTTATTTTTTAAACTATGTTTCTCTTATGTGTAGAGTGGGGACTGGAAGCAGGCGAAGTGACCAGAAGAGAGAGGGAACGTGGCGTGATAACCAATCAGATTAAATATTTCCCGCATGAATTGTCCTGCTTTTCTCATTTTATTTCCCCATTCCTAGTTCTGTCATGGAGGACCCGTTAATTATTGCTGTGTTGGGATTTCCCAAATAATACGATTGGTATAATTGTTGAACAAACAGTGTTTTTAAAAAACAGCACATACTTACACCTATAATGTCTCTTCGTTTGTCTGCACAACAATTTTAAGATGTACAAGAAATACAGTTAACAGTTATGTGCATCCGAATTAATATTTCCTTCATCTCAATTTACAAGCGGGTAAAGAAACAGTAGGGATGGCTAACTCGGTAATTAGCCACCGCCCACCGTTACATTATTTTGTACAAAGACCATAGCCAAACAAATGATTTGTAAAAGAATAACGTTACATTTTGAGATGATCAATTTAATAATATTCAAATGTTCATATTCCCTTTATCCCACAAGCACCCTTGAACTATAGTCTGGAAATATCCACCATTCATCGTCAAGGTTGTAATTTTATTCACGTTCTCCGTGATTGGTAGATCTCCTTTTCGCTTCTTGCGCTAGAAGTCAGGACGCGTCGTTCCCACAGAATTAACGCTATATTTTATTATCCCTGGTCCACCATTATTTCATTACAAGGTAGCTGCACAAATAGAAAAGATGAGTGTGATGGGGGGAGATGTTTTTGACGCGGAATGCATTCTCAAACGACCAAAAAAGGTTCGTAGCCAACATTAGCGAATCGGTCATAACATCATCAAATATAACGTTAACATTAGCTAAGCTTTACCCACATGACTGAACATTACGCTTCATTGTTGCAGGGCAAGGTTGATTACCTGGTGAAGCGGAGAGGATGTTCATCCAAGTACGTGACTAGTCATCCATTACTAGTAAGCTAGCTAATATAGCTAGCTAAATATGCTATTATTAAGTTACAATGCAACGTGTCGCTTGTTTCACTGACATTTGAATGAAGCTAGCGAGCTAACGTTAACTTACTTGAGCTAGGAACCTAATGTTAGGTAACGTTAGACTATGAATAACTGAATGTCAGTTAACGTCGGAAGCGGTATGAATGCCAATATTTAGCGACATTAAACACACGCTAGAGAGTGAGCGAGCATGCAAGGTAGCTAGCTGACACTAACCGCAAATGAACGTTAACTGAGGTTACGCTAACTTTTACGATGACTTAGTAACGTTAGCTAACGTTACTTACACATAATTAGAAAACACGTTAGAGTAGCGAAATCAATACAACTAACGTTTGCTAATATTAGGCTTGTAACTCTTATAATTGGCATAGGCGATGTTAGCTTTCCAGTTAAACTGTGAATATGTTCCATGCCTGCGTTGCTTATCGCAAACGTTATTCATCTTTTTACAACCAAGTTGTATCGCAAGGCAATTTTCTGCCGCGCCATTCTCCAGCCATGAAACGTTTACGTTACCGGGTTACAAGGCCTTGCAGCTACCACATAAGGTAACTGCGCTTGTACCCAATGTCCACCCTGCGCCAACACACTATTCAAAACGTAGTCTCTGATGTGATACAAGTTACCACAGTGAACTAATGAAAATTAAGACTTGCAGTGGACGCAGTAAATGTAATTGGCACTGATCCATACTTTCCGTAAAAAATAATAACAGTTGAACGTACATTTGTTCTTTGGCACTGTTGTGGATGAGGTGGATAGGCTGTTCAGCTTCTACAGTCGCAATGTGTAATATGAGGGGAACAACTCGAGGACTGCTATCATCACAGATTGTTATGGTAACAGTCTATGGTTGCTATGATTGGTTGACATACCAAAGCATGGTAGACAAATCGGTGTTATGTGGTCCCAGATGTGACTGCTTCAGAAGTCCTTTTTGAATGATTTGAAGATTTGCAGCCGATTCTTTTTGAAACATTTAGGCCTATCCGTTTTATGCCAATTCCACATAGATGCACTGGAAAATTATGAAGTTTAGAAACAGGAAATGTTATACAGTATGTTATGTTGCCTATGTTTTGCTGTATTTCATTACATTATATATTTTTTGTTGTTTTCCTACATACATTCCTAATTCATTTGTAGTTTTGAAACTACATTGAAATTGTCCCCTCATGTTATTTTTATTAATTCACACAAATTAACTGGACAGTATCTAACACTGACCTTCTTTCTTACAATCTCTTTAATTTCAGAAATAATAGGTGAGAGCCTGAGAAAAATATCCTCGATCCACAGCTACTGGCTGCACTTCATAAGAGGTGTATTTCTCTCACCTCTGACACAACTCAATGACTTTGCATCACATTTGTGCATATGTCCAAGGAGTACAAAAAAGTGGACATGTGCAGGCTGACAAGTTTTTTTTTTTTTTATTTCTCTGTGGTGTGACATATCAAAGATACATTAATTGTTACTGTTAATACAGAATGAATGATGTTCAGAATCTTTCAGTTTGAATTCTGACAACAGTTGTGTCTTTAATGTATCTGCAGGGAACAGGAAAAGGAAATTATTTTACACAAGCATGGCAAAAGACCAAGAGGGGGGCCACGAAGAATTATGGTAAACGCATTTTACCTTTGGAATGCAGTGATGGTTATCATTCAGACTGAACTGCGCTGTTTATATGTGAAGGCTTTTGTTTTTTCTTGTTCTTTCTTTAGGAATTGGTTCCAACAACAACAGAATCAAGCAGCTCCATATCTCCTGATGATGATAATTTCAGTGCCAAAAAGGTGAAGTCAGGCTCTTGCACGTGTGAGACTCACCCTGTTGCGCAGAAGAAAGCACAGACTGTGGTGGCCAGCGAGGAGCCAGTGAAGGAAAAATGTGGGAGGAAAGCACTGCCTTCAGAGCTGAGAGCCAGAAAGCTCTTGAAAAACCCTTCTAAAGCTTTGCCCAGGCAACCAAAACCAGCCATCAAAAAGCCCCTTCTTGCAGACAGCTTCACACGCATAAGACGAAGCCACAGGGACCTTATTGGTGTGCAGAGTGGACAGTCTAGCAGCAGCAGTGGACAGGACCAAGGTGCTCTCCAGGCATCAATAGGATTTCCAAATGGACAACAGACAACTAAGAAGACTAAGGAGCTTCCAAAAGAACTCAGGGATAAAATTGTAGAAAGACATGCATCAGGAGAAGGGTATAAAAAAAATTCTAAGTCACTGATCATCCCAACCAGCACAGTCAGAGCGATCATCCTGAAGTGGAAGGTGCATCATACCACTGAGACACTGCCTAGATCAGGTTGTCCCCCAAAACTGAGTAACCTGGCAAGGACTAGACTGGTAACGGAAGCCACTGTGAGACCAACAGTGACTTTGAAAGAGCTGAAGAGTTCAATTGCTGAGATGGGAGAAAATGTCTGTGAGTCAACAATATCTCGGTCACTCAACAAAGCTGGCCTGTATTACAAAGTGGCAGAAAGGAACGTATAAACCAAAGATAGCTGTCTGATGCAGACTCAGCAGGGTGTGTCGTCCAGTCAACACCATCCAGTGAAGTATTGTGGTGGGAGCATTATGTTAAGGAGATTCTTAGCAACAAGAACAAGGAAGCTTCTCAGGAATTTAACAGGTGGGAAAAAAAACTTTGAACAGCAGTTGAATGATATCCTATGAAGCCCAGACAGAAGAACCACTCAGCATTGTCTGGGTGAATCAAAAAATGCAAGATTCAAACATTCATATTGTATGAAATGTTTCTTGTATGCAATTGATTACTAACGCTGCGTTCTCACAGCGAGCAACTGGTCGCTGAGTCGGTCAATTCTACTAGGCTGGGGCCGGGGCAAGAGCTTCCTGTTGTGTCATCCAAGTCAGTTTGTGCAGCTACAATTTTTTGATAAAGGGAAACAACGGCAGTTGCCTACGTATAACAAAGACATATTTGCAATGCATCCTATTCTTTATATTTATGTCATGACACTGATAATTATGTGTTCTCGCTAGCTAGCGATAGGCTAGCCTATATCTATCTTCGTCGCGAGCTACCGATCTTTATCCATCTAGATACATAGATAGATTTATGTATAAAACTGAACATGTAGTTTGGGCTCAATGTTATATGGGTAGAACAGCTACATATATCCTTTAAGGTTATGTTATACATTGAACAGGACGTGGTAGGCTTGGACCATTATTATTAGCTGCTCCTCCATTGCTGCAATTTGAGTGAAATTGGGCGGAACTATTATTCACAAAATGGTTTCGTGTCGGTTGGGGAAATATGAAGCGTGGAACTCTTATTGGCTGTTACGGCCGATGGTCGCTCAAAAGTTAAGTTGCGGGCAACATTTATCAGCTGATTTTGGTCACTCAGTTGCCAAGTTGCTCCGATCGCTGACCGTTGCTCAGCTTCATAGAGAATGAATGGACTTCCTGCGACTGGGTGACCGAAGTTGCTCGATGTGAGAATGCAGCGTAAGTGTTATGTCCCTATGCTGCTTCATGTATGTTAACGAGTTTCCTTCCAATCACCTGAGTCTTGACTGGAGATTGCGGACACCTGTTGTGGATTTGCCCGGGAGCATAATGTTTTATTCGCAGTGTTCTCTAGCTTAGTGGTTGGTTAATTTTTTCCTGTACCTAACTTCATGCACGTTGCCAGCGTTTCTGCCGTGCTGAAGCTCAGTTTTAAGTCATACTGGGGCGTTCGTTTCAGGTTGTATGCAGCGCTTACTATATGGAAGTTTGTCGTGGGCCTAATGTTGCCGGACTGTAGGGGTGCACATTTGCTGGTTGTATTTCCACATGATTCCCCGTTTTAAAAAGCCGGTTTTAACTTTGCTTTGTGCGAGCATATTCACGTCTTTTGGTATGCAAATGGTTGACAAACTACTCGTTTCCAATAGGGAACATTTTGGTAGTAAGCTGGTTGTTGGTTTGTGGCTACTTTGCTGTGTTCTGTCCCTTGTGTAATCTAGCTACTTGTGTTTGTGTGGTCCGGTTGTGATACCCGGAAGTAAAGTGTAAATGCGGAGACTAGACACTGGAGGGGAGATCTAGAGGCATAGGACATTGAGGCAAGTTGACTGGGGTTTTGTTTTGTGGAGAAGTTTGTATTGTCTCAAGTGGAGACTTGTCGTTCTCAATTCGGAAAGGTTAGTAACCAAGGTTCCAACGCTTCCTAGTACAAAACCGCCAGCCGTTGTCACCGTCCGAGTCTTTGTATTCTGGATTTCGTGTTTGTCTTGCTCCCTGTTTGCTTATACTTCCAACACCTTTTCCCCTTATTTCATGTTTGTTTATTGTGATATTTTAATAAACCCATTTTTGTAACTGTTCCTTTTGTGTTTCAAATCATTTGTTGTGGCCCTACGAGCTGGGGTCGTAACATAAGGTATTTGTATATTAAATTATTTGTCTAGCCTATATTAAGAAATCATATGTTGTATTGGTAAAACAAATATAATGTATTGCAGTTATTACTGGGGTAGTTACTGTCTTAGTGGAATCAGCAAGGGAAGGGCTTAAGCTAAATAAGCTTGGTGAACAGAGTTTCTGCTTATGTAATAAGTATTATTTATTAATATGTGCTGCTATGGTGCTATCTACCCATCTATACATACATATATGGCCTTACCATTATCACATTAATCAGTCTGATTAATCAACGAAATACATAAATTTTGTCCACTTTTACATATTAAATACATTGCTCTGTGATCAACAAATCCATGCAATGCATACAGATGTGATTTTTTAAATGGGGGGGGGGGAGGAGATTGGTAATTGACCAATAATATCAATACAACATTTTCAAAAGAATTCACTAGGTGTCTAAGAAGTACAATACACATAGGCTACAATATAAAGAACATCACATCACAAATAGAAATTCATGAAAACATCAACCATCACATGATAGTTATTCTACGTCATAAATTGTGACGTGATTTATGACATGTAACTATCATGTGACATTGGACTTTTTATATAGTTGTTATAGGAACGCCTTTCCTCCTAGATTAGTTGTACATTAATTACCGGTAGTTTCCGTTATGTCCAAATTTGGTAGTTATAATTTCTGTTACATTATAGTATTACATCCATCTTTATTGGCAATGGGCCGAAGGGTGTGTGATCGGGTGGTCTCATCTGTGGCGGCAGGTGAGGGTATTTCAAGGTGACTGCCGGGATGTTCGCGAGAGTGGAGTTGTGCGAGGATCACAAAAACAAATTGAACATGACAATGTCACGTTTTTTCTTCTCGTAAATCGGAAATATTCCGATTTCCAAGATAATTTGAAAACACCATTAGTGTTTGTAATGTACCTATCTAAAAGATTTTTTTAAATACCTGTTTTTGGGCGAATCATAGGTCAACTCGTGAATTTGAAGGAAAAACACAAGACCAAGCTCTCCACAAGTCAGGGATAAAAATTGTACATACTGTCCCAACTTTTTTTGGAGTTGTGGTTTGTATAATTAACTTAATTTAATCTCAACACATTTATTGAATGCATCTGCTCTTTTGAATTTTTCCATTTCATCTGGCCTACCATATTTTTGAATTCCACTCCACTGATACCTTTTGAAGCAAGTCACATTTTTCATCACTGGACAAAATATTGATCTCTTTGTATTGAGCTGTATATATATGGTAATTCATTCATAAACTGATTGAACAAGCTTGCAGTGTAATATTACCAAATGCAATCATAGCCTTTCAATAAACCATAGATGTTTACTTTTCATTCTTTTTACTCACTTTTTTAAAACTTATTTGGGTGGTCGGAGGTGTGTGGCTGTTCGGTTCCTGGCTTGTTTTTTTCCCCATTTTCATATTTCCAGTTTTTCTATAAAAAGTCTGACTGAAAAAAGTGCAATTGAACTAAATTGGAATATAGAGCAAATTAAAATTGCCTGCTGACTCAACTTCATTTCTGCTCACTCAGTATCAATTCATATATGGTTTTCTTCTTTTCCCTGCATCTTTTGCTGTATTTCTTAATTAAACCTGTCCAAAGGTTGGTTCACTGTTCAATTGATCCAATTCAGTAATATGGAAAATAAAAAATGTGATCCAAGATATGTAAAAAGTGACATTGAATTATAGTAGACCATGTACCCCAGCTGGAGTGTTATTGTAGTTCTTCAGTTAGCCCTTTCTGAATGACAATTTTAGAAACTTTATCAAAGGTCCAAAAAGAACAAATTGGCTTACGGCAGACAAAGTCTTCAGCAATAACCAAGGCCAGCCTGGAGATATTCTACTGCGTTGTTGTTGGTGTTTTTTTGTTTTGTTATTAACGTTAACCTTTTATGTATTTGTTGTGCATCCATCTATCGTGTGCATCCCACAGAACTGTACAAGAAATACAGTTAACAGTTATGTGGTGCATCCGAATTAATATTTCCTTCATCTCAATTTACAAACGGGTAAAGAAACGGTCGTGATGGCTAACTCGCATAGCAATTAGACACCGCCCACCGTTACATTATTTCGTACAAAGACCATAGCCAAACAAATAATTTGTAAAATAATACATTTTGAGATGATCAATTTTATTATATTCAAATTTTGACATTTCCTTTATCCCATAAGCAGCCTGGAAATATCCACCATTCACCGTCAAGGTTGTTATTTTTCTTATGATTAACGTTCTCCGTGATTGGTGGATCTCATTTTTGCTTTTTGTGCTAAAAGTGAGGACGCGTTGTTCCCAGAGAACTAGGCATTCCTATAAGCAGAACTGTCACGCTATATTTTATTATCCCTGGTCCACCATTATTTCCTTTAAGTTTCATTACAAGGTAGCTGCACAAATAGAAAAGATGAGTGTGATGGGGGGAGATGTTTTTGACGCGGAATGCATCCTCAAACGACCAAAAAAGGTTCGTAGCCAATGTTAGCTAGTCGGTCATAACATCATCAAATGTAACGTTAACATTAGCTAAGCTTTACCCACATGACTGAACATTACGCTTCATTGTTGCAGGGCAAGGTTGATTACCTGGTGAAGCGGAGAGGACGTTCATCCAAGTACGTGACTAGTCATCCATTACTAGTAAGCTAGCTAATATAGCTAGCTAAATATGCTATTAAGTTACAATGCAATGTGTCGCTTGTTTCTCTGTCACTTGAATGAAGCTAGCGAGCTAATGTTAACTTACTTGAGCTAGGAACCTAATGTTAGGTAACGTTAGACTATGACTAACTGAATGTAAGTTAACGTCGGAAGCGGTATGAGTTCGCAAAGGAGATCAACCAATATTTAGCGACATTAAACACGTGTGATGGTTCGCTAGTTAGCTAGCTAACGCTAGAGAGTGAGCGAGCATGCAAGGTAGCTAGCTGACACTAACCACAAATGCACGTTACAACTTTTACGAGGACTTAGTAACGTAAGTTAGCTAACGTTACTTAGCTAACGTTACTTAGACATAATAAGAAAACACGTTAGAGTAGCGAAATCAATACAACTAACGTTAGCTAAGATTAGGCTTGTAACTAGGGTTGCCAACTATCAGAAATTGAAATAAGGGACACCTTAGCGGCCCTCGCGGCACAGGCCAATTTTTAAACCTTTTTTTACACCTGCATTACTGCATTATTACTACACTTTAACATATAATATAGGCCTACTTGGTTGTAACAAGTCCTATCCATATACCAGACATGCATCTGTAATAAGCCCATTTACTAAGACACACAAACCTGAATTTGATCAGTTTTGTATTTTTGAGGAATACGTGGGAAACATTATCATTCAATAATTTATTTTGTCAGTGCAAAATAACAGTTCTTCAACACTATGCCGAACTTCAATTTAAAGTAAAATGAGGCACAAGGGCCTATCTATCCTAGCAACACTGACAGCAATTCGAGTCATGACCAATGAGCTTCTTCTTCTTCTTCTTCTTTTTGTTTAATGGCGGATTGCATTATTTTACTTTGAAGGTGCATACCGCCACCTACTGTACCGGAGTATGCAGTCATGATTTATTTTATACAACATACAGAATGGAGAATTATTTATTTTTAATCAAATCCCTATACCTTAATACTGTATAATATTACAATCCATATATATTAATACTACATACAATTATATATCTATCTATTTACTATATTCTATTATATAATTTTGTAACTTTCAAAAATTCTATCACAGCCTTCTGGGCATCCATTACCCCCCTTCCATCAATCCCCAATATTCCCTTTAGGCTCCATGCTCTACCTGCCTCTCTAATCCTACTGCAGAGTTGTTCCCTCTCTTCAGTGTACTTATTGCATTCCATGAGTACATGTTCAACATTTTCTGTATTATTGCAATAAGCACATTCTACTGACATACTTTTTCCTATCATGAATAGTGTTTTATTGAGTCCTGTGTGATCAAACCTTAACCTACTTAACTTGACTTCTTCCCTCCTATTTCCCTTCCTAATATCTTGTGCACATATAGATTTCTGTATTTTGTAGTATGTTCGCCCTTTACTGTCCCCGTCCCATCTTTCCTGCCATTTCCTCATCACCCCTTTTTTAATTATTGCTTTTCCTTCCCCTTTACCAAATGGTATATGTAGAATTTCTTCTCTCTTTATTGCTTTTTTAGCAATTGTGTCTGCTCCTTCGTTCCCTTTAATGCCTACATGGGCAGGCACCCAGCAGAATCGTATGTCTTTCCCTACTCTGTGAAGTCTAAAAAGGCTCTGGTGAATTTCTAGCATGAGATCTTCTCTTACTGATTTCAGAGATTTAATGCTGAGGAGCACAGCAAGAGAGTCCACACAGAATACCACTCTGTCAGGCATAACATCTTCGACCCACTGCAGGCCTATTATTACTGCCATCATTTCTGCTGTAAAAACAGACAGATGGTTGGATATCCGTTTCCCAATCTTTGCTTTCATTTTTGGTATATATATACCTATGCCTACTTTGCCATCTTCATCTTTAGAACCGTCTGTATAAATATCTAGGTAGCTGTAGTATGTATGTCTTATATATTGTTCTGCCAAGAATCCTCTTTCCTCATCTTCCCAATCCTTCTTTAGTTCTATTATTTTTATGTCTACATCAGGTTTTGGGAATAGCCATGGTGGAATCACACTTATAGGGGTAGGGGTATTAAAATGAATATATTCCAGTCCATATTCTTCTGCTTTGACCTTTGCTGTCCATCCAAATCCATTACCCTTAAATTTACTATATTCCCAACATTCTTTTAACACCCCCTGACCAATGAGCTGAGTGCATTCTCGCACATAGACAAGATTACCGTAATTTCTCATATAAATCGCTCTGTCATTCATTGAGTCCCCAAAATAAGGGACAAACTGCGTCCCTTATCAGTTCATTAAGGGACGGGTCTTTTATTTTCCAAATAAGGGACGGTCCCTTATTTCAAGGGACGGTTGGCAACACTACTTGTAACTCTTATAATTTGGATAGGCAAGTTAACCTTAGGGCAGCTAACGTTAATAAATTAACGTTAGCGTTCCAGTTAAACTGTGATTATATTCCATGCCTGCGTTGCTTATCGCAAACGTTATTCATCTTTTTACAACCAAGTTGTATCGCAAGGCAATTTTCTGCCGCGCCATTCTCCAGCCATGAAACGTTTACGTTACCGGTGTACAAGGCCTTGCAGCTACCACATAAGTTAACTGCGCTTGTACCCAATGTCCACCCTGCGCCAACACACTATTCAAAACGTAGTCTCTGATGTGATACAAGTTACCACAGTGAACTAATGAAAATTAAGACTTGCAGTGGGCGCAGTAAATGTAATTGGCACTGATCCATACTTTCCGTAAAAAATAATAACAGTTGAACGTACATTTGTTCTTTGGCACTGTTGTGGATGAGGTGGATAGGCTGTTCAGCTTCTACAGTCGCAATGTGTAATATGAGGGGAACAACTCGAGGACTGCTATCATCACAGATTGTTATGGTAACAGTCAATGGTTTCTATGATTGATTGGCATGCCAAAGCATGGTAGACAAATCAGTGTTATGTAGTCCCAGATGTGACTGCTTCAGAAGTCCCTTTTGAATGGTTTGGAGATTTGCAGCAGGTTCTTTTTGAACCATTTAGGCCTATCCGTTTTATGCCAATTCCACATAGATGCACTGTAAAATTATGAAGTTTAGAAACAGGAAATGTTATACAGTATGTTATGTGGCCTATGTTTTGCTGTATTTCATTACATTACATTTCCTTTGTTGTTTTTATACATACATTCTTAATTCATTTGTAGTTTTGAAACTGTACATTGAAATTGTCCCCTCATGTATTTTTCTTTTTATGTTCCTTTTTTTTACAGACCACACAAATTAACTGGACAGTATCTAACACTGACCTTCTTTCTTACAATCCCTTTAATTTCAGAAATAATAGGTGAGAGCCTGAGAAAAATATTCTCGATCCACAGCTCCTGGCTGCACTTCATAAGAGGTGTATTTCTCTCACCTCTGACATGCACTTTGCATCACATTTGTTCATATGTCCAAGGAGTACAAAAAAGTGGACATGTGCAGGCTGACAAGTTATTTTGTTAATTTATTTTTCTCTCTGGTGTGACTGATATCAAAGATACATTAATTGTTACTGTTAATACAGAATGAATGATGCTCAGAATCCTTCAGTTTTAATTCTGACAACAGTTGTGTCTTTAATGTATCTGCAGGGAACAGGAAAAGGAAATTATTTTACACAAGCATGGCAAAAGACCAAGAGGGCGGCCACGAAGAATTATGGTAAACGCATTTTACCTTTGGAATGCAGTGATGGTTATCATTCAGACTGAACTGCACTGTTTATATGTGAAGGCTTTTGTTTTTTCTTGTTCTTTTTTTAGGAATTGGTTCCAACAACAACAGAATCAAGCAGCTCTATATCATCCCCTGATGATGATAATTTCAGTGCCGAAAAGGTGAAGTCAGGCTCTTGCACGTGTGAGACTCACCCTGTTGCGCAGAAGAAAGCACAGACTGTGGTGGCCAGCGAGGAGCCAGTGAAGACAAAATGTGGGAGGAAAGCACTGCCTCCAGAGCTGAGAGCCAGAAAGCTCTTGAAAAACCCTTCTAAAGCTTTGCCCAGGCAACCCAAACCAGTCATCAAAAAGCCCCTTCTTCCAGACAGCTTCACAGGCATAAGACGGAGCTCCTGGGCTCTTGTTGGTGCGCAGAGTGGACAGTCTTGCAGCAGTAGTGGGCAGGGCCAAGGTGCTCTCCAGCTATCAACAGGATCTCCAAATGGGCGACAGACTATGAGGGCTAAGGAGCTTCCAAAAGAACTCAGGGATAAAATTGTAGAAAGACATATATCAGGAGAAGGGTATAAAAAAATTTCAAAGTCACTCAGCATCTCACCTAGCACAATCAGATCGATCATTCTGAAGTGGAAGGTGCATCATACCACTGAGACACTGCCTAGATCAGGTTGTCCCCCCAAACTGAGTAACCAGGCAAGGACTAGATTGGTAACGGAAGCTACTGTGAGACCAACAGTGACTTTGAAAGAGCTAAAGAGTTCAATTGCTGAGATGGGCGAAAATGTCAGTGAGTCAACAATATCCCGGTTACTCCACAAAGCTGGCCTATATTGCAAAGTGGCAAAAAGGAAAGTACAAACCCAAGGAAGCTGTCTGATGCAAACTCAGCAGGGTGTGTCATCCAGTCAACACCATCCATATAGTGAAGTATTATGGTGGGAGCATTATGTTAAGGAGATTCTTCTTGGTAACAGGAACAAGGAAGCTTCTCAGGAATGAAGCAAAAAGTACAGGTGACTTTGAGGTGGAGCAAAAGTACAGGCAAATTGCGGAGGTACCGGCTAAATGAGATTTATTTTTAAAATCGGTTAATTTGTATAATGGTCTTTCTTATGATTCTTTATGCTTCTGATATCGGACCAAAAAAAATGCATGCAATGTTGTCCAACCATTGTAAGAAAATTACTTTGAATTGGGGGGGAAAAAATAAAAATCAATCTTTGATCATCAGTTGAATGATTGCGTATGAAGCCCAGACAGAAGAACCACTCAGCATCATCAGTTGAATGATTGCGTATGAAGCCCAGACAGAAGAACCACTCGGCATTGTCAGGGTGTCTCTGGGTGAATCAAAAGATGCTAGATTCAAAGGTTGATATTGTGTGAAATGTTTTTTGTCTGCAATTGATTACTAAGGTATTTGTATTTTACTTGATTTATCTAGACTATATTAAGAAATCATATGTTGTATTGGTAATATAAATGTAATGTAGAATTGCAGTTATTACTGGGGCAGTTACAGTCTTAGTGGAATCAGCAAGAGAGGGGCTTCGGCTAAATAGGCTTGGTGAACAGATTTTCTGCTTATTTAATAAGTATTATTCATGTACATGCTATCTACCTATCTATACAGTTTAGTATGGCCTGATATAGCATTATCCGGTTAATCAAAAATTATTTCAGAAAGACATTGGGTCCGCTTTTACATATTAAATGCATTTGTTGATCACGGAGCAATGTATGTAAAACATACACATATGATTTTTTTTAATGGGAATTGTAAAGAAATTAATATTCAGTGTCCGTTATTTGCAGCCTCTCAAGCAATAGATGCAACGGGCAACATAACCGGAGAAAACAAATTACTGTTTATATAGTTATAGGATTTGCTTGCAATTGATGGCAGGTTAACAAAAAATTAAAAGATTCACAAATTAAGATTTCAATAAAACATTATGAAACGAAGTGTGAAACGAAGTAGCTGGCAACACCAAGGGCCCTATCTTACACCATCGCTGGTACCCAGACCGGCGCAGTGTCTTTTTAGCATCCAGCGCTCACGTTGTTTAACAAGTGAACGCCCATAGCAAGTGAACTGTGCGGGTTGGTCTTAAGATGAGGTGGTGTATTGCTATCTTGTACCAGCAGAAAGCACCACAAACCTGTTCTTAAGTCATGTCGCAGTTTCAATGTAATTTTAACTGCAATATTAAAATAGGCTAATGTGTAGAACGTGCGCACACCCTCCTGTCTGTTACACACACGGACGCATGCAAACATGCATAAAAAATATCAAGATAACATTGTGTAATGAAGATTAATATTTTACCCCAAAATAAATATTTATAAAAGGTCTGTTTTGCCAACTGTAAATCGCTCTTTTTGCCGTCTTATTAAATCCGCCATTATATTAGCAATCCGCCAAGGTGCAAACGCTGGTGGCTTTTAAAGAGAAAAGGAGACAGGGCCGTGTCTAGGGGGGAGGGGCAATAACCCTCGAAATGCTCTGCCTGCCCCCCCAAAAGCCAAATCCAGAAAAAATCGAATCCAACAACATGAAGTCGACGCAACAGCTACAGACGATTCGGCCAATCATAAAAATGACACATCGAAATAATATATTTCTCTAATATCTGACTGGTTGGTTTGGCCATATGAAACACGGAGACGCAGCGAAAGAGAGAGGTCAGTTTCTTTGATTAACTTAGCATTGCTTAGGATATAATATTTGTTAGCTTAGCTTACTCAGTGAGTTCAGGATAGTGGCGAGAGTCTCCGTCTGGGAGATTTGATTTTAAATAGATTACATGTTGCATCTAGCCTAGTTGTTATAGCTGCGATTCTGCAGAACATCTGCAGCATTGCATTAGCTGACTGCACGTGTGTGTGTGCGCCTGTGTGTGAGAGTGTGTGTGTGTTAGCTAGCCTACTGCTGCGTGTTGGCTGGTTAGCCCTACTTTCCTCAAACTTTGGAATACTTTACATACAGTCAAGCCGGAAAGTGCATACCCCTTTCACCTTCTCCACGTTTTATTACATTACAGACATATTCTACAATAGATTGAGTACATTTTTTGTCTCGAAATTCTACACAAAATAGCCCATAATGACAAAGTGAAAACATGTTTTTGGAAATTTTTGCAAATGTATTAAAAATTGAAAACTGAATTAGAGATTCAGCTGTAAATTACACTGGTACAGCATGGAACACATGACTGGCGAAATGGCTGTACGTCATCAAGGGTCTAAGGTATCAAACAAGCCCCAAACCATCACTCTGCGGCCAGATATGGAGTAGATGTAGATGGATCCCTTTACGGGTTGTTTCTCCTGACTTTTTTCCCCATAGAGTTCTATAGGAAAATGAGTCAGGAGAAATAATCCTTGCAGTGATCCATCCACATCTACTCCATATCTGGCAACAGAGTGATGGTTTGGGGCTCGTTCGATAGCTCAGACCCTTGATGACTTACAGCCATTTAGCCAGCCATGTGTTCCATACTGTACCAGTGTAATTTACAGCTGAATCTAGTCTTACTCCCCAATTCCCATTGAGATCCATTCAAATGCAGAGAGCTTATAGTATTGCATGTAACAGTACCTGGAAATAAGATATCGAGAGTCTTATGATGTTGATGGGTCACAGACTTCAGGAAGTAACAGCATGCAAAGGATATGCGACCAAATATTAAATATACTTTAAAAATATGTTCAAGCAAAGGGTATTAATACTTATTATGAATACTAATCACTGAATACTAAATAAAATATTTCAGTTTTCGATTTTTAATACATTTGCAAAAATTTCTAAAAACATGTTTTCACTTTGTCATTGACTGAAATGATGAAGGAATATAGCTCATCTTTATTATACTTATTTCCATATAAGATTAGATAATGGTTTGGTATTATTGGGCTTACATAAAGTTGTCCTCCTATAAGATGAGGGGGTGCAGGTAGCTTTAAAATGTAATAAGATTATCTTATCCACTAATATACTGATTAGCCTATACTTTAGCTTTATATGAAAGCATCTCAAATCTCTTCTAGGGCTTTGAATAAAAATAAATCTTCAAAATGTTTAGAAAATGCCCTGTGTGAGGTTGTGTAGAAATGCAGGACATTAGTTTTAAAAGGCTAAATTTTTTTTAAAACAGCCCTGATGGGAGATGTTATGTGTTGCATGTTACGCCCAAGACACCTATAATTAATGAAGAGGCTAAGTTCAGCATTTGAACCTTGCGCTTTACTTTGCGCTCAAAATATGCACCCTCTAACTAGCAAAAGTGGAGTTGGACACGCCCTAAATGCACTTGCACCATGCATTTTAGACCATGCCCTAATATCGTTTAGATAAAGCCCCACATCTTTTGGAGACGAACCGTGAATGTCTACACTCTCCTGGACAGACAGTGGGGTTCACACAACGTACGCGGCCACAGACAATTTAGCATTCAAAATTGGGGTGGAGATTGGATATACTCCCCTGTGCCAAATTTATAAGATGATACATTTTTTAAATACCAGAAATTCACACATTAGCCATACTTGGAGGCAATGTCTGATATATTTAGCTTTATTTCAGTGGGAACTAAACAAATCGACAGATTAAAACTGATCAGCCTTCCTGCTCACTGAAACATTTGTGTTTTTGTGCTCTGACAGCTCTAAATGAATACTGATGCAAAACATCATCTTAACAAGTCATATCACTTGATTGACCTCTGTTGGTGTACCATAATGGTGATTATCATGATTTCAAGATTTTAAAAAAATTAAGTATAATACAATAAACTCCAAAACACTGTGTTTCTTGCTGTGCAACTTTGTTAATGGAAAAATCACTTTGTTTTGGACAACAGTCCTTCGTCAGAGTCTTAGAGCGAATGGTAGACAAAAAATACATTTTCACTAGAATTTATTAAGTGTCTAAGTGTGAAGGAAGTACAGCAAACATAGGATACAATATAAAGAACAACAGTTCAATAGAAATAGAAACAATAGAAATTTATGAAAACATGCAGTTATCATACGTCATAACGCACTATACGGAATAATAAAAAGTCCACCTGTGGTATGGCCTAACTAGCCGCTGAGAACAATCATTTAAGCATGACATTTAACCATAGTTCATCATTGAGACCTTTAGGTATTAGTGTTTAACGTATCCAAAAAACATTTTTTTAAATACCTGTTTTTGAATCATTTGAATCATTAGTCAACTAGTGAATCTGAAAGAAAGACACAAGACCAAGCTCAAGACCAAGGATAAAGTTATCAAAAAGCACATATTAGGGTTACACAATTACAAAACAGTTACCAATATAGTTAACAATATTAAGAGCGCAACAGAAACCTGGCCTGTATGGCAGGGTGGCAATTACCCATTGCTTTATCTCAAAGCTTGCTTAGAGTTTACAAGAAAGCATCCATTGATCCACGCAATCCAGTGATACATTACAATCACTTGGACCCACCAAAAATGTCAAATGTGGTCAAATGACTATAGCTTTTTGGTCAAAATGCAAGGTGTCTATCACACATCTAACACTACATATCCCACTTAACGCCATCCCTACAGTAAAACATGGTGGTGGCACCTCTTTAGCAGGGACTAGGAAATTGGACCACACAAAGTATAGGCAAATACTGTCAGAAAAAAACATTTCTATCTCTTAAAGACCAGAAGCCAGAATGGAAAAAAGGTAAATGTAGGCAACTGGCAAGTTATTACCTGTTGATTTTCAATTTTTTTTCAACATTTTACATTTTTTTCTAAAGCAATTTGCTGTTAATTTGCAGCTTTTAATTAACATACCAAAAATGCAGTGCAATAAAATACGCTTATACAAAAGAAATGTACAAATTGTGAAAAACCCATAGGGACTTGATGGTTAAAAAAGTGGTTAACACATTTTTTTTAAAAACTTAATAAATGTATTCATTGTTGAAGTAAATTATTTGCCAATTAGAGATAAAAAATGTACAATTTGTGGCAATGTACTGCAAATTGGCTCAATACTTAATCAGCTAGGCCTTTAATTTGTATAATAATTTGCAATCAACTAAATAGCTTGCATTTAAAGTTGATTAAAGAACAGAACTGGCCAAAAGCCATTCGCAAAGCACGTCAACTGATACATGGTTGGGGTTCACCGATCGTGAAGTTACCTAGCGGCATGAGAGATGTGACTTTGACGTTTCTATATATTCAATGAATCCCAGTAGTTTGTCCATAAAAATACTTTTTTGTCCTTTTGTACTTTTTTTCATTTGTTTTACAGTGTATGGAGAATATACAATAACTAGAAATTAAAGCACACCTCATCCACACATCCAGTCTGGTTCTTTACCAATGTACAGTTTTAACAAGCATTTGCTAGGGGTGGTTGTATTAGAATCATTACATGTAGAAAGCTGTGGTGTGCATTTTAAGCCCTTGCTAAAGCCCTGCTACTAAAGCAAAATAAGTGAGCTATGTGAATTCTTCAAATACAGGTTTAATTATTTCCCAGAATTTGTACAAACAAAATGCTTCTCTAATTTAATACAGTAATATATTTCATCAATGTTTCTCTATTTCATATCCAAATGTGCTATTCAGGTTATATTTTTAATTCATTGCAAGATTATACATTTGCTATTCTCCATACTACCAGAGTATAGTCGCAGTACTCAAAATGGATATCATATGGACATTTTTATCATATGATTTCAGGTTTATTGTACCAGTTTTATAATTTTTTATTATGCCAGTCAAATTTTTTAATTAACATTTTTTTTTGGAGGGGGGAGGGTTGTTGAAATTTACAGTTTTGGATAACCAGTTTTGGGCATTTGGGGTACATGGTCTAAAGCAAGTAACTCCAAAAAACAGTTGTATGTTTCCAGAGGTTGTAGCCTACATATATGGACAAGATTAATTTATTTCATTTTCTCATAATAAACATAAATATCAGTTGTTATATCGGTGGCTCTTTTCTTCTCAATTTGAATTCACTGTAGGAAATGGTTCTAACGATGGTTGTTCATAGGCTACACATGTTCAACCTCTGGTACACTTAAAAAAAATAATAATTAAGAGAACAATATTAATAAATAATAATAATACAAAAAAACCGGAAAATATCTCTTTAACAGTTAGTGGTGCCATCTTGATGAAAATAATCACAGTTTGCAAATGTACCTGCAGATGTCACTGTTGCTTCTGAAGTCAGAAAGAATCAACTAGTATTTATCCCTGCAGATCACGCCAGATCACGCCTGGAACACAGTCTCTTGAAACATTTTGGTTAAACCTCTCTCCTCTAATTCACAATAATCAGAAAATAAAACTGTTTTACCAGTTTGATTTATGATAATACAGTATAATGCAATGACAGAACAAAATGACTGAATAAAACCATTTGGCTAGCTAAAATATGCAATTGAAAAGTACAACAAATAATATTTTTTTCTTAATTCATATGCACAACTTCCAAGTTGCTCAGTAGATTTCCAAAAATAAATACTTTTTAATACGCCTTCCTCTTTTCAATCCCTTGTTTGAGGACAAATGACACTTCTTATAAGGCCCCATTTCCAGTTAACATTTTCAAAATCACCGGTACCAGAAATACAAAATATCCCCATTTGTACATTATGTCCAGTGAAGCAAATATATATATTTATATTTATACTATTTTACTATTTATATTAAGTATATATATATATATATATACTTAATATAAATAGTAAAATTTTTCAGCATGTTGAATATTTGATGATCAGCAGTACCTACAGTATCACACACCGCTCATCTTTAAGTGCAGTTCTCTTTGATTACACATTGACTTTATAAATCAGTTTTATATACAGTACATATCCATTATAATACACATATCTAAGCTTATCTCAGGACAGCGGGGTCTATTTTTAATCCTGACGTTTGGCTGTAGGCTATTACACTTCTATTGAATGTCTTTGTTTGATATGTTTACTTTGTGTGTTGTGGGTCTGCCCCATTGTCTATGTCTTTTTTGTTGTTGATGGTGGCTACAACTGAAGTTCCCTAGCGGGAAAATAAAAGTTATTCTATTCTATTATGGAATTAGTTAAAAAATGCTGATGTTATGGGGAAAGAAATAAAAATAAGCACAGCATGTCTGAATCCAAAAGAGGCCTTTATAAACTGTTCTCAGTAGTATACTGTAGAATCTTTATTGTTGCCCATGTATACTTGAAAAAGTGGTTCCTGTAGAACTTTAACTGGATTCTCCACATGAGTGGACTGCAGCCAGCCTTGTGGCTATTTCATCAGTTTGTTGGCTGATTTAGTCACTGAACTGCAATGGCATAATTCCTGTTCCAGTCTGCCATCATTTGAGTGGATGAAAAATGGAGAAAGTTATACGAAACGTGGCCTCTGGCTTGGGAGGTTTACAATTTCAAGAGAGAAGCTGCTCCAGCAAAGTCTCCTTTCTCCCCAGGTCAACTGACATTGAGTGGACAACCTCACACTTGACCCGGCCGACATTCGACCCGTAACTATGGCTGATAAGCAAAGTGGTATGCTCTCTGTTCCTCTAGCACCAGATAGCCGATAAGGAGGTCAGCAGACAGTAATCTTAGCTGGAAAACAGCTCTCAGAAAGCAGCATGACTAAATTCAGCATGACACCAGAGCAAAGCAGTGGAAATCCATCATAGTGGGACACTGAAACCACTGAGGTTTAAATCTTTGCGGGGTCAATGATGGAAAAACTATGGTTGGCCTGACTTTTAAAGGCGCAGAGAATTACAGAACTTGGACAGCTACAATGTTGTTTAATCCCACGGTACATAAGAACATAGAATTCTCTCTTCCTTCTCAAGTCTTTTTAATTAAGCTATGAAGCCATTATGGGAGTTAAGCTGCCTGTATATGTATATTTACTATGGCCTGTTAATGAAATAATGCCTGTATTAATTTCTTTACTTATTGTATAATCTTCCCATGGAGCACTAGGTATCTGTTGATGCCATAAATAAGGTCTAACATTTTTCCTACTTTGCAATTCAATAACTCTTTTGGATTTAAACATCCATAATGCAGCAAGTGGACTGATTTACAGTTTGTTAGGAAGAGTTCCTCCTTACCCGATTTCTTTCACAACCATTACTTCTCACTTGCACCCACAATTCACACCAAAGTAAGTTTTTTTTTTTTTTTACTAAAAAACATTCCCTTTACTATATACAAGCTTTTAAGAATAGAACTTGAAGCTGAGTACATAAGATGGCAAAATCAGTATGGCATTGGGGGTAATTTGCCGAAAAATGACAACATATTCCCATGAAATCTCAGGCTGAAGTGGCCTCTGTTTGGGCGTTTATTGTGTGATGGGGGTGACAGCTACATCAGCACTTTAAGCACCATCTGCCTATTATTAATCATTAGGGCGTCTCCAGTGGGGGTCCACCCTCCCCAGTGCGCGCGCACACACACAGACACACACACACACACACACACACACACACACACACACGCTCCTGTGCTGCTCACATATTTGTGCACTGTTAAGAACCCTGTCCCAAAGAATAAATGACTGACAGAAGTTATCATTACACAAAGCTGCAGATTCAATGATTTATGGTGAAATCCTGTCCAGTCCTGTGGAATTTTCCCAAAATAAGTTCATGTAAACAGCTCGCGACAAAGAGGCACTCAGAGCAGGCTGGTATGCATAAACAGTTTGAACAGTGCAGAGCAGTGTAATCCCCCGACTGCAGGCCAGTCTGGAAATGTGGAGTCTCCCCTGGCAAAATAAGCCAGACTCCAATCCATCTTCCATCGCAATAACACCCTGCTCAAATGAGTCCATTTTCCAGGTACTTCTAAGCTTTGCTGCATCCATGCCTTCTCTACGCAGCGTTATCTTTCAGGGTTTTTTCGTATTGCTCCCAAGGTTCCGTTCCAGTGAGAACTTCTTGAGCAATCTCTCTGGTCAGCTGCATTCAACCTTCTATTATATGTGACTGCATGCGCAGTGTGCTTGGCTCAACCTCTTTGTATTGGTTTCTTTGTTTTAAAACCACAGAGGAGAGGACTGAGCAGAGCGTCTAGTATTTGAAGGTCTTGCATCCATGATGTACATAATTTCAGAAAGTACCGTTGATGAATTGAGTACTATCTTAATAGAAATCTGATCCTTTTGCAATGCAAGACTCTTTTTTTTTTTACATCTTTCACGGTCTGTTTCTAAATGACCCTGCTGTAGCAGTGTAAACAAACTTCAGTTTGCCCTCTGATATTCACGGAGAAGGCAAGCGGCAGTCCTGCACTATGACAACAAAGCTTCAGACAGACGATGTCATGCGCCTTACCTCATTGTCCATCCATCACTGTCCCGGAGTCGACATGTCTAACAGTCCCACTTTTACTTTTAACAATCTTACATTTATAACTGACAAAGGCCCCTCCATCTGTCTATCTATTCTAGGCTCTTTAAATTTGACCAGCTGAAGCCTCGCCATGCACAGATACCTGCTTTTAAAAGCAGAATAAAACATTATGAATTCCCCCTTGAAGAAACTGCACTGCCACTTGCAGCATGCATATTAATATTACTAAATGCATCACAAAATAACAAAATCACATGGATGACATAATGGTATCATGTATCTCGACAAAGAACAGAATCATACAGTGATAGAGTGAATGAGATATGCAAGATATATCTATTTAAACAAAGTTCTGCTCTAAGAGAGATATATTCTTCCACCGCAAGGGAGATGATAAAACTGCAACAGCCTCCAAATCGAGAGCTAGTGAAAGCAGTGAGGCAGGAAAGAATGTATCAAGGGCACACTGATAGAAAATACTATTTCACGAGAAGCTTTGTGGTAAAGCAGGCCACAAGCAATGCACTAGCCAGAAGAGAGTATCTCTACATGAACAGCAGAGCGGGGGAGTACACAAAAGGACAGACATTTGTAGGGCTCATTTCTACAAACTCTCTCGCACTGATATCCGGTTTTTCCTTTAAATCAAGACACATGCTTTATAAAATATAAATGTTCAGTTATACCCAGAGCATGCATGGCCATTTCTAGTCCTGGTGGGCCAAAGTCCTTATGGATTCAGATTTGCCTTTCAAACTGAAACGTATCCATCATTACAGCATGCGGTACAGAGATCCTAATTATTCTTATTTAATATCAAAGGGATGTGTTGGAACTAGAACTTGCAAACCTCAAGGACTAGAGTTAGGCTACTCTAGACCATATCACAGTAATGAGTTATAAATGTATTGGTCTTTGCTACCCTGTTAAAACCAAGGGTCTGTTGTCATCCTCAGTTGGATATACAGCATGCATTTGGTAGAAAATTATCCCATCATGCAGTCTGGTGTATTTTCTTAAACTTTACTGAATTAATCACTGATTGGTGAACAGAAGATGCTGATGTGGAGAAAGTGGTTCCCACCTCTGGAAATCAAAAAGACTCTCCATTGGGGAAATGACTGGTGATGATCAGGGAATGAAAGTAAAACCAAAACGGGTAAACAGCATTATTAATGGCACATACAGTAACTGGCTCCTTTAAAGACGGTGGCAAAATTGCACCTTTCCCAATCAAGGGGAGTAAATCAGGTCCCATGTTTGTATGACAAACAAATTCACTGCTTCTCCAGGTTCCCCTTCTGGTTTATCTTCTCTGCAGGTTAACTACGCATTACATGGACAGAGCACTTAAGATAATCTAAGAACAACAATCCTTTCACCAGGTTGCATAAAATGTGTAGTGAGAAAGTGTGTCTCCTTTTCTTCTTCATTCTGGGTAGCTTATATTGGAATCCTCCAAACCGCTTCTCTGATAATACTTCAACTATACCTGATGTTTTTTTCTCTCAACCTTTGGAGGAGATGAATCCCTTTCCCTGGCTCATAAGCTCTGAAACCAAAATCGGCAGAACAGGGAACCCTCTGATAAATCAGTTACACCTGACAGGCTACCAGACCTTATGTGCCATGAGACAGTGCTTCTAGTGGATTTCATAGGTCATTACTGTGGCTCCGGCAATCGTAACATCCATCGGCTTAACAGACAGACGGCTTATCTTACTTTGGAGGCAATACTTTCCCGGGCTTTGTGTTAGCTAAATAACCATGACTAATTGACAGTGCTACATAAATTCAGATAGAGATGCTTTTCTCAGTCTTGTGGTAATACATCATGGGAAGCAATTTGGAAATGAGCAAAATCCAAAACCAGGTCCCGTTTCCAACAGCAGCGGGGAGAAAACATTGACTAGAATACTGTGTCTATCAGCTTTCAGTAGAAAGAGACAGCCACGCTGCTGTACTCGAGTGATCTGAAGGTATCTGCACTGACCAAGAAGGGTCCGTTTCAGACCTTTAATAAATGAAGAGTTCCAATTCAAGGATTTACAATATGAGCTTGAGATTCAATACAGAACCGAAACATCTCCAGCTCGTCTTGCACAACTCCAAAAGAGGAAGAGATATAGACAATAATCACGCTTGAAATAACACATATAATCCTAGCTAAATCCCACTAGAAGAGAATAGGTAATTATCTTAAGTCTGTCAGTCTTAAGACGGTACTTTGGAGAAGAGGTAATACTCACAGACTGCTGGGGTTTGCTCGGCCTTTATTTGTTTAGAGATGATCAGCCTAACAGAATCCCCAAGGAGAGGGAATCTTATTTTCAAGGTTGTCACCTTAGCTCAAGTTATTTGAAAGAGGAAATCAAAATGAGACTGACAATCCAAAGGGCTCCTAACTTCCAGCTGAATGTACTATGTTTCAATCAGAAATGGGGTGCATTACCTACTTCAGTTACGTGGGTTTCTTATCGCCATCTTTTAGTTCTAAAACATGTCATTTAATAGTATTCCAAAGCGATACCCGCCAAACACTTTATTAAGTGCAATATAGATTTCACCATGATTCGGTTTCAAAAGGGTGTCTTTGGTCCAACCCGGGATCAGGAGAATATCCCTGTCCTCTAGCGACCATCATCCTAATGTGGTTAGAAATGCAAAAAACACAAATGGAAAAAAAAAACACATATTTATGAACAGCCACCCAAAACTGCATGTCATTAATTTTATTAACACAATAATACTTTCTTGATTTGTCTATTTAGCGTGTGACATACTAGTCAGAGGAGTGTTATAATGAGAGCCATGCCATTTATTCTCATGTGACTCCATGGAAACACTGACTCAATATATCTATATTTATGCAGTTTCTCATTTTCTACCCGCCTCTGCTGACCCTTCTGCAGTCGGGGCGGCATTCCGCAGTAATGAAACACTCCTAATCCGTAATTACGCTCGGCATGCCAACATGTGGGTGCGAGTTCATCCTTATTCATCACTATTCAAAGGATCAATTCCATCTGTGAGACGAAATCCATGAGTAAACGTGAGGCTTACAAGGTAAATAAATGTCCTGGAAAATGGCAGTAGATCAAGCAGAGCCTAGTCATGTTATTCGGAAGAAGGAGACATTATGTGCAAAAAATCATTGCTAGAAAACGAAAGCAACTTCACATGTGAGGAAGATGAGAATGACAGGGAGAGGGAAAGACAATATGTTATGGTATTATCTGGGCCATCTGCAGCCCTCCGCTTTCCAGTTAGTTGTGGATGTGGAGAATGCCGTTTGATGAGAGGCAGAGCCTCTACAGTGTGAAGGGGCGACGTGGTATTATTCATGAGGGACTGGTCTTTTTCTCACGCATGACTGTTTCATTTGATAGCACCCCCTCCCTGAGCATGCCATCTGCTCCGTTCTGAGCAAGCTTTTCAAAAGATCCCCGCCCCATCGCGCTGCCTTATCACCAACGGTATCCAGACAGCCCAGCGCGCACACCGCTGCTCGCGATGAAGCCTGGTGGCCGAAGAGACCCTTTCAGCCTGGAGCCCGGGGAGGGGGAAATTAGACTTAGTCTTTCAGATCGATGAAACAGGTGGAAGGAAGGTTCCGGGTGTTCTGCCTGGATCACATCGCCTGCGGCTCTCGTTTCTACTTTGCCGCTCCGTCCAGAGCGCCATGCCAGAGCTCCTTTTTATTGGACAGAGAGGTGTGTCATTAAGCTGCTGAGGGTAAATACACGCACGCCTCTCTATCTCCTGACAAGCAGCTGGCGGGGGAAACTCTAATCTTCTACTACTCCTCAACTCTGGTTTATTCACCACCAGCAGATCTGCTGGTTTTTATAAGGCCTATGTCATTTTCACCTAGCCCTTCAGATAACACCATTTCAAACTCAAATACAGCAATTGGCAGATTAGCTGCTCTGCCACTCTTATAAATATACTGTTTAAAGAATTGTATGTGATTCTTTTTGGGTATTCTTCATTATGTATATTAGTACATCTAGTGCAGCTAAATTCTTAAAGATGTATTATTTAAGCTGAAATGTGGATATACAAAAATATACAGATGTGCACAAATGAAAGAAGGACATTGACCTGCGAGAAACCTCTAAATTTGAAACCACTAGATGGCACATATTCCCTGGAAGATAAAGTGATTCGGACATGGGTAACTGCCAAGAGATGTTCTGAAGGAAAACGTAAGGGCATGTTTTATTCAATAATTCTACTCCAAGCTTTGCTTAAAAACTAAAGGAGTTGAATCTATTAGTGGCCACTATAATTTATACGCATGCAACCAGAGTAGAGTAGGTTCATGTGGTGGGGTATGATATGGTATGCATGTAACCAGAATGGATATTTATAAATACCTACTAGAATATTATCACTGCTATTCTGCCATCTTGTAATCATTGCATGACATGCCAGTTGGGGGATGAACCATTTGTACCAATATGTAAAACAAAGCCTCAATTACTCTATCATCTGAACAAAGGCCTCTGTGTGTGAGCTAAATCATAGCTATTAAACCCTCAGATATTAAATCTCTTTTCCCCCTTGCATCTTTGGAAATCAGTGCAGAAAACCTTTTTTCCCCTGGTCTCTCCTTCGTTTCATGAATTCGAATAACTCCTTACATGTTTAACTCATTAGACCTTCGCTGTTCACCTCTATTAATATTTTACTCTCCACTGTTTGCCCTAGGAAGCAAAATTCCCTTCTGTTCTATCTGCCGCAATGTGCTTTGCCTTGTAATGAAGAGGATTTAATTAACCGCACTCTTTTTCGTGTGATTCCTCTGTGCGGACCCTATATTTGCTCTCTGAAACAAAAGATCTTCCGTTGACATGTTAAAAACATCTCGCAAAAGTGAGAAACATCAGAGTTCACAGGCTAAGCGTGGCTTTTCCTCCAGTGTATGTGGGTATCACTGCAGGATGCCTTCACAGCTACAATAATGATGCATTCAGAATAAATATTTAATGAGCAATAAAAATTTTCAGAAAAAAGTAAATGATTAAAAGGTTACAAGTGTAAAATTCTGCTTTAAATGGATATTTCTCCATAAAAATGAATGCTATTCTCTCACTTGACACAGACAGACACACAGGCATACACGCACACGCACACATTGCCTGCAGGATTGGTGTCTCTGTTCTTTTCCCTTTTGATAAAACCCTGTTTTGGACGTGCCCGTGCACTGTGTTTCTATATTTATTTGAATTAAACTAAACTGCTCTAAACGAACGTGGAGAATATGAGAAAAGTTTCCGGCCTTGGGAAAAGGCACTATGGACAGGTTCCTGTAGCTGTGGTGAGTGTTGGCCTGGCACTATGGACAGGTTCCTGTAGCTGGGGTGAGTGTTGGCCTGGCACTATGGACAGGTTCCTGTAGCTGTGGTGAGTGTTGGCCTGGCACTATGGACAGGTTCCTGTAGCTGTGGTGAGTCTTGGCCTGGCACTATGGACAGGTTCCTGTAGCTGTGGTGAGTGTTGGCCTGGCACTATGGACAGGTTCCTGTAGCTAGGGTGAGTCTTGGCCTGGCACTATGGACAGATTCCTGTAGCTGTGGTGAGTGTTGGCCTGGCACTATGGACAGGTTCCTGTAGCTGGGGTGAGTGTTGGCCTGGCACTATGGACATGTTCCTGTAGCTGTGGTGAGTGTTGGCCTGGCACTATGGACAGGTTCCTGTAGCTGTGGTGAGTCTTGGCCTGGCACTATGGACAGGTTCCTGTAGCTGTGGTGAGTCTTGGCCTGGCACTATGGACAGGTTCCTGTAGCTGTGGTGAGTGTTGTCCTGGCACTATGGACAGGTTCCTGTAGCTGTGGTGAGTCTTGGCCTGGCACTATGGACAGGTTCCTGTAGCTGTGGTGAGTGTTGGCCTGGCACTATGGACAGGTTCCTGTAGCTGGGGTGAGTCTTGGCCTGGCACTATGGACAGGTTCCTGTAGCTGGGGTGAGTCTTGGCCTGGCACTATGGACAGGTTCCTATAGCTGGGGTGAGTCTTGGCCTGGCACTATGGACAGTGGGTTCCATGAGTCCACCTTATTCTCTGATTTGTTTATAAAAGCAGCCTTGCCTGTATTTTGGTTTTGTTTTCCCTCACATGCTCCATACACACGCTCCTTTGTTAGACCTTCCTCTTTTGGTAACTAGGCCATCTTGGTGTCTAAAGGAATGGTCTGTAGACAATGGAAGTCTATGGACAAGGAAGATTCAGCTAATGTTCTTCGTTTTTCAAATTTTAGGCATTTAGCAGACGCTCATATCCAGAGCAACTTACACAGCTTACATTCTTCACATACAATCCAGTTACAGCTGGTTATTTTACTGAAGCAAATCAGGTTAAGTACTAGAGCTGTGCCCCATCTGGGAATTGAACCTACAACCTCCAATTTATAAACCCACTTCCCTGAACATTATACACCACCATCACCACAAAATACCAGGGAGTCACACGTGTTATTGTCATGGCAGGTCTGAAGCAATGTTCTCATAGCCTTCTACTTCTTTTTCTCCAAATACATTGGAAACTGAATGAATAACACTAATTTATGGGGTGCGCTGTCCTTTTAAACATTCCTCAGATTTTAATTGCTTGAAAAATATCAAAAAGTGAGCACAGTACAACTGCTTTCACTTTCACCAATTTCATTCAAGGACCTGAAGAAAACGTTTGATTTATTAAAACTGGGATTATCTCAGGTCCCTTATTATCTGCTTTAAATGGCTGTGTGTTCAGCCTGAATGACTATTGACACCTACTGATTTTGAAGTGTAACATGAAAGAAAGCCATCATCATCCATTGGCCTTCTTTCACTGTTATCTCTTATCTCCTTTTCAATGATCTCTCCAAACTGTGAGAAACATCATATGCAATTAAAATCACGTGAAACCATTAGCAGTACATGACTGCAGGAGTTCTAACAAAAATGACTGACATTCCAAATAGACAAAATAAATTAGGATTCTTTTTATTTTTTCTCTGGCTAGAGCTAATCAAGTATTTCCTTATATGGAAAAACACAACCTGTAGAAAAACAAGACAAAAATGATATGTCTGTACATTTATGAAAACAGTAAATTTACTAAATTAATTTGTGATAACTGCACACGTTGAGTGCTAGCCTGGATTGGTGGGGCTGGTACAGATTGCTCCGATGAGCATCTTCAAGCCTGTGTAATGAGAATTCACATTAAGCCACCTAACAAGTACACAATGTGCTTTTCATCCTGCTCTATTAGACCTGGTCTCCGAGCTCCATGACGTCATGGGCTAGGCGATGTGTGTGTGTGTTTGTCCCCTTCTGGAGAGACGGGCTGATAGGGAGAAGAAAACGAGCGGAGAACCCCTGCAGAGTGCAGCATGGGTAAATGAGTTACAAATTGGATGTAGATTGTAAACAGTCTTTAACGATGCCACTGCTGCTCTGGACCTGGCTTTGGCTCAGACAGAAGAGCTCGTCAGCTGCCCACTGGCTCAGCATGACCCCCCCCCACCCCCCAACTGTGAAGAAAAGCCCCCCTCCCAGCTTTCCCTCAGCCCCATAGCTCAGGAGGGGGCACAGCAAACAGGAGAGCACACTGTGATGTCTGCCACTGTATTTGCAGGTATTTTAGCCCACAGCCCATGGAATTGATTGTTTGTAATAGGTGTCTGGTATCCCGGGCATCTTTTGTAATGCATTAGCTCATTCAACACTTCATATCTCAATTCCAGCGTGCCAAACGTATACAAGGGAAGTGCGATGGATCCCACGTCCCAATCCCAGCCTCCAATTGTTCTCACAGTGCGTCCACCAAAGTCCTGCCATCCAGAAATATTGTCTCCTGTAGTCCTAGTTAAACTGGTTGGTGAAAATGGAGAGCCAAACTCTGGTGGGATCAGACTCCACTTTGCCCCCACAAGACTTCCTCATTTAAGGCTGCCTCAGATGAATAAACACCCTCTTGCACCCCCACAGCCAAACGTGTTTTGTTCAAAGTCAGCACATCATTCATACAAACAGAAGTGTGTCAGCGGGAATCTCAAAAGAAGAGGTGAAAACAAACAAATAAATAAATGGCTGTATGCCACAGGAAGATGTTTTACTGCAGGGAAAGAGGGGAGCATGCTTGTTGGGAATGCACGGCAGAGACATTGCAGGTAACCCCCGATGCTGCGGGAGTACGGCAGAAAGACATTCATCAGGAATGATGGAGCGCTCACACGCCAGCCATTGTGAGAAAATTACAGCGAGGTGCCGCCAACTGAAGCAGCATGACAGCCTGCCAAGCTGGGGAGAACAAAGGGCCCAGGGCTCTCGCTTTGATTGAGCGGCAGACTGCCCACAGAGTCTCACCCTTTCATATCTACATGTGATTCCCAAAAGATAATTGCTGAGAATTCGTGAGAAGGGCTGTATTTTCTTCTAATAAAATACTGACGCCACGATATGTATTTTTATTAATTTTTTAAAAGTTGTGTAACAAACATAATGGGTCTACCAAAAGTGTCCGTGGCTTCCAAGGTATTTTAAGATGACAAATTTGTGTTCCTTAGAAAATGATGTGACTGGATGGTGGATACACATGGAATTTTTGTCTGTGCGCGAGTGCACTCGCGAGAGAGAGAGAGAGAGAGAGAGAGTGAGAGAAAGAATGAGAGTGAGGGAGAGATCAAGGTGTAAAAGACTGGCCATGTTATACTCAATACAAAGTGTAACTGGTTTGTTCTGACATAGCTCTGTTCACCTGTCTGCGGTCTCTTTTTTTCCGTCTTTAGAAATATTATAGCCATTTATTTCCATTATGTTTATCTATGTAGAGTTCAGATGCAGGCTTTCACAAAATAAGGTCAACCTCTCACATCCTGTCTGTTGTCTTCTGCTAGTACTTGATACTTCAACGAGAATGTGAACCTTTAAAAAATGGCATGCAGCTACCACCTATAAACACATCAAAAGAAAAAAATCTATGATATTCAAACAGAAAATGTAAACTTTTTTTTTTATTTGATCGAATCTTGCGAGTTATGTAGTCAGAAAGCTGTCTGGAACTAGAATGCGATGCTGAACTAATACACACAATGTTTCGTGGCCAGATCTGATAGAGACTGGAACATTCAGTGGCAGTGCTTCAAGGACTAGGTAAAGAACCTGCTATTATGTGCATTCTTACATTACTTACTATACATGTGCTTCCGGAAAGCAGCCTGTAGCTCTGCAATAAATATCCCTACCCCTGCAGTGAGTGCTAAAGAGTCTGTGTCCTACTCAAGAGTCTGTGTCCTACTCAAGACAAACAATCAGCTTGTTTTTGACTTTACAAGGAAATCTTTTATGATTCCGGTTTTTAACTCGGCAATATTCCTGCGCTGCTTGCAAGTCGGCACTACAGTGAAAAACAGTCCCAGAGGAATACAAGCGGAATAATTCAATTCAGAAACAAAATGGGAATGCATGGTTTATTTATTTATTTATTTTTAAACAGACTATTTTACACAAATTTCATGGCAAAAAGAAATTGCACGGTGAAGCCTGCTGTGTATTATCACATCTCTCCATTCAATCATTTTAGTTCAGTATCTCACTGACTCCCAGAGGCCTCTGGTTTCTTTAGCTAAGTCATGCCAGAGAGCTTTAAAATCTCACCCGAAGCCACCGTGCTTTGGAATGTAGCGTGTAGTGGCAGTGTCGAGTCCTTCCATATGTGTTTGTGAATCAACTGCTGCACACCACAGAAATCAGGATAAACTCATTCCAGTCACAACCACGACTCAGAAACAGTTTCAATTATTAGTGTTTAAACAAGCACTAACCACATCTTTACAAATCTGAAGTTCTACCAGTCACTGTTATATAAACCATACCGTGCTGAAAGTGGTCACCAAACAGACCACACATCTTCATTCCAAATGGTTCCTTGAAACAGAACATAAAATTACATCTCACTTGCAGAGTGGTTGACGGAGGGTAGGAGATTGGACCTGTAGAGACATTTTTTCAATCATAATAATATAGTGCATCCTCAACATCAGACATAGCACTTCTATCCCTGCACATCAAAGCCAGTCTGACCTTGTAGATCAGCTAATGTAAGACCTTGTTATCAGCCTTTTGGACAGAAACAACCAGCCATACACCACCACACAGCATCAGATCTAAAAGTCAACATATTAAAACCTCACTTGAAAGCAAAGACCGGGACATCATGAACCATTAAAAAAAAAAGGAGATTTCAAAAGGTTCCAATTAAATGTTGTGTGGGAGTCGCACACTGACCTGGATGTAAGCAAAAAAATAAGTGGTATCAAAGAAATTAGAAATATTTCAACATTGTGCCTCACAATTCTATAAATGAATTAAGCAGGAATGGAAATTCTAACGTACCTTAGCCTTCTAGTTCAGAAAAATAATGTCACCCTGTTAGACCAACATCAGGCTCCTATTATTTTTAGCACAGAAGAAAGAACTAATAGAATGACATGGGTTCCACTCAGGCCCATGCTGTACAAAGCCATTACAACAATGGTTCAAATTCAACCAAACACAATATTCCATGGGACAAAGCGTGAAAGTTGTAGAATTCATTAATATAATTCATTAAAATTTTAACAGGCCCTGGAGAATGGGATTATGAGTGTGAAGTATCAGATTTTGTGTAAAGAATATTGAGTGATCTACATGAAAAAAAAAAAACAGAAGAGTCATTCCATTTATATCCTGCATTCTTCACTGACCTGTAATCTCTGCCTTTCTTCTTTCACAATCTGTACTAATCACCAAATGGCACATTTTTTTGATATTGCAGTAAAACCAATATTGAAGAAAAAAAACTAAGAAACAACATTCTTGGCTTTCCTCTAGATGCCTCATTACAGAAAACATATTGCTCAAGTTGCACAGCAATATCAATTAATCACCGACCTGCTTTCAAGTTAGCAAAGAGATTAATGCTTGGATTGAAAAAGCTTTGAACTCAGAGGCAATTATAAAATACATTTCTAACAATGCAGAGGTTAAACTAAACGCCTTGACCCAGAGCAGATCAGAACATTTCTCACTGAAATATTCACCTTGTTGCGCTGAGGCATTTCAACAATTCAGCAAAAGGTGTCAGTGAAATAATGATATATGATCTTATGAAATGACATTACCAACCCCTGTTATACTGAACCCACTCACCTCTAGTTGCTCACCATATTGATTTCCATCATAGCCAGCTGGAAATGTTGAAAATGTTGTTTATGATTGTTCGTAAAGATTTGGGACAATAGTTTGAATGAAGCGTCCAATTAATATTATTATTTGACAAACCCTAAGAATGAATTTAATAACTCATTTGTTCAGAGGCACACAAAATGCTGAGTTTGAATACCTCAATTTACACCTTCATACTCAAACAAATGTAAAAAGGTTTATAACAGAACTTTAATTTCAATATGGACTAATATGGACTAATAGCAAAAGCCTATCAATTGATGAGAAACTCATTTGCATTCAGTTAACATCTCAGTCAAACCTAACTATGTGCTCAGATGGGAATAAAAACAGCAAACACAGCATTCCTACATACATTTAAAGTTTTACTGCTCTGCAATATTGGTTGGTTGGCTGGCATGCATTACAAGATGACAAATGGAGAACATTTCAGGCTTCAGTGCATCAATCAGAAACTCAACTGCACTCAGTTCATAAGGACAAAACTCTTATTCATATAGGGCATATTACCTCCACCAACAGACTTCCAAGTGGTCCTCTTGCTGAGTCTGCGTGAAGAGGAGAAAATTAACCCAATGAACCTGTAGGACTTATTTCAACAGTTAGTTGATGGTTGCTTCCTTTCACCTTTGTAATTGTAGACAGAGCCAAATATAACTGCCACTCCTCCATTCAGTTGTTCCTTAATAATGCCAATTGGAATTTGCCGTTCTGTTTTACTAGCTGATAAATGTTTTGTAAAAAAAAAACTAAAACAAATTGGTTTCACAGGATGGTTTCAATCAGGTCAAATCATTCTTCTAATCATCCAGTCTTCCAAAACTGATTATTTCTGTCAAACCAAGGACCTGACTAACTAAATTATTTGCCTCAAAGCTGTTATGTATTTTGCAGCAACTTGAATCCTGGGACATGTAGTACCCCCACCAGTATACACAGCATTTTAGACCCTCACATCTCTCATGTAAAACCTTGGCAAGATGGGTATTGTCATCTCCTGTATACTTTGCACTACCTTTTTACATTGACAGGTCCCAACAACACCAGTTTAGATCTGTATGTAGTCAACCCTTAATGACTGATCAAATGTTAAGTTCTATTCTTGATATTATGTAACACCTGTTGTGTTACACTTGTTAATATATGTCTATGAAAATGTGAAATACAGTGTCAGATCTGAGTTTTAACAATGCATTTTATCTTATGGAGCCTCCCGCTGTTAATAGCATGGTTTGAGAAGATACCTCTATCTATAATACGTCCTACAATAGTCCCAAATTTTATGGCCATTGTGCCTACCTACCTGTGTGGTCTTGAATATAAAACTAAAACAATGTCACATTCCAATGCACTCAGGGTTAACTACATAGATAGTAGCCTCAGAGAATCAGATTTATCTTGATTATTCTCCAATTTTATATAGGATTTCCAAAAGGGCAAAATATCAGCAAATCCCCCAGGCCAACAGACAGATACTGCATCACCAAGCAGCCTAATAGAGATGGCCATCTCTTTTGAGCTCTGGTTCCCCATGAGGTTTTATTCAACTTCCTCCTCTGAAAAGAGTGATTTTCTCCCAAGGTTGCCATTGATAAACAAAAAACATGCAAAACACACACTTGCAAGCATCTACACATACAATAAAATCAGGTACGTACACATACACATACACACACACAACTATACCAGACACATCTAACCTATTGTCTTTTCATCTGTACAAATTCAGTGTGAATTTAAAATGTAAATATAACAACCAACTGTCTGATCAATGATCAATCACATATTATGAAAATGGTCCCTATTTCGATAATAATAATAATAATAATAATATTTTTTCTTGATTTGCAATGCTTTTTTGTTGATAATTTCAACTAAAAAACAAAACCAAACAAGCAAACAAGAGACAAGTGATTTCGTTGAAAGCTCATTTAGAATAAAGTCATCATCATTGTTAAGGTGTGATTTTTGGAATTTTTGAAAATGTGAACCTGGAACTCCCCCCTGTGGCTATTTATGGTTTTGTGAATATTTGTTTTATGAATATTAACTTTATTGCATCCCCACATGAACACACTAAGTCCTGCTGAATCAATAGATGCAAAGTGTACCTAAAATTGAGACAGAAGATTTCCTGGAAGATTTTCTGACTAGCCATTCCACTCGGCATTATGAGCAAATGAACTAAAACCACTAATAAACATGAAGGGCATTACTGCAGAAAGGACCTGTATCACTATGTCCACAGCTGCTAACTAGCACCGGGCACTTTGTCAAGTTCAATTTAAATGACTCTAAAATACAATAAAAATAGCAAAACAGTAAACAAATCTAAAGCTTACACGGTTAATTCAGGCATGAATGTAATTTTCCAGTAATATGTACAAATGCATCTAGTCTTGTTAAAAATTACATCTGAAACACACAAAATTGATTGTGTATTGTGATTAATGTACAATTTGAATAAACTCAGTGCTTTGTAGGTAGCGCGTAGGCCCTGCAATTCTGTAACAGCCTGTAGCATTCCAATAATATATCAAAATGTAATTTATTTTGTATGACATTTCATAAAAGAAATGTAGCATTGTGCTAGTCAGGCTTAAGACACCAGTGGAGCTAAAACAGTCTACTAAACTCAAAACATAGCCCATAATATTGTTATATAGTGTCTTTGAAAGAGCCCATTCATTTTACATTCTGTAACTGTAAGTTTAATACAAGATAATGCATATAGGTAAAACTGCCCAAATTCTGCTTTCATTAAAGTTTTCCATACCTAAATTAGAAAGAATAATAGTATAATAATAGTGGTGCATAATGGGGTGTCATGTGCCATACAATATTTCAACATAACCTTGTGTTTCCACAAGCAGAATCGACATACATACCAGGACCCTCACCACATCCAAAGACACAGTAACATCCACACTGTAGGCTTTAGGAGACTGTCCAGGGAGGCCGACTGGAATTACAAAGAATGTTAACACAGTGTTAACTTGGGAAAAAGGGTCAATGTACTAAACAGCTTCTTTTTTTTTTTCTTTTTTTTTTTTTACTCCAAGTACTCCCAACAAGATTAAAATGGACCTGTCCTGGCATACCATGTGGCATACCGTTATATGAAGGGATGTCTTGGTCTGAGCTAGATGGCAGAATGAATCTATTTTAAAAGTTCAAAGCAGATCTGGCATTTAATTAATTTATGTGTGAGCATAGTTATGTGTTTGTGCAGCATGAGGGGCAATCATAAAACAGATTTATATTTCAGACTGGCGTATGCTGTTTGAATTACACCCCTTCTACCTATTAGTTTACAGAAACCTGACCCAAAGAAAAATAGCATTGCGGGCTGGTGCTCAGCCGCCGTTCCTGAGGAGCTGCTTAGGAAGTAATTGGGCTTCCACTGGAGGGGTCGTCACAGGGCCCTGCACTCTGCACCCCCAAACATCCAGAGTTATTAGAAACACAATTACTTTTTACACAGAGTAATAAGAGGTATAATCACATTAGGTCTATTCAGCTATGCCTTGCAACTCTACTGGGCTTTGCCTTGCACTCCAGCTCTGGTTATTAGCAGCACACACATCATACGTGGCTTTTAAAACCTGAAAGGTTTATATAAAGACAATAATTTTTTTCAGTTCTGACATAGAACACCACCAAATATATTTATATATATTTTTTTTTTTCTTTTCTTCCATTAAACGGAATGTTGGATTGTGGAAAAAAAGATACTCAAATCTGCTTTGTCAGAATAAACTGGCAGATTAATAGAAGTTCATGAGAAAGTACAACAACTTTTGCAAGTGATATTGGACCTGGTGACCCTATCACCAGTTTCCGCTGCATGTCCTGTCAGAACAGGGTGGAGTCTCAGGCTAATCCTCACTCATCAATGATGATTGGGGGGGGGGGGGGGGGTAGGTGTCAATCAATTAAAAACTAAACTGATAGGTTTATCACACCCACTTGTGATAAAATAGCCTTGTTCTGCTGAGAGCTGTGTTACAGGGACAGGTTCTTGGTCAACTGCTGCTCTGAGATCACAGTGCTTTTTCTAGCAAAATCATGGTCCCATTTCTCTTACACAGCCATTCCAACCACTGTATGTAGTCCATATACAAAGAGGGAAGTGGGAGTTGAAAGAGACTGCTGGGAATCTGGTAGCAACAGCCAGCCATTGTATTATTAATTTATTTTATTTTATTTTAAAATCAGTTACATTTGTACCGGGGGTTGTTCCAGAACCACCATTTTTTGGTAAAGCACATTGACATTTTAGGAAGCTGGTGAGTATCCTGGAGTAAACCTAATGATAATAACTGGGGTATTTCTTTGTATAAAATGCATCCAAGTAGCACATTGTGAAACACAAAACAGCATAGTGGGAAGGCTCCAGACACATTAAAGCACTGGAAAACATCATGAGGGTGCAGCGAATTATCAGTATTGCTTGCATTCTGAACACATAACTTAACTAATAGTCTGAGTAGTGTTGGTTATTTGGGGATTTACAAAGCATACAAAAACAGCTCAGAACTTAATAAACATAACCTCAATATCATCTTTCTTGGAGAGAAAAAACAAGTTTGTTTTCTTTGCCGGCAGACACAGGAATATTTTATATGCGAACATTCATCCTGTATGCATCTGGCGCCACACAGATTAAAAGAAAAAATCTAATTCTTTAAAAATCTAAGTCTTTTATTAATATTATTTCAGACGGCCTATATGGCATGCTTTTCTTTTGGAAAAATGCACAACACAACTTGGATTAGTGAACATAACTCGTTGATTTCCACAAAAAAAAAAGAAGATTTTATGGTCAAAAAGGAATTGTTAGTTGACCATTAACGGGTTAAGTGTAGCACCGTCTTGTAGGCCTACATGCAAGTTTTTTTAGTTCTCACATGATGAACGTATGGAACAATTGTGTATTGCCTTACCTTAAGTTACTCCGAAGCAGTTTCTTATTTGCTTGAACGTAGGCTAGCCTGCACGTTAACATCACTAAATTCATAAATTCATGCGGGTTATCGTGTATTATAGTTTCTGCCTTGGTGCTGCTCGTAACAAATTGTAGGCTACATAATTAAAACGTGAACTGATATGGTAGACCGATAGCCTACATAGATTATGAATTATAAAAATCACACAGAGCATTGTTTCTTTTCTGCAACAGCACAAATCACATGCCTTTATGGATAGAACAAAACGTCCACGGAGTTGAAAATATTCCGCCGATACATCGTTTTTCACAAACAGGTGAATAGCGCCTGCGCAAATATGGAAATCGTACAATTACCTTGGGTAGCGCAATAAATGCGCGCTTTGAGTCGACTATGGCCACGTAAGACCCGTCAGTTGTAGGAAATATAATCAAAATAGATCTGTGCAATAATACATGAGTTAACTGTTGTAAGCTGTCTGCGTCTTGAGAGGCAGTTCCTCAATGGCAGGTGTGAAAGACACGTGTCTGGCTTTTAAAATGAAACGATGGACACAAAGGCACGAGACACGCCTGGGTCCACCCAACAAAGCACTTCAAGCAGGGGAGACAAACATTTTATGTATAAAAGAAAACCAACTCTGATGTGTGGTTTTAGTGGTTTTATTTTTTTACTGGCGTTTTGCTACAAGAGTATAAAGAATAAATAGAGCATCTTAATTTACAAGATTAATGGTCCAAATTTGCCTGTATATTTACAGCTTTTGCAGCAGCAGAATTACACTGCAATCTAAATATTGCCGTCTGAGGTCCAAAAAACCACATTTTCCGAAGAATGGAAAATTGCTTTAAAGTCCTTCAATAAACGTATATTCAATACTTCGCAATGCGAAGTGCTCTTCAATATAAATATAAAGATACATTACAACCAAGATATGTTCAACAAATACAGTAGACGCTGGTTATACATAATACTGACCTTTTTACAAGTTTATAATTAAATGGCACCACATATACATAAAATATACATTCCTACACTCGGCAGTGCATATAAAAATAACCATGTAGCTATGATTTATATTTATGAAAAGTTCATTTCAGTTCGGGCAGGAACATTTGCATTCTGATATAATGGGGTATTGAACTTGTATCCAAGCGCATTTCAGCCCTCCTTTTCGCTGCAGGCACCTCCATCTCAAGATCGTAAAATGGGCCGATTTGGCAGGTTTGCAAACCATCCCTTCTGGAACAGAACAAGACCTTTTATTGTAGCAGCTTCCCATTTTCACATAGCGTGGCCAAAATCTGTTCCCAAGGTCGTTCCATGCATAAACAACTGGGCAGAACGCGTAGGACCACAGCCACAGTTGAAGCCGTCTTTTGAGTTTTTTACTCGGTTTGTGTTTCTTGCCATGCTGTATGTCAAATTCCATTGATTTTATTTCTCTGGGCATAGCCCCTGTAGGCTTCTGTGGGAGGTCCCAATCACCCAGGTCATCGCTCCCTGTATATTTGTCTTCAGGAGATGTTATAGACATAAAATGGGAATCAAATTTGCTGCCGAGTATACTTCGCAGTTCTGTTTCGTTAAGATCCCTTTCCTTAGGGTCAAAGACTGGATCCGGATCTTCCTTAAGTTCCACAATAGGCAAACTGTCACTGGGAATGGGACGGAGGAGGTAGTAATGTTGGCACATCCCTTCTTCTATCCTAAGACCAAGGGATAAAACCAACACGTACATAGCTACACAAAATTGTGAATTATCCATTTCTTTGATGCAGGGTTGTATTGAAATTAAAGTATAGGCTATATTCCTTACACGCCTGCAACAAGCATCCAGTTACTCGTGCGTAGAGTAGCTATGGTGAAGAACGAAATCAGTTGTTGGTGCTTCTCCGCAGAACGCGCTCACGGGCTGCAGTTCTTATCTCCAGTCGAACTCCTCTTCTGAATGTTCATATAAGTTCAGGTCGCTGCTCACACCATCGCAACGATCCACTCTAACAGAAGAAAGTGAAGTGGAGAAGTTCAAGTAGCGATATTTGCCATATGACAGCAGAGTCCATGACAGGCGTGTCTTATTTGTCCCTTTTTATTTTCATGAAAAGGTGAAAAATCTGCACAAAAAAAGAAACTTTTGTTTCTGACTGAAACGAAGTTTGTGACAGCATCAAAAGCCAGCACAGACCCTGCCTCTCTCATAAGCTCTCGCGTGTGTTAACAGCTTCCGATCTTCACTTCTTAAATTTAAGTCCTGAGCTCTGAGAACCAGCATGTTTTCTCTTTTTCTTTTGCTGGACGCCAAACTGAAAAGCACCTGGCTCGTCCGATTTATCCACACGGGCTGTGATGTAATCCATAAACCCATTTTGAATGTGGGTTTGTTAGAGATCCCTGACACCTCCTTCTCTCTGGGGGCGGGAGGAGAGGGAGGGGTAGGGTGGGGATAAGTGTAGTCGGTCCAGTGTGCTGATCAACTGGATTGTGTTCGCCCTCTACCGGTAGATGCAAATTCGCTTTGATTTTAAGCACCTTTTGTGACAGCACAAGACGTTAACTAGTTCGTAGGTGCATGAAGCTTTGACGAAAGTAAATTTGTCACCAAAAATTGCGGTAGCCTTCATTTTCAAGTATTTATTTTAATCCAATGATAACAACAATACGCTATAATGGACCTACTAGCCTACTGCTACTAATACTAGGCTACTAGCCTACTACTACTACTACTAATAATAATAATAGACTAATAATAGTAGTAATAATGCGTAGGCCTATTGATTAGTTAATCAATTAAACCATTAACAACAATTCAAGAAAATGATTCAGCCTTTGCAAAAGTTGGTATTTTGATAAGAAACGTCAATAACGGTGTTTTTATGGGGGAAAGGGGCGTATTTGTTCAGTTGGTTGATTTGTTCCCCACTCCAAAATTGTGATTCGAATTCTGCTTAATGATGACATAAATCAAAACCAAGTTGGAGGTGTTGAGAGTGGTCTTTCGAAAACAGATAAAGTGTGGACGGGGGTTTTACGAGGGCGCCATGTCGTACAGCCCAGTGGAGCCAGGATCTTGGGTGTTCGGCTCAATTTTGTCACGTCTATTTTGTGAATCATTTTCTTCCATGTAGCCTATTTAGGGGTGATCAATCTAGGAGTCTTAGTGCAGACTCCAATGTTCTCCTGGCTTTTTGCTTTGATGGAACAAGAATGACGAGAATGTAATAATCCCTAAAATATACACTGGTTCCATATAGGCGGCAAAAATGTGAAGTTTCTTATAGTTTTCACTAAGTGCTTATAGTGTTTTGTGTGTGGGAAAAAAAGTGACAAAATCAACCGTCTATATTGTAAATCATAATCATTTAGTAGCCCATAGCCTACTTGTAAATAAAACAGCAGTAAATGAGTAGTCTGTTGATGCAAGAGGCAGACAAAAATTACTTAATGGTCATAATTAAATTTGCCACAGGAGTTACGGTTGTGCCTTCTGCATAAACAGTATTTTCCAGAAGGAAAAACATTGACATGCTTTTAAGTGTGCTGTAAGTCTCAGTGGTTTCTTGGCAGAAAGTTTCAACTGTCTAGATACAGAAAGTAGGCTAAAGATAAACTGATTAGGATATGTTAGCCTACCAAGAGATATGACGTAGCACCCCCCTCAAAAAGTATTCTAGTTTATTTAGAGAGGCAGAATAGGCTGTGCCGAGGAACTCGTGCCGTCGATTATAGTAACGATGAGGGCTTGAGATAAAACAACTTTTTTTTTTAAAAAGTGAACATTTAGTTTTTTTAACTGCATTTGAGGAATTCTCGAGAGTAAAACGTAAGGACTGAAAGTATGATGTCATAACTTCAATTCAATAATTTTACATGAGGAATGTACGAGGCCACTGAGCCCGAGAAGCAGCGCCAATAGTTATCCGGTTTTCAAGACCGCACAATCTATGTGGAATAACTTGACTAATGCATCTGAAATTTAATGTTTCCCTACAATAGGGCCAAATATCCACAAGTCATTTGTGTAGATTATAACTAATACATTTCGAATATTAAGCGAATGCATTAACAATCCAATAGCCTACCATTAAACTGTAACGTGTAAAGAGCGTAATGTAGGCTAACTACATTTATATTTAAACATTCGAATGCTCGGTCTCCTCCTTTTCCAGGACGCGTAGTACGCTCACACACGCACACACACAGACACACCGCATTCCCTAGTTTCAACTGGCGCCAGCATCTCAGTACTGGCCTGTGTTTGTGTCAAAAAGACTAAGGACAATATTTCAGTGTGGAGCCAAGCCACAGGGAACCTCTCAATAAAACCTAACCAAAATAACTCCCTAATGAGCAAGAGCACCCTAGCCTTATCCAGCATTTACCGAGAAGCATGGGAAATCATCCAGGTCTATCAGGCCTATAATGTTAAATGCTGAAAGAAATAATCTTTGACAATGAGTTACAATAATAATGTACATGCTCCAACATCAATTATAAACCATCATTTCACATTATTACAGCGCTTGTCTCTAAGATATTTATACGAACACTTCAATGTATCAAGCACAGACATGCTTTTAACAGCATGCTTTTTCAGCAAACTGATATTGTGCGAAGTCTGGATATTTCAGTCATTCAGTCAGGTTATATATATATGTGTGTGTGTGTGTGTGTGCATGCACATGTGTATTTTTTTGTGACTGGATGGGGATTGTAAGCCTATTAATGACAACCTACAGGCCACGACCATACCCTTATGGAAATGTGATATACTGCAGTATATTTTAAATATATTGTGAAGATAATTTTGATATATTTACAATATACTGCAGTATATTTTTTTTCCATAAGGGTACTTGTCTTTATTTTTTTTTTTTTTTAATGTAAGTCATTGTTTATTTCAGTATTTTGATACTGAGTATACTTTTTCTTAGTTAAAATTAATAAATACATGCTTGAACCATGTAATCAATATAGATTACATTTAAGAAATATTTAATGTGTCATAGTATATAATTTCCATTGCTCAAATTTAGTACATTTGCTAAATATTTCAAACAATTTGAAACACTTACTGAACCGATACTACCTATTCATTTAAAGACACTATCAGGAACAATGTTCTTGGAGCAGGAATGTGGTGAAACAAAAGGTGACTTAATTATTTATCATCATCATCAAGGTTTAAGAGGGGGTCTGTGGCAATGCAATGTTTCTATGCTTCACAGTTCTGTGTTGGTCTATGATTGCTAGAACCATGCTGAGAGTCACAGACATTAATGTCTTCAGTCGGTCTCTGAAAAGGGTGTCAGTGGTGTGCCATAAAAACAAAAAACATTTTTGTAATGAGGATGGCTGCAGTTTTTCTCCTCTCTCTGCCTGGTGAGCTTCCCATGCTGTGGGCTCTTTAAGCTCTGGGCACAAAGCTAGCTCCACACAATACTCTCCAAGATACTGTGGCTTTCCAGGAACTTCAGCGGGCCAGAGGAACAAGTACTTTCCAAATTGTGCCATTCATTTGTTCTTGCAGCGTTTAAGGCAGTCATTTTAATTAAGTTGATCATACAACCACAGTTTGTCCAAATATCAAGCAATCTCAACCAATGGTCTATGTTCACCAGGGGTTGAATACATGTATTGTCATTTCTCACCACAAATGATTACATTAACATTTTTGGAATTTAGTGGACACTCTTATCCAAAGCGACTTAGACACAGCATAGCCTACATTGTCGTACATATAATCTATTTGTATAGCTGGACATTTAAGAGAAGCAATTCACGTTAAGTACCTTGCTCAAGGCTACGTCGGCACTGCTCCCACCTTTGGGTGAAACCGAGAACTCGCCCAAATGGTTAGGGAGTTAATGCAAGCCAAACTCCCTAACCATTATCTTACACTGCACACATGTACAGTGCAGTGCAAATGTATTTGGATAGTGACACGTTTTTTGTTGTTTTGGCTCTGTACTCCAGCACATTGAATTTTAAATGGAATGATGACTATGAGGTTAAACTGCAAACTTTCAGCATTAATTTGAGGGTGTTTACATCCATATCGGGTGAACTGTGCAGTTGTAGCTATGGAGACAAGCGAAAGAACCATTTTTCTGAGAGTGATACTGCATAGGATCAAATCCATGCCAGGCAACACATAATTTGTGGTCGTGTCGCCAAGGTTAGGGAGGTTTCTGGATTCATGTCTCAGTGCTTTCTAGCAACCCCCGCTGGTCAATTAGGAGCCTGCGGTCTGCTCGCATGAAGTGTCTACCCTTCGAGTCTTCCGACTCATGTCTGTGTAAGCTTGTCTTGTGGCCTGCAGTGTGAAAAAAAGCAGCGGGTGACATAACATGTTCTGGATGAGAGTACATGCTTGTTTACACTCTCCTGCATCAGCTGTGGACATTGCAGCATAAGCGCAGATGTATATGATTGGGCATTCCAAATTGGGAAAAAAAGGCAACACATAATCACTTCCTCCATCATCTTTCAAATTGGACACATGCTAAATCCACTGCAAGTGGCATGACTCAGAGAGGGACAAGCAAAAAATACGGTCATGCTACTTTTATGTCTTCCAACACACATCCCATCACATAGCTGGAATATGCTGCTGTCAGGAGTTCACTGGTTGCAGACTGCACCTCCCTCATTCCTGTATCCCCTGCTCTTGACATCTGCATGCAAGACAGTGACTATGGTGGACTATGGTTAGTTGTATCCCACTAATAAATACACCATTCAACATATGGACGTATTATAATATTGGGGCCATATAGCTATGGCTGATAATAGCTTTATAATGGACTTATCAGTATTGGCCCGATGCTAGGATTATGGCCAATATTATTGGCCAATACCATGATGCAAAGTACATGCACCAGAGCAGGGGTGGCCAACCCTGGTCCTGGAGAGCCTGCTGGTTTTTGTTGTTACTTGCCACTTCATTGATAAATTAAAGCAGTCAATTACACGGTTAACTCACCTCACCTGGTGTCTTTGGTCTAAGTAGTTGGCATATTTAAGGTGAAAACAAAAACCAGCAGACCCTGCGGCTCTCCAGGGTTGGCCACCCCTGCACCAGAGGCTACACACTTTATGCGCTGCTGATGCTGTGAATTAAATAAAAATGTAATTCTCAAAAGTAGCCCAATCATAGACACCTGAACCTCTTTTATGTATTTTTCTATTTAAATTTAGAAGTTTTAAGAGCAAAACTATAGCTCTCTAGGCTCATATACTAATAATATACTGTAATAATAAAATAACCAAGTTTCAATATTATATATGCAGCTTAATACCTCAGCTGTAACCAACAAAGTGTTTGGCTTGCCTTAACATACATGCTTGTTTTTCTTGGGAAATGCTACAGTATATGCATCCATTTTGCTTCAGCAACATTAGCTGTGTATGATCCTCGCTGTAATTTAAACAAGAGGAAACATGTTTCATGTGTGTGACAGAGGTGGCACAAGCGTGTTATGCTTCTGTGGAAATGTATGAATATATAATTACATTACATTACAGGCATTTAGCAGACGCTCTTATCCAGAGCGACTTACACAACTTTTTTGCATTTTTTACATATTATCCATTCATACAGCTGGATATATACTGAAGCGATTCAGGTTAAGTACCTTGCTCAAGGGTACAACGGCAGTGTACTACCTGGGAATTGAACCTGCAAACTTTCGGTTACAAGGCCAGTTCTTTAACCATTATACTACACTGTATAATGGTTAATTCATAAAAAATTAGCGGAACATTGATAGCACTCTGATCTCGACTTTCTATGAAGTGAATGTCTAATTATGGCACCTACATTTGATTGGCTGAAAAACAGTGTTCCTACTGTCAGGAGAGCTAGTGAAGGCAGTGTCTTCATTGATCATTTGGAATATTCGCTTGATATTTGGTAGTTACAGTAGAACGAAGTAGAAGAGAATTTCAGACTTTTTGTCCATGTGATGAAGGTTATTAATGCAACATAAAATAAGACTTGCATCCATTTTTAGATTGCAATAACGTCCATGTTGAAATTATATAATGGGTTTTCCAGGACTGAGGCAAAAAGTCCGTTTATCCAAGAACAACTACTTTGAGTCTTCTTGAGAGACAAAAGTCCCAAGCAAGCATATAAATCACTTCTGTGCAATGTCTCACAATGACACTTACCTGATTAGAGTGAAGCATTGTCTTACTGTGAAAACACAAGACAAAAATTCAAAAGGATGCAAAAGGACAATCCTTCTAGGGCAGGGGTGGCCAATTCCAGGCCTCGCGGGCCGGTGTGTATGCAGGTTTTTGCTGCCGCCAGTTAACAATTATTGAATTAGCCCAATCGTTTACACGATCTGATATTTTAATCTACATATCCGCGATATGAAAAGCAGCTGATGAATGTTCTTGTGCCGGTATGCGTCAATGCGTGTATTGTAGCATTTTATCGTTCTGTAATTTACAAGTGAATCGGTGATTGTGTGTATGACTAATTAGCTGATTGAACCGTGGTAACTGGTGGCAGTAAAAACCTGCATACACACCGGCCCGCGAGGCCTGGAATTGGCCACCCCTGTTCTAGGGCATCTGGGATGGAGAAAACATAGAATAAAATCTGTATTAATGTAAATGATCTAAAATGTAATGTGTGGTGCCATGAAAACAAATGAGAAAAGCTTTTATACCATTAGTGTTAGCATGCTGCAAATGTTGTGCTAATGATGTACTCATTTTACAATTTGCTTTTTTCCCAACATTATACTTTGCTTTTGTTTTTCTTGTTTTTGTCAGACAAAGGGAGGATTTATCTTACCTGTGTCACTTGTTTGGAAATCTATAAGAGGGTTGTTAGCGAGTGAGGCAGGATTTTTAAAAAATGACCCTCAGCAAAAATATAGGGCATTAATATTAGACATCACACAAAAAAAGATAAGTCTTTGTGTTACGTTTCTCCCAACTGTGTTACGTTTCTGTCATGTTTATGCCATGTTTCATGTTTAGTGTTTGTCACAGTTTATTTTCTGTTTATGTTACGATGCAGTTCATTGTTTGCATACATATTT